>QODF01000076.1:64416-187050 GCA_024372805.1 Oostethus manadensis
ATCAGTTGACAGCTCGGCCCCTCGGTATGGACAAACTGTGATTCGCACAGAAGTCCAGCAACAACACACCACACGGGTTCAGGTCAGGGAGGCCGTTCCTCCCAACCACGCCCCTCCAAGTCACACTGTCATTGGCGTGGGCGTTGAAGTCTCCCAGCAGAACTATGGAGTCACCAGCTGAGGTGCTCTCCAGAACCCCTCTGATAGACTCCAAGAAGGCTGGGTACTCTGAATTGCCATTCAGCACGTACACATAAACCACAGTCAGGTCCCTTTCCCCAGCCCGAAGGCGTAGGGAAATAACCCTCTCGTTCACCGGGGATGAGTCCAGCACAGAGGCACCAAGCCGGGGGGCTATTAATAAGCCCACACCAGCTCGCCGCCTCTCCCCTGCAGCAGGGTGAAGACCCGACCACCAGGCGCTCGCCTGCGAGCCCCTCCCTCAGGCCTGGCTCCAGGGTGAGGCCCCGGTGTCCCACGTCCGGCCGAGGTGCGGTTTTAATTGTATTAAGTTTATTATTTTATGCATTAAATTATTTAATGCATTCATTTATTTTAATATTGTTGACTGTAATGCACACAAGCCATGGTAAAACCTTTATTAATTGTAGACACATTAGTTCAAGTAACAAACGTTATTGAAATATTATTTTTATTGTATTAAATGTCTATCCATCCTCTGCCGCTAATCCTAAATTGTGCCGAGGGAACAGCAGCCTAAGCAGGGAAGCCCAGACTTTGCTCTACCTGGCCACTTGGACCAGGCTCCTCCGAGCGGATCCCGAAGCCAACCCCAGCTAGTAGTGTCCTGCCACTTCCCTGATGCCTCCTACTGATGGGATGTTCCCTGAACACCTCTCAATAGAGGCATCCTGAGCAGATGCCTGAGCCACCTCATCCAGCTCCTCTCAATACAGAGGAGCTGTGGTTCTACTCGGAGTTTCTCTCAGGAGACAGTGCTTCTCACCTTATCTCTAAGGGACAGCCCAGCCACACCACAGAGAAAGATTTTGGAAGCATGTACTTTTGTCCTTTCGGTCACTACCCAAAGCTCATAACCATGGGTGAGGATATGAACGTATATCGACGGGTAAACTGAGAGCTTTGAGTTTTGACTGAGCTACCTCTTCACCACAACAGACCACTGAAGATGCAGCACCAATTTGCCCGTCAATCTCGTGTTCCATTCTCCCCTCGCCCATTAACAAGATCTCGAGGTAGTTATTCTCCTACACCAGGGGCAGGATTTCATCACCGACCCCATCAGACTTTGCACCCAGCTGCAAACCAATCCACCGAGAGATGAAGGTTAAGATTCCATCAATCCAGCAGGCCTACACAATCTGCAAAAAGCAGAAACCCATCAAAACAGAATGCCTCAACACCAAAAGTTCTGTCCATAAAAGTAGTGAATCTGTGACAAAAGGCAGCCCTGGCAGAGACCAACCCTCTTATTACACCGGCACCGGTCATACAAGAAATTAACAGCCTGAATTAGCCAGTTCGATACTTCCCACAGAATTTCTCAAGGAACACGGTCTAAAGCATCCTCCAAGTCCACAAAACCACATGGGGACTGGTTGGGCCAACTCCCATGCACCCTCAAGGACAGCGCAAAAACTAGAAATGCATGAGAGTTCAATGAACTTGCAGGAACCAGCGGGTATAAATAGGGAGCAGGTAATCAGAGGTGATGAGGAACACCTGTGCAGAATCAAGCAAGGTGTGGGATGATGAGGGATTGGAAACAGCTGTGACAGGTGTCAGGCACGCCCACAAGCAATAATGGCAAGGCGATGTAACCACTGTAAAAACCATAAGACTGCCATAACCTGAACAACATGTGATGTCACCAACATGTGACCCTTAAGTCCGCCTACACAAACATGCATGAAGGATGAGGGTATCATCATCTTTGGCCGTGTTTTATAAATTCACTGTATGAATGTCCACCCCCCTGCTCAAAGTTGGTAGCGTCTTGCCTCGCCAAGGTGTGTGGTTCTAACACACAAATGCTGACGCTGCGACGCTGCAAGTGCAGGACTGCGTGAGTGTGGGTTTTCTTTACTATAAGACATTTCGGCAATAGACATTTCAGTATTTTGCAAGCATCACCGTTCTTTGACAAGCAGCTGGAAATGTGCATTAGTGCCCCTGCAGGGCTTGAGTGAAACAACAGCACAGTGTGAATCTTCAGGAGCTTACATTTGACCCTGAACAGATGCCTTCAGGGAAAGCAGCAGATGCAGGGAGGCAATGAAAGAAAAAAAAAACAGAAGCAGATGATATAAAATAAAGATAACATTTGCTAGTAACATCAGTTTCCTGAGCAGGCTCTAGAGCATTGTGGCGCTTCCCCACTCCGTCTGGACCGGCTCGCCAGACTGATCTGTCAGAAAAAAACCTGACTTAGGGCAGGAGGAAGCACTGTCCTGTCTGAGGATTGTACTCTGTCTCGGGAACACTTAACCAAGACCGGCTGTGTGGGTGCGTGTGTGTGTGTGTGAGAGAGAGCATGTGTGTGTTTGTAGGATGCACCAATTATTGCAATAAATTGCTCCAACAGCACAACAGTAAAACCGTCAGTCATATTTTAAAGGAGACGTGTGGTTTGTGGACATCCGAAATGTCAAATGTACACCTGCACGAGTGCTTTGCCTTTCAATATTGACTGACGCTGTCACAGAGGTACTAAATCACAACAGCGACGAGCATAAAGTTAACATTGGAGTCTTGTAGCTTGTCTGCTTGCCTGGATTCCAAATTAGGTAGCCTGTCAGGTACATTTCTGTCCCTTAAGGTACTACATTGCACACACATGTTCCCCACAGGGGTCATTATTGGACTCCAGGCTAACTGTACAGCATGTGTGTCAAAACAACAGTACAGTATGTTCCCAAGTCAAAACCCTTCCAAGCAAATGCACCAACCTAGTGCTTTTATACCCCAACAAATACAATAATGCAATTTCTTAATGAGATTTTACAATTATATGTCATTATATGTCAGTGTATCACTTGTATAGATTTGCTATCCACTGAAAAGGAGTCATTTTTGTCTAACTAGAAACTAGTAACAATATACATAATTGGGTCTTGTCTACAGTCCAGCATCATGGCCATGGCTGCATGAGTGCTGCTGACACTGGTGAGTTGTGGTTCTTGGCGGGAAACATGAATTCCGTAGCTGGCAAGACAATTGAGTACAGCTCACAGTGAACATGTCCAAATTGTGTTCATGGTGTGAATATGTGGTTGTTATTGGGAATGGGGAGAAGGAAATGCTTGAAGGAGCGCACAGCTCATACAGAAGTTACAACAAAGACCATCGAGCCTGTGTTCTTCATAACCACGCAGAGCGCAGCGCAGGGGAAAGGAAGGTGGGTTCCATAGGCGGCCCCGCATGCATTGGAAACACTTGCTCTACCTTCCAGGTTTATAATGATACCTTGTTATGTTTTACTAGAATTGGCTGTCTTCTATTGTAGCATGGCTTGTTCTCATGCCGAGTGGTGGTTTGTTTCCCAGACTTCCGTAAAGGTCGCCCTCCTATACCTGACAAAATGTCTCGGGGGGTGGTTGTCATGCGCGTCACGCTGAGAAACGTAAAGCATTGGGGGAAGCCTTCAGGAAGATGAGAAGGTGCGGCTGGAGGCTGAAACCCAATAGCCTCATTGGCCGTTAACGGAGGCCCGCGGCACCTCTCAGCCCCCCCACCTCTGCCCACCCCCTCCCGGGCCACACATTTGCACGTGAACTTTGACCCTCCGTGACCACCCCGAGTCTCTCACACACACACACAACAGCCCTCTGGCTTCGGGGCAAGCCGCCATTACCTGGAGATCGTATCAGTGTCAGTTTGTGGGCGGGGGAACAGGAGGACCCAGTCCCTGCAGGGCCTGATCGCTCTGTGAAATGTTAATGTGGAACAAAAGGATAAGAAAGTGTATGGCCCCTCGTTTCAATCACAAGGTGGCTTTGAGGTTCCAGCAGACTCGTTAGACAAAAATCTACCATTGATGCTCATTAGAGGCGGTCGTTAAGGTTTGATGACAGTCAATTAGCCGTGGAATGCCGTAAAGTCCTTATCTCAGAAAGAAAGCAGGACTTTGGAAGTGCCTCGCTTTTGTTTTCAGTTTATCTGTCCCATAATTGCACATTGTAAAACTGTCGCTCTGGGATTCTTGCAATCCCCAGTGGCCATTGGAACCATCTGGACCTCGCAAAGATCTGAGCAGGAAGTTATGTGAGACATCAGAGGATAGGAACTCTGATAATGGACATTTAGCCTCATTTGAAGTCAGTGGGCTTTTGGACATTCCTTGAGTGTCAGAGCACCGCCTACCGGGACACATCTGTGAAAGTTGCCGCTGAGAAGTGGAGAAAATTTTGAGAAAGAATCATTGTACCTTTTGTGGGGTACACGAGCTTGTCAGCGGTCTGGGGCGCTCTGATACTCTGCTGTTGTAGCCTTGACTTTTAAAGCTTTTTCGTGGATTATACTGCTGCATTGAGGCCCCAGCATACCCTACGCAGGCTCACTCCACCCCCTCCAAACCCTCTTGCATATAGTTTGACAATCACCAACAAAATTTTTTACCGCAGACTGTATAGGCGGTGATTGATTGGATCGGTTTGATTTTTACATTAACGTCGTCCCCTGTTAGTGAGAGACGTAAATTCACAATCATTGAATTTCCACTAAGTGTGATTAAAAAATAACCCTTTACTAGCCAAAGTCGCAAAATTGCAACAAGCTACTCTGGCTCTTTTGTGCCTCATGTAGTTAATACTTTACACCAGGAGCTGGCAGACATAAGTAACTTTAATCTTAGCATTAGGTTTGTGGATGATGAACAAAAAAAAGTGCACTTTTCCTTTAAGGTGTTTCAAACAGAGTGGGAAAGACGGACAAAGAAGCCAAAAACCTACCACTTCCACACAGAGTTAGAGGAGAACCTTTTTTTAATTTGATCTCAGCCACAGAGAGATCACACTCTTGAACCGCTGCACACAAAAAGGTGCAAATTTGGCAAAACATGCACCCCTTCTGTGTTGCTTGTGCTATTATTTTTCTGACAAATAAATCACTTACTCAGCTCAACACACACCAAAAAAAAAAACACACACACTCTAACTTTAGTGTGTTTATCTGAATTGCCATTAAATTTGGTACACGACATTGGGGGACTGACAAGCACGTGTGTAAAGTATGAGTAGGAAATCGTGGTTGTCTATAATAAGTCGCGGACAATTTTTCTAATGATCACAAAACTTTGAGAATATTTGTATTACATGTATGCTGGCATGTTTACAAGTAATAAAATCAACTGCAGACTTTGGCCACCCCTGTCTTACGGTATCTGTGACAGGGTGTTGTAAAAGTGCAAGGGCATCACATCTTCACCACGTTCCAGGTGTATGGACTACACAGCCTGGCCATTGTGCATCCCCATCCTGCTGGAGAGCACCTGCTGCTCTACGAAATCACTCCTTCTTGCTTAGATATGACCCCATCGGTGTCACTTGTGGCCACCTGCATGGTTATGGAGACACGTGCACTTTGTCCGTTGCCGTACGGCCCCAGTAACAATAAATCATGCTGTTAACGCGCGAGAACAGGTGGCGGGCACGAGGTGCTCAGCATCTCCAGCCGCAGGCCTGGAGACACATTAGGACCGGGAGAACTCCTCCACTCAAGCCCACCATCCGCTTTTAAGACAGATCCCTCCTTTATGCTCCTGTTTATTATGGTCGCCAGTAAGCCATGCCTGGTGCTGTGCATATGTCAACATCTTACTGGTGGTTTGCAGGGCCTCCAAACAACAGATAGGGTGCACTGAACCTTCCGTGTAAACTTTAGAAAACACACATGCAGCAGAGCTATAATTATTTACCGTAGCAGATCATGGGAGTAGTTTTAATAGGGGTGAAAAGGATTGCGTTAAATGCAAGGAAAATGATTGCTTTTTTGGTCAGCATTTGTCAACAGGGCTTTTTGTTAACGGGAGGCTCTGCAAAATGTTCTCCACCTTTCCTGGCGGCTGAGGGGTTGTTACAGAGGCAAAGTGGAAGGGGTGGTGGTGGTGGTTCTGGGGTGGGGGGGTTATTTTTGTGAGCACCCCTACTATGCTCCACCTGTGCCTCAGCCATACCCCGGAGGACCACCCACTTAGGGAGAGAGTGGGCCACGGAGGATCCTTATAACCTCGTTGGGTGGGCAAGAAGGCCTCGCATTGAAGCAAAGTTGCAGCGAGACAAATGAAAGACTCGGGAGGAACGATTCTCAGCAAACACTATCACACCACCGGCGAAGAATTGGCAACTGTTGCGGGAATTAAAAGCGCCAGTGTGAGAAAGTTGGGGGGTGGGAGGGCTAAAAATAGGCTGTTTATCCGCACCCAACTACTACAATGTACACCAACAATGACGCAACACAATCCATGCACAAACTGTGCCTTAGCAAAGATAATGTTGTTTAGTTTTGGACTGACCCGGTTAGCGAAGGGTGCAGAAATAATTAGACAAGTGATGAGATTTCAGCGAAATCTGCTGGTGTCTGTGCGTCCCAAACACAAACAGATTCCCATTTAATTATTATCTGTATGCACATAAGGAATTTCAATCATTTTGCCACTTTGTCTTTGGTAAAAACCCCTACAAACATACATATAAATAGGATTGTAGCCCTTGAAAAAATTAGCTAATTTGCATGAATTGTGGCGTTTTGGCATACCTGCCAACCCTCCCTTTTGGAAACTATTTTGCCCCTTTTGATGCATGCCCCTGCTCATTTAATTGTTTCCATATTTTCCCACATTTTAACGAAAAACTGTATTTTCTGTCAGAGTGCAGCTTTTGGTCCGCTCAACAACACTCCCGCTACGTTGGTTTAATACATCCTGTAGCCGGTAAAATCAGGCTTACAAAATAAAAGAAACACAGCAGTAAAACTACACTGTTGCGCCACAGTAGGCACAGTAGTCGGCTGGTCACAAAATATTTCTTTCTTTTCAAATGCAAACCTTGACAGGTACAGTTTGGTGTTTTGGTGGCTGATACACATTTATTCATGATCTGTATTCACATTAGGAAGCTGGAACCGCCTCATCTTGGTACCGACAGCACAACCACTATACAAAATAGTGATATTTGATACATTTGTTTTTTCCGTAGCGCCAGTGTGACCCTTGGACCAACTGGGTAACTTTTAGTTTTTCAGTTTCAAGATCTGAATTGCGTCGGTACTATGGCTGTAACCCAAGAAATATTGCCTGTTTGTGGATTCAGTACAACCCGGGAAACTGATTCGCTTGTCGTTTTAGTTTCAGGATCTGGATTAGGGTCCGAACCATTTTGGTAAGTATTTGGATGGAATTGTGTCTGTTGGTTGCATCAGCATGACCCACCAAACTGTCCCATGAAAGTGACTAGTTTTAATTCTAGTTTTAGGATATGGATCCACATTACAAACCGGGATCCGGCTCTTGAACCAGAGTACTTTGGTTGATTGCTTATGGGAGAAATGGCATTTTTTTAAAAACTGATGCTACCAACATGGGTTCATACCATGACTACTGACAGACAGAGAAAACGTAGGATACTGCATCCCAGTGCATAGAAATCAACTTTATTTCTTGGTCTTCCGAGCCAGGGCCCGCCCTACCTACAGTAACTCCAACTTGCCCGGATGTTGCTGTGCGTCTGTGTTTACTTGTTATTCACCTTTGCTTATGTATCAGTGAGTGATTGATGACTGAGGTGGTGAGGTGAAGGCTTTCCTCCCCCGGTGGTCCGGTTTGGCTCTTAGCCACTGTGCAACAGGTCGCCGCTGACCCATGTCGCCACACCGCTGACGCTAAACCGACCACCAATCTTCTTTTGGACCGTCACTGTTTGGATGGCGGCCACAATGTTAGTAAAACATACAGTTTGTTTACATGTCTCTATTGTTTCTGCCTTGAAAATGCGGCGCTTGCCAATCCTGCGGTGCGTGTGTTAAGTGGCAAACACAAGGGCGAGAGAGAAGGGGGATGAAACAGCTCAGGAACACTATCCCATGTTCAAATAAACAGAGTTGTGTGGGGTCTGCAGCCCAAACACACATTAGGTGTCTGCTAGGCATTTATGCACTTTCTTGTTATCTGTTTTTTTGGTTGTTGTTGTTTTTTTTTTTTTTTTTTGCATAACCCTACCAATTAGACAGTCAAACAGCGCCACTGACCCTTAGCTTCCCTTTGGGATTGGGAGTCATTCCTGTTTAGCCAAGCAAGGCAATCTGATGGATTGCCTTGTTTGGCCATTGGTGGCCATAATTGACTGTTTTGTATAGGTTAAAGCTGGGGATATATTCTGCAGACCCTAAACATGCCACACATAGTCTCTAGGTCAATAACACTGGTATCAGCCCAAGGCCCCCTACATGGTAAAAGGGTCACGACTGAGAATCGATGACAGTGGCTATGACTTCACCATCTTGGTCCTGAACCAGAGCATGGCCAGAGCATAGCCAAGTATACCTCCCTAACGTACCCCACCCCACCCCCCTGCCCTCCTCAACTCACCCAATAAATATTTACCCAGCCAGTCCGAACAGCCTACTAAACAATTATTGTTGGCATCATCTGTATACAGCCATGTGTCAAAGTGAACTGTTGACCTTGAAATGCATCGAGCTGTAAAACCGAGGAGCTCATGTCTTCACTGTAGAGCAGTGGTTCTGAATTATTTTCAGTCATGCCTCGACTGGGCGACAGAAATGTTTTCGCCCCCCAAAAATTTGGTGGGGGGGCGCATTCTCGGCAAAGGCGCAAAGAACGGGTATGCATTGCTGCCTTAAGGCAGACAGTGATTGAAGCACACGGCGATAAGAGAATAAACTTGCATTAACTGTTAAATTTTTTTATAAAACGGTATAAATATTATATTCATTTGTTATTTTTGCACTAAATTGTTTATGATTATTTATATTACTCCAAAACATGCATCTAATTTTGCCAGGATCCTAATGAGGATAAGCGGTATAGAAAAGGATGCATCTAATTTTGAATTTCATGACTTTACTCTATTACGATTTTTCATGAATATAATATTTCAGAAACAATGGTTTCCTGGCTGCATATGGCCTATTAATATTCAATTACTATGCATAGTGAAGCAAATTGTACTTGAATTTGCCCATATTAAGCATTTTCGAACATGAAAATAGCTAAATGACCTTACATACACTGCTCAAAAAAATTAGAGGAACACTTTGAAAACACATCAGATCAAAATGGGGGGAAAAATGATCTTGAATATCTTTCCTGATAATAAGCAGGTGATGTAGTAGTAACAAAATGATGCCACATAATTTGATAGAAATGAAAATGATCACCTTATAGAGGGGGGAAATCAAAGACACCCCAAAAATGAAAGTGAAAAAATGATGGAGCAGACTGGTCCATTTTGCCAAAAAGTCATTGTAGCAACTCCAAATGATTGTCAGTAGTTAGTGTAACCCCCAAGTGCTTGTACACATGCCTGACAACGTCGGTACATGCTCCTATTGAGACTACGGATGGTGTCCTGGGGGATCTCCTCTCAAATCTGGACCAGGGCATAACTGAGCTCCTGGAAAGTCTGAGGAGCAACCTGGCGGTGCAGGCTGGACCTAAACATAATGTCCCTGAGGTGTTGTATTGGGTTTAGGTCTGGTAACTGTGGGGGCCAGTCAATGGTATCAATTCCTTTATCCTCCAGAAACTGCCTGCATACTCTAGCCACATGAGGTCGGGCATTGTCGTGGACCAGGAGGAACCCGGGTCCCACTGCACCAGCGTAGGTTCTGAAAATGGGTCCAAGGATTTCATCCCGATACCTAATAGCAGTCAGGGTGCCATTATCTAACCTGTAGAGGTCTGTGCGTACTTCCAGGGATATGCCTCCCCAGATCATTAATGACCCACCCCCAAACCGGTCATGCTGAATGACGCTGCAGGCAGCATAACGTTCTCCACGGCATCTCCAGACCCTTTCACGTCTGTCGCATGTGCTCATGTTGAACTTGCTCTCATTGGTGAAGACCACAGGGTCCCAGTGGCGTAGTTGCCAATTCTGGTGATCTATGGCAAATGCCAATCGAGCTCTACGGTGCTGGGCAGTGAGCACAGGGCCCACTACAGGACTTCGGGCCCTCAGGCTCATGGAGCCTGTTTCTGATTGTTTGGTCAGAAACATTCACACCAGTGGCCTGCTGGAGGTCATTTTGTTGGACTCTGGCAGTGCTCATCGTGTTCCTCCTTGCACAAAGGAGCAGATACCGATCCGGCTGAGGGTTTAAGGACCTTCTACGGCCCCGTCCAGCTCTCCTGGAGTAACTACCTGTCTCCTGGAATCTCCTTTATGCTCTTGAGACTGTGCTGGGAGACACAGCAAACCTTCTTGGAACAGTACGTATTGATGTGCCATCCTGGAGGAGTTGGACTACTTGTGCAACCTCTGTAGCGTCCAGGTAGCGCACCGTGCTAACAACAGAGATATTGATCCAAGTCAAATGAAAAACTACAGCAGGAGAAAGTCAGTCAGTAAAAAATCCGCCAAAAGAGATGAGGAGTAAGTGACCTCTACCTGGAAAAGCCTTCGGGTTTTGGGGTCTGTCTCATTGTTGCCCCTCTGATGCACCTGTTGTTGATTTCATTAACAACAAAGCAGCTGAAACTGTTTAACAACCCAGTCTGCTACTTAAATGACCAGATCAATATCCCAGACGTTTGACTGATAGGTACTATACTCTGATTAAAAAGTCTTCCTCTAATTTTTTTTCAAGCAGTGTAAATACAATGCGTCGACAAGGCGTTGGTCACTAGGTGTCGTCTCGTCAAAAATGCCAGACCTGATCGAATGGGCTTTTATTACAGGTTTGAATTATAGTATCTCACAACAAGCCCAAAAATCCCTAATAAAAACAAGGGCAACTGTTACTGCAGTAACTCAACTGTAACAACTAAATTCTGACCCCCCCAACGTCGCTTCCTGACTGGCCGCTACTCAGCTCTCCGAAGTGGAACAAATTTATAGTAACACATAGAAGGAGTTTTACTTGTATCTTTTATTATGATTTATGGCTCTTATGGCTTTTTATTGTTATTATAGTATATCCACGATACTAAAGGTGTATAGGGGTGTTAGTTAATGTCTAGAGAGCTCTAATAAAGTTAAATACTGTTTTTAGAAGATCGTAAACAGGTTTTAGGATGTACAAAAATGTATAAATCATTGATAAATAAGAAATCCTATTTTGCAGAAATTCCCTTATCATGGTTAAAATTAACCGTGAAAATTGAGGGATTACTGTAGAATAAAAATAGCTTGTAATAGGTGAGCTAGTTCCTCGAGATGTGGTGACCAAAGCTACCCTTGTAGAACCCAATGTCTTTTTTTTCATGAGGTCAAGAATTTCTGGCGGTGTCCCTGCTTGTGATACAGTCATTTTGTAATTGGGGGTGCGGGTGGAAGCGGATTTTTGTATTTATTCATTCATACTAGAAATCACATCTGTAATGATGAGTGCAGAAAAAAAACTTGAGATCAAAGCCTGTCTTCCTGTACTTTCTCCACCGATCACACAAATCATAAACTCCTCCCTCTCCTCCGGTTTTGTCCCAGAGTCTCTCAAGCTGGCTGCTATCACCCCCATCCTCAAAAAACCCAACCTTTACCCTGAAATCTGTGCAAATTTCCGCCCCATATCCAACCTCCCCTTTCTGTCTAAAACCCTGGAACGTATTGTCACCGCCCAACTCCAGACTCACCTCACCTCCAACCGTCTCTATGAACCCTTCCAGTCCGGCTTCCGTCCCAAACACAGCACCGAAACAGCTCTGCTCAAAATTACAAATGATCTCCTCCGATTCCGGTAACCTTTCCATCCTCATCCTCCTGGACCTCACCGCAGCTTTCGACACCATCAGCCACTCTATCCTCCTGTCCCGTCTCAAAAACCTGAACACCACTGATTCCGCTCTTTCCTGGCTCCAGTCCTATCTCATAAACGGGCAACAGTTCATCCATATCAACCACTGCTCCTCCTCCAAAGCTCCCCTGCAGCAGGGTGTCCCGCAGGGTTCGGTGCTTGGTCCTCTCCTCTTCATTCTCTACATCCTCCCCCTCTGCAACATTATTCGTCGTTTTCACTGCTACGCTGACGACATCCAACTTTACATCTCCACAACATCCATCGACCCCAGCATATACTCCACTCTCACCCACTGCTTAACAGACATCAAAAACTGGATGAATCACAACTTCCTCAAATTAAACAGCGACAAAACAGACTTTATCATTATTGGTCCACATAACATCACCAAATCCTCTCAACACCTCACCCTGCACTTCGACAACACCACACTTCTTCCATCCCCACTCATCCACAATCTTGGTTTGCTCCTGGACCCCACTCTTTCATTTGAGCCTCAGGTAAAGCACAT
Source organism: Oostethus manadensis (assembly GCA_024372805.1). NCBI lineage: Eukaryota > Metazoa > Chordata > Actinopteri > Syngnathiformes > Syngnathidae > Oostethus > Oostethus manadensis. Next base: position 76,883 of record QODF01000076.1, read on the forward strand.
AACCCGGACTGCTTTTTATCGCCTCAAAAACATAGCTCTGCTTCATCCATCACTTACCTTTCCTTGCTGCTGAAACTCTCATCCACGTGTTTATCACAACCAGAATCGACCATTGCAATAGCATTCTCTATGGTACATCATCAAAAACCCTCAACAGATTACAGTGCATTCAGAACTCCGCCTCTCGGCTCCTCACCCACACACGTTCCCGTGAACACATCACCCCTGTCCTCCTCAAGCTCCACTGGCTCCCTGTCCCTCAGCGTATCCACTTTAAAATCCTTCTCATTACATTTAAAGCACTCCATAACCTGCCCCCTCCTTACCTCACAGACCTGCTCCACCATTACACTCCATCTCGCTCCCTCCGCTCCTCCAACTCCAACCTTCTGTCCCTACCCTGTAGGACCAAGCTCCGAACCGGGGGGCACAGAGCTTTTTTTCCAATTTTCAAATATTTGTTAAAGATACTTCTTATTTTTACATCCCAATGTGAGCATTCTGAGTGTCTACAGCCTTATCTGACCTTACAGGTGCACGATATGCCTCATGTTGCTTGCCTTATTAATGTTCTGGAACAGGAACACTGGGCGCGTTGGCTGCTTCTGAGCAAGTACAGAATTAAACTCACCAGCGTGACGAAACATTTAAACATTTCAACCGCGGCAGCTCGGTGTGTAAAATCCTGACTGGTGGAGTTTGAGCACATTTTTGACTCCATCGCTGATGGGATCCAACCAACACGGCTGTCCAGATGAGCATACAAAGATGCTTGGCAGCAACCTCCTTCTTTGAGCAAGTATGCAAGACACAGCTTTGTGAAAGACATGGATGGATGGGTTTTGAAATGCATTGAAATATTACAGTGCAGTGAATACTGCTTTAGTTTCTGTTTCCTTTTGAGTAGCATTACTATTTATCTGCATACTAAATAATACTATAGGCAAATCTCTCAATTACCTTAAAAGTCATACAGCTGGGACTCAACGGTAAATTTCGGGGTAAAATATGACTTAAATATCAGACAAGTTTTGGACCATCCTAGTATGTAACAGCAGCATATTCCATAACCAACACACTTTAAAGCTTTGATTTTGTTGGCTTTAAGCGCCACTTCTAACAGAAGAACCATTCTCAACAAGAAGAAGGAGGAACACCACAAGTTACTGTGAAATACACACGTTGAAATATTTGTGTCGAGTGGTTCTGTTCAGCCATTACTGTTTATTTCTATAACTTTTTGATGACTGGGAACAAGACGTTTGTGACCAGCTTACAAACCTCACTTGAGTGACGGCTTGTGAAATTTTAGGACATGGAATGCTTTCAGCCCCTCCGTGAATCACCACCTTACCGCGGTGGAGGGGTTTGAGTGCCCGAGTGATCCTAGGAGCTATGTTGTCGGGGCTTTATGCCCCTGGTAGGGTCTCCCAAGGCAAACAGGTTCTAGGTGACGAGCCAGACTAAGAGTGATTCAGAAGACCCATATGAAGAGAAACATTAGGAGTGACCGCACCTCGCCCGGACGTGGGATACCGGGGCCTCACCCTGGAGCCAGGCCTGGGGGAGGGGCTCGCAGGCGAGCGCCTGGTGGTCAGGTCTTCACCCGTGGGACCTGGCCGGGCCTAGCCCGAAGAAGCCGCACGGGAACTCCCCCCCGCAGACCCACCACCTGCAGGGGCAAGCATAAGGGTCCGGTGCTGTGTGATTTGGGCAGTGGTCGAGGGCGGGTGTCCGGGCGACCTGGGCTTCGGCGACCAAATCTGGTTCTTGGGACATGGAATGTCACTTCTCTGGTGGGGAAGGAGCCCGAGCTTGTGGAAGAGGCGGAGAGATTCCGACTAGATATAGTCGGACTCACCTCAACCCACAGTTTAGGCTCTGGAACCAAACTCCTTGAGAGGGGCTGGACCTTGTTCTTCTCTGGAGTTGCCGCTGGGGAGAGGCGGCGAGCTGGTGTGGGCTTATTGTTAGCCCCCCGGCTTGGTGCCTCTGTGTTGGAGTCATCCCCAGTAAACGAGAGGGTCACTTCCCTACGCCTTAGGGCTGGGGAAAGGGTCCTGACTGTGGTTTGTGCCTATGCGCCGAACGGCAGTTCAGAGTACCCAGCCTTCTTGGAGTCTATCAGAGGGGTTCTGGAGAGCACCCCAGCTGGTGACTCCATAGTTCTACTGGGAGACTTCAACGCCCATGTGGGCAATGACAGTGTGACTTGGAGGGGCGTGGTTGGGAGGAACGGCCTCCCTGACCTGAACCCGTGCGGTGTGTTGTTGCTGGACTTCTGTGCGAATTACAGTTTGTCCATAACGAACACCATGTTCGAACATAAGGATGTCCATAAGTGCACTTGGCACCAGGACACCCTAGGTCGCAGGTCTATGATCGACTTTGTGGTCGTATCATCAGACCTGCGTCCGTATGTTCTGGACACGCGGGTGAAGAGAGGGGCTGAGCTGTCAACTGACCACCACCTGGTGATGAGTTGGATTAGATGGCGGGGAAGGATGCCGGACAGACCTGGCAGACCCAAACGCGTAGTGAGGGTGTGCTGGGAACGTCTGGCAGAGTCTCCCGTTCGTCGAGTCTTCAACTCTCATCTCCGGCAGAGCTTCGCCTGCATCTCGAGGGAGGACCGGGATATTGAGTCCGAATGGGCCGTATTCCGTGCCTCTATTGCTGAGGCAGCCAGTTGTGGTTGCGGCCGCAAGGTGGTCGGTGCCAGTCGTGGTGGCAAGCCCCGAACCCGATGGTGGACACCGGGGGTTAGGGCTGCCGTCAAGCTGAAAAAGGAGTCCTATCGAGCATGGATGGCTTGCGGGACTCCCGAAGCAGCTGACAGGTACCGGCAGGCCAAGCGGCACGCGGCTTCGGCGGTGGTCGAGGCAAAAACTCGGGTGTGGGAGGAGTTCGGTGAGGCTATGGAGCACGACTTTCGGTCGGCCTCGAAGAGGTTCTGGCAAACCGTCCGACACCTCAGAAAGGGGAAGCAGCCCCCAGTTCACACTGTTTACAGTGCGGACGGGGGCTTGCTGACCACGACTGTGGATATAGTTGGTCGGTGGAAGGAATACTTCGAGGCCCTTCTCAATCCCACTGACATGCCTTCCATAGAGGAAGCAGAGTCTGAGGATACGTACGTGGACAGTTCTATCACCGTGGCTGAGGTAATTGGGGTAGTCAAATCACTCCCCAGTGGCAAGGCTCCGGGGGTAGACGAGTTCCGCTCAGAATTTCTCAAGGCTCTGGATGTTGGAGGACTGTGTTGGTTGACACGCCTCTACAACATTGCATGGAAGTCAGGAACAGTACCTCTGGACTGGCAGACCGGGGTGGTGGTCCCCATTTTTAAAAAGGGTGACCGGAGGGTGTGTTCCAACTATAGGGGGATCACACTCCTCAGCCTTCCTGGGAAAGTCTACTCCAGGGTGCTGGAGAGAAGGGTACGACCGTTAGTCGAACCTCGGTTAGAGGAGCTGCAATGTGGTTTTCGTCCCGGTCGCGGAACACTGGACCAGCTCTACACCCTTGCAAGGGTACTCGAGGGTATGTGGGAGTTTGCCCAACCAGTCTACATGTGCTTTGTAGACCTGGAAAAGGCATTCGACCGTGTCCCTCGTGGTGTCCTGTGGGGGGTGCTCCGGGAGTACGGGATTGATGGTCCGCTTCTACGTGCCATTCGGTCCTTGTACAATCGAAGCAGGAGCCTGGTTCGCATTGCCAGCAGTAAGTCGAGCTTGTTTCCGGTGAACGTTGGCCTCCGCCAAGGCTGCCCTTTGTCACCGATTCTGTTCATAATCTTCATGGACAGAATTTCTAGGCGCAGTCAAGGTGTTGAGGGAGTCCAGCTTGGTGACCTTAGGATCTCGTCTCTGCTATTTGCAGACGATGTGGTCCTTATGGCCTCATCAGGCTGTGACCTTCAGCGTTTACTGGAGCGGTTTGCAGCTGAGTGTGAAGCTTCTGGGATGAGACTCAGCACCTCCAAATCCGAGGCCATGGTTCTCAGTCGGAAACGGGTGGACTGTACCCTCCGGGTTGGGAGTGAGGTCTTGCCTCAGGTGGAGGAGTTCAAGTATCTCGGGTTCTTGTTCACGAGTGAGGGAAGGTTGGAGCGTGAGATCGACAGACGGATCGGTGCAGCATCTGCAGTAATGCGGTCGCTGTACCGGACCGTCGTGGTGAAGAGAGAGCTGAGCCGGAAGGCAAAGCTCTCTGTTTACCGATCGATCTACGTTCCCACCCTCACCTATGGTCATGAGTTATGGGTCATGACCGAAAGAATGAGATCGCGGATACAAGCGGCGGAAATGAGTTTCCTTCGTAGGGTGGCTGGACTCACCCTAAGAGATAGGGTGAGGAGCTCGGCCATCCGGGAGGAGCTCAGAGTAGAGCCGCTGCTCCTTCACATCGAGAGGAGCCAGTTGAGGTGGCTCGGGCATCTAGTCCGGATGCCTCTCGGGCGCCTCCCTGGTGAGGTGTTTCGGGCTTGCCCAGTCGGCAGAAGGCCCCCGGGAAGACCTAGGACACGCTGGAGGGACTATGTCTCACAGCTGGCCTGGGAACGCCTTGGTGTCCTCCCGATGGAGCTGGAAGAGGTCGCTGGGGACCGGGAAGTCTGGACTTCCCTACTGAAGCTGCTGCCCCCGCGACCCGGACCCGGATAAGCGGTGGAAAATGGATGGATGGATGGATGGAATGCTTTCAGATGGATTTCAATTAGACTGGTGCAATGGTGAAAATTCTGTTCCTAACTTTCATGGGCAGATTTTCTAGGTGCAGCCAAAGAGTCCAGAAGGTGCATTTTGGTGACCTTAGGATCTCTTCTCTGCAATTTGCAGGTGATGTGGTTCTGGTGGCCTCATTAGGCTATGAGCTTCAATGTACTAGGGCGGTTTGCTGCTGAGTGTGAAGCTTCTGGGATGAGACTCAGTACCTCCAAATCTTTAATGCCGTGGTTCTGAGTTGGAAAAGGGTGGACTGCAACCTCTGGGTTGGGGGCAAGGTCTTGTCCTAGGAGAAGGAGTTCAAGTATCTCAGGGTATTGTTCACGAGTCAGGGAAGGTTGGAGCGCAATCCGGACTGTCATGGTGAGAGAGTTTAGCCGGAAGGCAAAGCTCTAAATTTACCGGTCAATAGTAAATGAATGAATGAATCAATCTATTTTCCCACCTCCTCCTATGATCATAAGCTTTGGGTTTTGACCGAAAGAACGAGATTGCAGATACAAGTGGTGGAAATGGGTTTCCTCCGTAAGGTGGCTGGAATCACTCTGAGAGAGGTGAGGAGCTCGGCCATCGGGGAGGAGCTCGGAGTAAAGCCCGCTTCTCCTTCACAAAGAGAGGAGCCAGTTGAGGTGACTTGGGCATTTAGTTTGGATGCCTCCCAGATGTCCAGCCAGGAGAAGGCCCTGGGCAGACCTAGGACACTATGGAGGGATAATGTCTCAAGGCTGGCCTGGGAACGCACACATTCACATTCACCTGTCAGTCCCCAAAAAGTGTGTACCAAATTTCAATTTCAATAAACTTACAGTTGGTGTTTTTGTGGCGTGTGTGAGAAATGTCAAGTTAATCCAATTTATTGGGGTTACGGCGCCATAAAAACTAAAACTGTACGACGTTGCCTTAACAGCCTTGTTAATGAAAGATGTTATGAGCAAGGATTCCAGTTGTGCGCTCAGTTTCACACTCCTTATTTTATGTTCTTGTGCCAAAAGGCTGAGTCAAGCCTGCACATTTTTTACAACGTATCAGCAGACTGTACTTCCAACCAGCATCATGCCTGTTTCATAGCAGACCACCACTGAAGCTCACAAATAGCTTGAGCATGACATATTATTGGCTTCTGATATAGCACATGACCTCTAACCCCTAACAAATACCGTGTGTGTGCGTATACAGTGGTGTTAAAAAGTCTGATTTCTGATTCTATTGAGTGTATGTCACACGTAAATGTTTCAGATCATCAAAAGTATTTAAATATTAGTAAACAACTGAACACAAAATGCAGTTTTAAATTAGACTTTTTATTAATAAGGGAGTAAAAAATGCAAACCTACATGGCGCTGTGTGAAAAAGTGATTACCCCATAAACTTAACTGGTTAGGCCAACCTTAGTTTGCGATAACTTGCAATCAGTCTCTTTGCAGAATTGTTGTAATCCAACCACATTGAAGATTTTCTGGGCATGATGCCACAGGATCTCAATAAGATTCAGGTTAGGATTTTGACAAGTTCACTTCAAAGTCTTCTGTTTTTCTTCAGCCATTCAGAGGCGGACTTGCTGGTGTGTTTTGGATCAATGTGCTGCTGCAAAGGCCAAGTTGGTTTCAGCTTGAGGTCACAAACAGATGGCTGGACATTCTCGCTAAAGATTTTTTGGTAGACTGCAGAATTCGTGGTTGCATTCATCACATGTTGTTGTTGTTTAAATTTGGGTGATTTTATGGTCTCTTGTTTCATATAGCCAGTAGCAGGAGTGCAGTCGGAAATTGTGGAACCCATGAATAGTTTGTTATTTGCAACATTGTACGACAACGGTATTTTTGAACCAAGGCAAAGTTTCTCTGTACTGGGGATTCCATTGTTCTACTAAGGGACTCTCATGTTGACAGTGACAGTGAGACCTGGAGAGGCTTGATTGAGTGGAATGGCCCCCTTAATCTGAACCCAAGTGCTGTTTTGTTATTGGACTTCTGTGCCCATATCAGATTGTCCATAATAAACCGCATGTCCACATGTGCATTTGGCACCAGGGCACCCTGGGTCGCAGTTCAATGAGCCACATATTTTGGACATTTGGATGAATAGAGGGGCAGAGGTGCCAACCGATCACCACCTGGTGGTGGGTTGGTTCCGATGGTGGGGGAGGATGCCGGTAAGACTTGGCAGACCCAAACGCATTGTGAGTGTTTGCTGGCTGGGAACGTCTGGCAGAGTCCCGTGTCAGAAGGAGTTACAATTCCCACCTCTGACCTAGCTTCGACCACGTTCCGAGGGAGGCAACAGAGGTCAAAAAGCTCCTTGGTGGCAGGGCCATGGGGGTGGATGAGAGCCGCTTAGACTTCCTTAAGGCCCTGGATGATGTGGCCATGTCTCGGTTGACACAACTCTACAGCATTGCGTTGAAATTGGTAGACCGTGGTGATGGACCCGCTTTTAAAGAAGGGGGGCTGAGGGTATGTTCCTACTATTGCGGGATCACATGCTTCAGCCTTCCTGGTAAGGTCTATTCAAAGGTTTTGCAGCGGAGGATCCGCCAGAGAAGCAGTGTGGTTTTTCTCTGGATCGTGGAACTATGGACCAGCTCTATACTCTCGGCAGGGTCATTCAATGTGCATGGGAGTTTGTCCAACTAGTCTACATGTGTTTTGTGGACTTGGAAAAGGCATTTGATTGTGTTCCTTGAGGAATACAATTGGGAGGACTCTGTGGATATGGGTTATTGGAACACCTAATTTATGGTGTTTGTTCCCTGTATGACCGGTGTCAGAGTTTGGTTTGCAATTCTGGCAATAAGTTGGACCCGTTTCCAGTGAGGGTTCGACTCCTCCAAGGCTACCCCTTCTCCCCGATTCTGTTCATTACTTTTATGGACAGAATTTCTAGGTGCAGCTGAAGCATTGAGTAGTTACGGTTTGGTGGCCACAGGATCGGGTCTGCGTTTTCCAGATGATGTGGTCATTGTTGGCTTCATTGAGCCGTGACCTGACAAATTGTTACTGGTTTGGTTCGCATCTGAGTGTGAAGTGACTGGGATGAGAATCAGCACCTTCAAGTCAGAGTCCATGGTTCTCGCCCATTAAATGGGGGAGTGCCATCTCCAGGTTGGGGATGAGATCCAGCCCCAAGCAGAGGAGGTTAAGTACCTTGAGGTCTTGTTCACCAGTGAGGGAAGGATGGAACGCAAGATGGGCAGGCAGATTGGTGCGACGTCTGCAGTGGTGCATCGGTCCGTTGTGGTGAAGAAGGAGCTATGGTCATGAGCTTTGGATAGTGACCGAAAGTGAAAGATTGTGCGTACAAGCAGCCAAAATGAGTTTTCTCCGTAGCATGGCTGGGCTCTCCCTTAGAGATAGGGTGAGAAACACTGTCATCCGGGGAAAAACTAGTAAAACCACTGCTCCTCCACATTAAGAGGAATCAGATGAGGTGGTTCGGGCATCTGATCAGGATGCCTCCTGGACGCTTCCCTGGGCACATCAGGACACGTCTGACTGGTAGGAGAGACTATGTTGGAGAGACTATGTCTCTCAACTTTCAACGCCTCGGGATCGGCCAGGAGGAGCTGGACAAAGTAGCTGGGGAGAGGGAAGTCTGGGCTTACCCGTTTAAGCTGCTGCCCACGTGACTCGACCTGCATATGTAAGACTGACTTCTTCTTCTGATTTCTCACACCACTCAGTGGGCTTCTGGACAAAACCCAATCTATCGTTTGGGTGTTTAGCCAAAATGCCACGTAATTTGGTACACAGCGTTTAAGTAAGTCATAAGTCATGACCATTTGTTTTGTGATTATAAAACTTTAAGGCTATCTGTATTACGTGAATGCCACCATGGTTTACAAAGCATTTGGACCACAACCTTAGGGTCATTTTACAGTTGTGTGAAAAAATGAGGACACATTTTTTAAGATAAGACATAAGAGAGGTCTGTCAGTGAGGCTTTAAAGCATTGTCCCGCAATGACCACAGGACGGATGATTTTATATAAACCGGGGCCACATTTTATTACGCTTGGCACCTAAAATGCAACCAAATGTGCAGATAATTAGCAGTTTTACGTTCACCACATTTTGGTCTATTTCCTCTGTGGTAGGGCTTCACTTATATGTTAAATAATGGACATTCTTCTCCTGTGTGTTGAGGACAAACAGGAACAAATAGTCCAATAGCTCGCTAAATCAGCTCGAGGGACAATACTATAGCAGAAGTAACTGGTATCTACTTTAGATTAGTCATCGTACAGCTTGTATAGCAGAATAGCTTTCAGTCTGGGGTTTTATGAGTGTTGCTGGGTGCGGGGGTGCTGCGGTTCATGTTTTCTTCTGCAGTGAAAAATGTACTCACAATTATTATAAGAATTTCAAGTGTTAACTGTACGTCATAGATTATTCTTCTTTTCTCAGTGGAATATATCATAAGCGTGAAAAAAGGGTCTTGCGAGACCACCGGCAGGATTTTAACTTCAACAAGGCCTTGCTGATGTAAAACATTTTTATCAGAGTCCCTGGTACATCTCCAGACATACACTTTAAATCCATGGTGGTCTGACGCTGCTATCAGCATGTGGAATGTAGTCCAGGCCTGATTCTCTGTTTTTGCAATGAGCTGAGACTTTTGCACTATTCTCTTTATTTTATTCACCAAAAAAAAAGCTCTGTTCCCACCAGAACATAGAGCTTGTGTTTATGGTCACTGACTTTCCAGCTAATGACGATGACTTCTGATATTTGTGTTATGACGGCGATGACAACTTGTACAGGACGTCCTGTCTGTTAAGGGGTCACTGTACGGAACGAGGAGGACATCATACAGTGTTAGATCGGGCAGTGACCCAGTTGGAATCGACTGCTGGGTTCAATTTTGCAATTTTAGAATAATTTGTATATAGGAGAGCATTTAATAAGAAAACTGGCACAAGAATCCGATAGACATAAAGATTTGTGTAGTGTGTATTGTCTAGTTTTCCTGAAATGTTATTCACACTACTGATCAAAATTGTAAGACCAGTTGAAAAATTGCAAGAATTTCCATTTTGTTTGCACAGTTGGATCTTAAAGCAGTTCTGAGCAGGGCTTTAAAATGCAAAAATAAGAAATGGGGGTGAGAAAAAAAGTCAGGTAAAGATTTTATTATAATTACAATATGATTGAGCTGATCACAAGTTTAAAACCAAAGCTAAAACAAAACCTGGAGCTCCATAAGATAAAAATACAATGTTGAAAACAAGACTCAGTAATGTGTACCTGCGCCATTTTTGTTAATCACGTGAAAAACTGGCTTGGGCATGCTTGATGCCAGTGTATCCAGAAGGCTACTGGAAATTGCTCCAGGTGGTGAAGATGCCTTTATGGAGGGCATTCTCTGTCTAGAACGTATGTCAATTTTTTTCTCTTCCCATGGTTTGATACGCTGTCATTCAATAGCATGAAAACATGTCTGAAAAATTCCCTGTGACTGTGTATTTTTGTGTATTTTTTGTTACTTTATGTACTTTTATACATAATTTCTATCATATATTTAGTTGGGCTGTCAGTTGATTAAAATGTTTAATCGCAATTAATTGCATTTTGTCCGTAGTTAACTTGCAGGTAGACGTTTTTTAAAGTTTGTTTTCTTGAAATATCATTGTAACGTTTTTAATACAGTTATCAATATATGAACAAATTAAAATATAAAAAAAAATATATTTTAAAAAAAACAAAAAAAAAAAAAATAAATAATAATAAAAATTTTTTAATAAAAAAAATTAAAAATAAAATAAAATTAAAATAAAAAATAATAATAAAATAGGAAAAAAAAAAAAAAAAAAAAAAAAAAAAAAAACCTCAAAGGTATGTTTATGAAAATCCCCCCAAAACATTATTATTAGGAATGATTGTTATTGGCTTTTTTGCCAATATTGTCCAGCACTTAGTTTTTTTGATAGCGACTGATACCGATATGTGTAACATCACATATCTCCTGTGGTGAAATTAACACAAATCTGTTGTGAAGCTAATGGATACATTATCAGCAGTTAGCTTCTTGGCGTGGCTGTAAACAACATTGTAAACAAGTCGAGTAAGGAAACATTTGAGAAATACCTGCGGTTGGGCATGGCAAAGCGTGGCTCGAGGAGCACCAAGTTGTTGATTCTAGATTTTCCGGCATCTTCCGTCTATACAGTGCAATACACTGAATGATTTTTCTATTGATGTCTTTTGCCCTGGAAATTGGAAGTATTGAAGGAACGAGTCCACCTCGCATAACCACCGCTCTGCAGTCACTGAAAAATGCAAGTTAATATCTAGAATATCTTAATATCTGAAGGAGACGCCACAGAGATAACGTTGGTCAGGTACAGAGCAAACAAAGCTGGTTACTAGTCAAAGATGGTTGTTTACACACTTGAGAAGCGGTTTGATAAGGTCATCGTTTGCGCACCAGAAAATAAAAATCGGTTATATCTGTTCCGTTCCGTAGGTAAAAAACCCAATACCGTTATCAACAGATATTACATATTTCTGGCAATATCGGTGGGCTGATATTATGAAACATCCCTAATTATTATGTTAACATTATGTTATATTCAGTTTAAAACTATTAGGGCTGTCAAAATAATTAAATATCTTAATCGAATGAATTTTGTCATTTATTTTTCTGTATTGTGTTTGTTTGTCCATTTTGGTGATGGTTTTCCAGTTTTGTCTTTGTCTTTTCCATTTTCTTTTTTTCTTTGCATTTACCAGATGGCTCCAGCTGTCGACAAAAGGCAAAGGCAAAAGAAGGACCCGCCCACATTTCTTCTGCCAGTGTGGCTATGTAGCTAGCTAAGTTTAAATGTAGCTCTTGGTGACGGAAAAAAAATGTCACGGACAGGAAGTAACATTGCTGTCATGCCACCAAGCACTTTGTGCCAACATCTTACACAACGAAGTGACTAGCAGGCTAACGGGTCTTATGTTTGTCTTTGCTTTTTGTCGCCTGCTTGAGCCAGCCGGTAAATGCAATGAGAAAAAGCAAATGGAAAAACAAAGACAACACAGGAAAAGCAGTGCCAAAATGAAAAAAACAAACATACTGACCATACATACACACATAATAAAGAGGTTGTTGTACCACTGAATGCACCTCAATGTAGTCCAATCACAATGAGGAAGTGTTGTTTTGAGGAGGAGATACGGTACATACATGGTGTTGGAATTGCACTGCTGTTGATGTGTTCAGGTCAGAATAAAGTTATAAAAGCATCAAACTGTGGGGGGATGCTGTTTGTGCCTCTGCCTGCCGTTAAAGCAGAGAAGCGTGGCTTGACATGGTGCGTATGCGTCAATAAGGTGAAAAATATGTACATAATTAATTAAATACATTATTTACTGTTTTTGATAGCCATAAAAAGATATATACATTTTTTTACCACGCTTACTAACAATTAATAAGAAACCCTTAATAAGAAAACTGTCGGAGCTTCAGCGTGAATGTATTTTCTTACTTTTGGCTGCACTGCACTGCGGTAGGTTGTCTTGTAATTGAACTTGGGGGTCTTGAACTGGTAAACTCTCAGTAACCTGTAAGCACACATGGTGGAAAACTGCCTCCAATCTTACCCGTAGACCACCTTCAAACCTGTTCCTTATGGGAACCTGACATCCCGGAGGAGGCGTTTGGGGCCACATTACGCATGAGCGAGACCCTGTATGAATAATCATACGCAAGAAAGGCGGAAATGATAAGTAATGAAACACGTTGACATAAGACTTTTGAGGAAGTGAGGAGGGGAAGCCCAGCGGTAGCAAATCTGGCACATTGTTAGGATGTTGCGTCAAAGCTGCAATCATCTGTGGTTAGTGTGAGAGACCGCAGTATGACTGACATTCATAAGGCATTGTAATAACCGGGTGTGGAATGGAACAAAAACAGGATTTGGTAATGACATCCGAGACGCTTTTTGATGTAAAAAGGCTGCAAACGGAAAATATTCAACAATAAAGCAGAGCGCTTTCCAAACCAATCTTCTCAATCCGCTATTCTCCACCTAACAGCCTTTGTGGAACCCGTCTGTTCCTGTCGTCTTTTTCCTCTCCTGGTGTAAAACGATCCCCAGCGCGGAGACGGCGTCACCTGGTCTTTCACATGCGACCGCAACGTCCTGGGAAAATCATATAATGTCCCAGGGAGAAATTGTACAGGGCTAAGCTATCAAACCAATCATCCCTCCTTACTCAAATCCGAGGACCACCTTGGAGTCCAAATAGAGGAGGAGAAATAGGTTTCTGAGAGGGATTGGTTTGTCTGTCTTATGGCTTTTTGTCCTCACATTCACCAACTCAACACCGCACAAAGCTAACCAAATTGGAATTTTCAATTCAAAACCAAAGTAATCCATGAATTTTATACCGCACCTCCTTTCTCTCTCAAAATACCTGATGGAGAGTCCGAGAGGCCGAGCAAGAACAGATGGGACGATAACGGCGGGGTACTGGGATTGTGGGATTGAAGGGAGGGGTGTGGGGGCAGTCATCAACAGTCAAGGACCACCATCGCTGCTGCCCACGCCAGGCCACAATTCCCACCGCCATCATCATCCCCACCCCGAAATTCATTTGCAACGACTGTAATGGATCCGCAATTTGCCCACATGAGTGCGGTGGCCAACGTGGTTCTACTCTGGGACCTGCCCGCGTAACCCGATGGAAACATTTTACAGAACGAGTGACTACCAAAGAGTCGTCATCGCTCTGCAGCATTAACCTCTTACATGCCTGTAGGGATTTGCACCATTCTCTATTAGAGACTGAAGAGCGGACCAAAGAAACATAAAGGAAGTGGTGCCTTTTAAAGACCACTACAAAGGCAATTAGCCATGCACTAGCAGGACTTAACTGGTCACAGCAATCAACTTCTTGCATGATGGACATGAAATGAGCAAGAAAGCATAAAGCCTTGAAAGGTATCGTGTCCAAGTGTTCCAAAGCTGCACAAGTATTCCGTTAATTGGAAGTAGGCCATACTGGGATACTTTCCAAAATTTAACCCAAATAATAAAGATGAGTGCATGAGAAAGCGGAAAGGAAAACGTAGCTCTCTTTGACCACATAGTCATTTATGAACAACAAGCCTGCACACCGCAGCAACCACAGAACCAATGTTGTAATAGTGCGAAGGAGCAAATTGTTCAGTCAGCATTAATACCAAAAAGGAGTTCATTGTAAACAGTACAACAAGTGCAACATGCATATATTTAAAAAAAAAAAGCAAATAAAAGCTTGCTGCTCTCTTTTGAGCAAGAGAAGTGAACGAGAAAAATTAGAGGAAGACTTTTTAATCAGAGTATAATAACATATCAGTCAAACGTCTGGAATATTGATCTTGTCAGAAGAGTAGCAGAGGGGGTTGTTAAACAGTTTCAGCTGCTTAGTTGTTAATGAAATCAACAACAGGTGCATCAGAGTGGCAACAATGAGACAGACCCCAAAACAGGAAGGCTTTTCCAGGTTGAGGCCACTGACTCCTCATCTCCTTTGGCTAATTTTTTACTGACTGACTTTCTCCTGCTGTGGTTTTTCATTTGGCTTGGATCAATATCTCTGTTGATAGGATGGTGCGGTATCTGCACGCTACAGAGGTTGCATAACTCCTCCAGGATGGCACATCAATACGTACCGTAGCAAGAAGATTGGCTGTGTCTGCCAGTACAGTTTCAAGAGCATGGAGGAGATTCCAGGAGACAGGTAGTTACTCCAGGAGAGCTGGACAGGGCCATAGAAGGTCCTTAAACTATTTACTTTTCTAGTAAATAGTTACTGTCTGGGTTGGTTAAATCCATCTACAAAAACACAATCATGTACTCCATCAGACCCAAGAAAATACACTTTGTTCCTATGCACAATGTCAATTTAAGATTTGATTTGATTTTGTAAAAAATAAATAAAACCATTAGGTTGTTCATTATTTAGTGAAATGATTTATTTTACTTGTGTATTTATAATTGCTCTTTAACCAAGCAAAAATATGTTTTTTCCAATTACTGGATTAATCGAAACAATTGAGTTGAATACACAATTACAAACTTATTATATATAGCATATCTACATGTGATGCTTTACAAAATGGCTCTTGCATCCTTTTCCTTTTTTTTTTTTAGTATGTAACTCTTGCTGGAAAAAGTTTGGACACCCCTGCTCAGGCTCAGGCTGTTTCAAAAATAGCACTGAATTGACCAGCATCACGGACCTCAACAAACAAAATTGTGTATAACATAGTATATGCGTTTACAAGTAAATTGTCCAGTATCCGTACCCTTCTGCCATTACAAAAATAAACTTGCCACAGCCTTATGTATAGCACGAATTGCACGACCATTTTCAAAGGGCGCCCGATTAGGACCGAAGGTAACACTGATTTAACTTTAAAAAATTGCCCTCATCCAAAATTCTTGTTTGAAACAAGAGCACATATTTATTTCCCTTTTCTGTGCGTTCTAAAGAGAGAAGATGGGTTAGAATGATGCAACTAACAGTGCACGTTGGAATTCCATTCCATTCAATTTTCCTCCGCTTATCCGGGTGCGCGGGGGCAGCAGTTTCGGTAGGGAAGTCCAGACTTCCCGGTCCCCTGCGACCTCTTCCAGCTCCACCGGGAGGACACCAAGGCCTTCCCAGGCCAGCTGTGAGACATAGTCCCTCCAGCGTGTCCTAGGTCTTCCCCGGGGTCCTTCTCCCGACTAGGCATGCCCGAAACACCTCACCAGGGAGGCGCCCGGGAAGCATCCGGTCTAGATGCCCGAGCCATCTCAACTGGGTCCTCTCGATGTGAAGGAGCAGCGGCTCTACTCTGAGCTCCTCACCCTATCTCTTAGGGTGAGTCCAGCCACTCTACGGAGGAAACTCATTTCCGCCGCTTGTATCCGCGATCTCGTTCTTTCGGTCATGACCCATAACTCATGACCATAGGTGAGGGTGGGAACGTAGATCGATCGGTAAACAGAGAGCTTTGCCTTCCGGCTCAGCTCTCTCTTCACCACGACGGTCCGGTGCAGCAACCGCATTACTGCAGATGCTGCACCAATCCATCTGTCGATCTCACGCTCCAACCTTCCCTCACTCGTGAACAAGAACCCGAGTTACTCCTCCACCTGATACAAGACCTCACTCCCAACCCAGAGGATACAGTTCACCCATTTCCGACTGAGACCATGGCCTCGGATTTGGAGGTGCTGAGTTTCATTCCAGAAGTTTCACACTCAGATGCAAACCACTCCAGTAAACGCTGAAGGTCACAGCCTGATGAGGCCATAAGGACCACATCGTCTGCAAATAGCAGAGACGAGATCTTAAGGTATCCAAGCTGGACTCCCTCAACACCTTGACTGCGCCTAGAAATTTTGTTTATAAAGATTATGAACAGAATCAGTGACAAAGGGCAGCCTTGGCGGAGGCCAACGTTCCCCGGAAACAAGCTTGACTTACTGCTGGCAATGCGAACCAGGCTCCTGCTTCGATTGTACAAGAACCGAATGGCACGTAGTAGCGGGCCACCAATCCCGTACTCCCGGAGCACCCCCCACAGGACACCACGAGGGACATGGTCGAATGCCTTTTCCAAGTCCACAAAGCACATGTAGACCAATTGGGCAAACTCCCACATACCCTCTAGTACCCTTGCAAGGGTGTAGAGCTGGTCCAGTGTTCCGCGACCGGGACGAAAACCACATTGCAGCTCCTGTAACCGAGGTTCGACTAACAGTCGTACTCTTCTCTCCAGCACCCTGGAGTAGACTTTCCCAGGGAGGCTGAGGTGTGTGATCCCCCTATAGTTGGAACACACCCTCGGTCACCCTTTTTAAAAATGGGGACCACCACCCCGGTCTGCCAGTCCAGAGGTACTGTTCCCGACTTCCATGCAATGTTGTAGAGTGTCAAGCGTGTCAACCAACACAGTCCCCCAACATCCAGAGACTTGAGGAATTACGGGCGGAACTCGTCTGCCCCCGGAGCCTTGCCACTGGGGAGTGATTTAACTACCCCAATTACCTGCCACGGTGATAGAACTGTCCATGTACGTATCCTCAGACTCTGCTTCCTCTACGGAAGGCATGTCAGTGAGATTGAGAAGGGCCTCAAAGTATTCCTTCCACCGACCAACTATATCCTCAGTCGAGGTCAGCAAGCCCCCGTCCGCACTGTAAATTGTGTGAACTGGGGGCTGCTTCCCCTTTCTGAGGTGTCGGACGGTTTGCCAGAACCTCTTCAAGGCCGACCGAAAGTCGTGCTCCATAGCCTCACCGAACTCCTCCCACACCGGAGTTTTTGCCACAACCACCGCCAAAGCCGCGTGCCGGTTGGCCTGCCAGTACCTGTCAGCTGCTTCGGGAGTCCCGCAAGCCATCCATGCTTAATAGGACTCCTTCTTCAGCTTGACAGCAGCCCTAACCCCCTGTGTCCACCATCGGGTTCGGGGCTTGCCACCACGACTGGCACCGACCACCTTGTTGGCCGCAACTACGACTGGCTGCCGCAGCAATGGAGGCACGGAATACGGCCTATTCGGACTCAATATCCCGGCCCTCCCTCAAGATGCAGGCGAAGCTCTGCCGGAGATGAGAGTTGAAGACTCGACGAACGGGAGACTCTGCCAGACATTCCCAGCACACCCTCACTACGCGTTTGAGTCTACCAGGTCTGTCCGGCATCCCGCCATCTAATCCAACTCATCACCAGGTGGTGGTCAGTTGACAGCTCAGCCCCTCTCTTCACCCGCATGTCCAGAACATGCGGACGCAGGTCTGATGATACGACCACAAAGTCGATCATAGACCTGCGACCTAGAGTGTCCTGGTGCCAAGTGCACTTATGGACATCCTTATGTTCGAACATGGTGTTTGTTATGGACAAACTGTAATTCGCACAGAAGTCCAGCAACAACACACCGCACGGGTTCAGGTCAGGGAGGCCGTTCCTCCCAACCACGCCCCTCCAAGTCACACTGTCATTGCCCACATGGGCGTTGAAGTCTCCCAGCAGAACTATGGAGTCACCAGCTGGGGTGCTCTCCAGCACCCCTCTGATAGACTCCAAGAAGGCTGGGTACTCTGAACTGCCGTTCGGCGCATAGGCACAAACCACAGTCAGGACCCTTTCCCCAGCCCTAAGGCGTAGGGAAGTAACCCTCTCGTTTACTGGGGATGACTCCAACACAGAGGCACCAAGCCGGGGGGCTAACAATAAGCCCACACCAGCTCGCCGCCTCTCCCCAGCGGCAACTCCAGAGAAGAACAAGGTCCAGCCCCTCTCAAGGAGTTTGGTTCCAGAGCCTAAACTGTGGGTTGAGGTGAGTCCGACTATATCTAGTCGGAATCTCTCCGCCTCTTCCACAAGCTCGGGCTCCTTCCCCACCAGAGAAGTGACATTCCATGTCCCAAGAACCAGATTTGGTCGCCGAAGCCCAGGTCGCCCGGACACCCGCCCTCGACCACTGCCCAAATCACACAGCACCGGACCCTTATGCTTGCCCCTGCAGGTGGTGGGTCTGCGGGGGGGAGTTCCCGTGCGGCTTCTTCGGGCTAGGCCCGGCCAGGTCCCACGGGTGAAGACCTGACCACCAGGCGCTCGCCTGCGAGCCCCTCCCCCAGGCCTGGCTCCAGGGTAAGGCCCCGGTATCCCACGTCCGGGCGAGGTGCGGTCACTCCTCTTGTTTTTCTTCATAGGGGTCTTCTGAATCACTCTTAGTCTGGCCCGTCACCTAGAACCTGTTTGCCTTGGGAGACCCTACCAGGGTGTTGTCGGGAGCACTCGGGCACTCAAACCCCTCCACCACGATAAGGTGGTGATTCAACACCTTTAATTTATTTCACCACCTTTATTTCAACTATAAAGACCTAAAAAAAACTATGAATTTTATTTAAATAACTAACGATATTGTTATTGTACAAGCTAACACAAAGAACTCAAAGAACTAATACTACCTATTGCAACTTCAGCTACGTTGTGTGTGAGTTTTGAACGCTATAAATAAGGGGTCTCAAACTCATGCCATGGAGGGCCGAGACCCTGCAGGTTGTCTTTCCAGCCGGTCACTGAAGCAGGTGATTTTAATGATCAACACCTCCTTCAATTTGAGGGAAGGAGCTCATCAGTTGCAGCACCTGCTGGAGAAACTTGTCGGTGAGAAAACCTGCAGCGTCTCGGCCCTCCATGACATGAGTTTGACACATATGCAATAAATCAAGCCCCGCGCGTGCATTGTAAGAAGTTGTGGCAATAAGTCGAAAAGTCGATCAGCTCTGAGATTCCACATGCTACCAACTAAAGAGGACAGACTGAAGCAGGGGACCCCGGCCCAGCTCTAAACTTGGACCCAACGACGTAGCTCATATCTTGAATGTACCTGCATATAAAACGACAACATGTTAAAATAGTTGTGTCCCATGACGTGCATTGTTAGCTCCCTCATGCCAACTCGCGTTCTCTCTTTAGAATGCACAGAAAAGGGAAATCAATATGTTCATGTTTCACATAAATCCATCCACATGAGTTCATCCATCCATCCATTTTCTATGCCGCTTATCCTCATTAGGGTCGCGGGTATGCTGGAGCCTATCCCAGCTGACTTTGGGCGGGAAGCGGGGTACACCCTGTACTGGTCGCCAGCCAATCAATCGCAGGGCAGACAAAAAACATTCACACTCACATTCATACTCTAATGGACAATTTAGAGTCGCCAATTAACCTAACATGCATGTTTTTAAAATGTGGGAGGAAACCGGAGTACCCGGAGAAAACCCACACACGCACGGGGAGAACATGCAAACTCCACACAGAGATGCCCAACGGAGATTCGAACCTTGAACCTACCCTCTCATCCACCGTGCGGCCCATGAGTGAAGTTTTTTTAAAAATGTCTTCATAAAAACAAGTCTGAGTACTTTCATGCACATTTTCTCCATCCATCCATCTTTTTCCACTTGTCTTAGGTCGGGTCGTGGGGGCAGCAGCCTTAGCAGGGAAGACTTCCCTCTCCCGGCGGACCCAGGCCCAGTTGGAAGATGTAATCTCAGCACGCACAGGAGAAATGGGTATTGCTTAGGGATACATCAACAAAGTCACAGGAGGATGGGGGATTTTGGGTACTCGCTGCTTTGTTGTCTTGGCGTGGAAAGCCTGATCAGGACTTACTGGAACCATACTCTACCAAACCCAACTGAACTGTACCACTTAGTGGAAATGTGTCCCTGACCTCCAAGGGGGGTATAAGTATTTGTTCCCAGCAGCGCTACCATAAAGTTGCGCAATCGCCATCAGCATCTGATGACAGCACGTGAGACAGCCCTGGGTGGCTTCACTTAGTCATGCCATGTGTACACTCCAGGCAAACAAGGCCTAAGGATGCTCCCGGGTGGTATCGAGGAAGCACAGGGAGGAAGCAAAGCTAAAGGTGAGCTCGTGTGCTCCGCCGGTTGAAGCCCGTGATTTAGTGACTGTTGACACTGGGCAGGAGGCCCTGGCTGCGATGCTGACTCACTGCGGATGCTTCGGTGTAAAAAAAAACCACACAAAAAAACCAAGTCCTCAAGATCGGGTACATTCGGCACAGCTGGAAATGGCTACCGGCTACTACGCACCCCAAAGCTTTCCAAGGCTCATGAAGTTGTTGACACTGCGAGCGTCTTTCTAGCTCTCTGGATGCCTCGCGGTGCGCCGCTGCCAACGCTGTGACATTTAACAAGGTGTGAGGGTAACACCACGCTGCTGTGGGCCGCAAGGTGAGGGGGTGGACGCTATGCGGGGAAAGCAACGCTGCTGTGGGACGACTGATTTGTGATGTCATGTTAATGGTCCATGTTAATGGGATGTCATTTTCAGCAATAGACAGCAGTGAGAGGTTTTCCAGTATTGCGTGCTAGTGAGTGGGCAGGCGTATCGTAGGCTTTGGCTTTAGGGATTATTTGAAGTCTGTGTTTTACTATGCAAAACGGCAGCCAATCAATATTCACTGCGGGAAGGAGCAATAGCATTGATGAGATGATTAGATTGACTTTGTGCATCCTTTTGTTTCTGTTTGTTGTGAATGTAGGCAGTTATCTTAATAACTGACGGGAGGAGCGATCACAGGAATTACAGCATATGATGTGACTACTACTGTAGTGCACTACCTTGGGCTTTTGCATGGTGCATCATTTTAAATCTATTTTCTTCCACTATGCAAGGTGGCGTTTATTTCTGACAACTGCCAAGAGACGAGGTTGCATTGATTGTGTGACTCAAGCAAGTTGTTGGGTAAACAGACGTATCGTGGCCTTTGAATCCGTGCAGTATTAGTGGTTGTTCTGTTCTGTGGCGACAGTAGGCGGTTATCACTATTAAATGGCGGGAGAAGAGGTCGCACAAATTACATGACACACTGCGCACGTGCTTGTGCATGAACAATCACACTGTAATGCTACGCCTGCATGTGCTCGTGTGTGGCCAAATGAACCTTGGGCTTTGAAGTTGTGGTTGGAGTGTTTTTGTGTGTTTCTTTTATGCAAGGTGCTGGTTATCATTCATCATGTTAGTTATTTACACTAACTTGACCGTGCTGCTAAAACCCTCTTCTTCTGCACTGTATGGTTGGCATTTGACAAATGAGCGTATCCAACAACAAGAAAACACGATGAATGCATCTTTACCCCCAGCTAAGTGTCGGCCACCTTGGTTTTTATTGGAGTTATGATCTGTCAGTGGCGCGGTTGTGGTTTCGCCAGCAAGGGATGGCGAGAAAAAAAACAAATGACACACAAATGGTGCTCTGTCATCAGTCCCGCGGCGTCTCTGAGACTCAGAGTTACGAGGCAAACATTACCAAAAAACAGGAGGATCGGAAGGAGCCCAAACATGTCAACATTTTTTCAGTCTGGGGGAGCTGAGCTCTCATGCTGTGGATACTTCTGCGTGTACAAGACAACCATCATCCTTTGGGATATCCTCACAGGCTCACAGACCGAGTGCAGGACAATCAGCAAATGGACAGAAGTAAAAAGATAGATAGATAGATGGGATAAATAAATAATACGTACTTGTTCACTTCCAATTTGTAGTACAATAATACCTGGAAAATAAATAATATTGATTAATAAAGTAATAATTCATATGTATGTGTTATGTATTATTATGTAATTCACTCATTTTCTATATGCCCCTGTGATTGACTGGCGACCAGTCAAGGGTGTACCCCGCCTCTAACCCCAAACCAGCTTAGATAGGCTCCAGCATACCCGCAATCCTATTGAGGATAAGCGGCATAGAAAATGAATGAATGAATGAATGATTTTCTGTACCGCTTATCCTTAAACCGGAGAAAACCTACGCACGCACGGGGAGAACATGTAAACACAGAGATGCCCAACAGAGATTCGAACCCTGAACCTCAAGTCTGTGAGGCCAAGAAGCTACCCACTCTTCCACCGTGCGGCCTATTAATATGTATTAATACATTCATTCATTCATTTTCTACACCGCTTATCCTCATTAGGGTCACGGGGATGCTGGAGCCTATCCCAGCTGGCAGGGTACACCCTGGACTGGTCGCCAGTCAATCGCAGGGCACATATAGACAAACAACCACTCACACTCACATTCACACTTTAATGGACAATTTAGAGTGGCCAATTAACCTAACATGCATGTTTTTGGAATGTGGGAGGAAACCGGAGTACCCGGAAAAACCCGCCCACGCACGAGAGAACATGCAAACTCCATACAGAGATGCCCAACAGAGATTCGTCTCCTGACTGTGTGGCCAATGTGCTAACCACTCAGCCACCGTGCTGCCCTGTATTAATACATAATAATATAAAACATAATTAAGTAAAAAGTCCAGGCAGGTGTGTGTGTTTATCTCTCTCCCACTCTGCTGCGTTGAAAAGTCGATGGCGTGGGGGAGGAATAATTGCAGTCTGCCAGTGGAGCAGGACAGTGATAGTAATCTGCCAGTGAAAGTGTTGGGAGAGAATACCGTGCATCGGAAGATGCACAGTGAAAATGAAAAGTGAAAAATCAGGAAGTGACGTATATGTTTTCCAAATAGGATGGCAGGAAGAGTTCTATTGTTAAAAGCAAAACAAAATAGATTCTCACTTTTTATTCCAAGAGGCCCATTTGAATATTTCTTCAGCATTAGGCAGACAAGACTAACATTTGCATTCTAGGGAAGGGAAGACAATTCTTAACTAATGCATAAAACAGAGTAAAAAAAAGTTTTCCTTGTTTGTCTATTGTGGTTGTAGAGAAAGACGCAATTTCCAGAGTTATTTAAACATTGAAAAGAAAAAAATGTTGTTTTGGTTGTTTGTGCAAATATTCACTGTCACTTTCTCCCGGGGCCTTCAAACATCAGCTTCCTTCTTCATCCTCTCGAATCAATCAAATCAAATCGTCCAATAGTCGACTATTCAAAGACACACATATGCCTGCATTATCTAATAATAAAGTATATCCGAATAAAAATGAATTCATAAAATTCTCTGAATATGCTAAAGGTCAATTCTCCTGGATTAGCGGCACAGGACTCATAGGGAACGGTTGCATTGTACAGAATAACAGTAGTGCCAAAATTAAAAGGAAATATAAATTCATTCATTCATTTCCTATGGCGCTTATCCTCATTAGGGTCGCGGGTATGCTGGAGCCTATCCCAGCCGGGTTTGGGCGAGAGGCGGGGTACACCCTGGACTGGTCGTCAGTCATAACAAGGCACATATAGACAAACAAACATTCACACTCTAATGGACAATTTAGAGTAGCCAATTAACCTAACATGCATGTTTTTGGAATGTGGGAGGAAACCGGAGTACCCGGAGATAACCCACGCACACACGGGGAAAACATGCAAACTCCACACAGAGATGCCCAACAGAGATTTGAACCCAGGACTTCCAAATCTCCTGACTGTGTGGCCAATGTGCTAACCACTCGGCCACCGTGCGGCCCTAAGGAGAATCAATAATACAAAAATATACAAATGTAGTCCTAATGTAAGTCCTTTTGTCATTGCTTTTTGTGTATTCCCTTTGTTTTTTCCAGTTTATGGTTGATTTTGCTCTTTTGTCTTTGACTTTTCCATTTGCTTTTCCTCTTTGCTTTTACCGGATGCCTGATTGTAACTAAAAAAAGCAATGTCAATTCATGGACTCGCCTACAGCCTTTGCTGTAACCTGCTTCCAGCCTCAGAGCTACATTTAAACATACTGTATCTACTACATGGTCACTGCAAGCAGGAATGGTGTGATCAAGAATTGACTAGTCACGTTTATTTGTGTTTCGGAAGCAAGACGTTCAGGTGAAGGAGACAAAGGAAACAAAGGAAAGAAACAAACAATATCCCCTGCTCTTTGTGTGTTTGCACTAGGCGAAGGTGAAAATATTGGTTATTGCTTGTAATAAAGAAAGCAAAAGCAAATTTTGCCCACACACATAAAAAATGTAGCAATTGCAAATAAAACTGCAAGAATGAAATTGTTTGGAGAGTTTTGCAAGAGAAGGTCAATGCTTGTTTCTTTGTGCGTGCGTCCGGCGTGTGTGTGTGTGTGTGTGTGCGTACGCTCCCTCTAATGATCTATCTCTCTCAGCAGATGTGCTCCCCTCTGCTCCACAGCTGCATCCCACATGTTTTTTGTGTGCAGCCATTGTCTGCACGGTTTTTCACAACCTCCATACGCTACACTGTGCTAAAACTAGTTGGCTGACGTGAAGAATGCAGAAGGTGGGATGGGCTGTAAAACTCATAGCCAGTCATTTCCATAATTGCCCACAATCAAACCAAGACCCCCCTCCTGGATTTCACCTGTCGCAGATTTCTGAAGGTCAGTCTGAACCCCCAAGTAAGAACAGGTGCTGCAAATGTAGCTCCTTTTCCTTGTCCTCGGAGTAAAAGGTGTTTTTCCCATAATTGCCACTGTTCGGGGGCATCACCTCTTGGATCGCTATGGCGTGACTTGAAGGGGGAATAGAAGGAAATTTGTCCCACATGATATCAGGAGACTTTAGCCAAACAAAGACACCTTACAGAGGTGCAACCAATGCCAGTCCTTGGGCCGGGTCATCAAGACTAGAACATTAAACACATGTTAAACACCATTTAGAAAAACACATTTAAAAAAAACTTAACATTCCCTCTGCCCTTATTTCCAGAAGAAGCTTGCCCATATCAGATGTCCAAAGGAGACATATTTGACTCAGGACAATGCTGATCAACGGTTAAGTACTTACAGTCAAACTTCCAAACACCCCAAATTTGATTGATTTTGTTTTCAACGTCAATATTTGCCAAAATGTTCCGGTTCTCATTTCTCGGTTCTCCGTTTGTCCTGAACTGTATTGTTCCACAAAATCGAGTGCCCACACAAATTATTATTTGTAATCCGTAATTATCTGTAAAATGGATTTGGCATTTACATTATTTCCTATGGGAAACAGTTCGTCTGGTTTTGTGTGTTTTTTGTTTGGAAGAAATTAATATTGAAAACTGAGGTACCACTGTATGGTTTAACTAATAAGAGAGGGGTGTCCAAAGTCCAGCCCAGGAACCATTTCCAGCCCACAGCTCTGTTTATTATTGGCACACAACAATTAAAATTAAACACGCCTTGCCTCCAAATATTCCAAAAGAAGATTTAGGGCATACCAAGGTGAAGACACATTAACACCCCCAATGTAGTGGAACCTTTAAAGCTGTCAATTTTGTGAAGTAACCAGTATACGTGATGATTCCCAACCACTAGAGAGACCATCAGGTGTGCATTCAGTAATTATCCAAATTCACGTAACCGGTCCTAAAAGGATGAATTACTACGGTACAAACCTTTCAAATATATACTGTACAAATCTATGTAAACCGCCACCGATAGTGACAGGTTGAAATATGAAATGCTCTTCCACTAGATGGCAGAAGGTACAAAATGAATGAATTTTCGGGGCCCTGCTCTGTTTGGCTCTTGAAATGATATGAATCCCTGTGGGCCACTGCGGTCCTCTATAGTAAGTTTCTTTTAATAAAATACTCCACAGTTATAAAGTTGTGCACAAAGTATATCTGCATTCTTCTCATCTTCTTCTTGCCAAAACGTTCGGATTCCACAGATGGCTCCCCCGACCACACCTGCCTGTTGCCATTGGTCAAGGATTCTAGGCCCCTGCCGCCTCAACAGAGCTGTGTAGACACCACTCAATTGACTATGTGCTGAAGATTATCAGCAAACAGTAGCAATGTATTGGATATGGGTATAAGTGGATGAGGCCGCACGGTGGCCGAATGGGTAGCACATTGGGCTCACAGTCAGGAGGTTCGGGGTTCGAATCTACGTTGGGCATCTCTGTGTGGAGTTTGCATGTTCTCCCTGTGCGTGTGTGGGTTTTCTCCGGATACTCCGGTTTCCTCCCACATTCCAAAAACATGCATGTTAGGTTAATTGGCGACTCTAAATTGTCCATCGGTATGAATGTGAGCTTGAATGTTTGTTTGTCTATATGTGCCCTGCGATTGGGTGGCGACCAGTCCAGGGTGTACCCTGCCACTCGCCCAAAGCCAGCTGGGATAGGCTCCAGCATACCCGCGACCCTAAAGAGGATAAGCGGCATAGAAAATGGATGAATATGGGAGAATTTGGCACTAAAAAGCTGTCTGTGAAGTGGCGAGAGCAGAGGAGCCCTCACCTTGAGGTAGGTCTTTATCTCCTGAAAAACAAAAACATATTTTTATTGCTGACTTACTTTGGTACAAGTAAAAACAACATTTTTTACTACCCATGAAACACCTTCTGGCTATGCATTGATGCTAAAATCTGTGATTTAAAAAAAATCATTAAATCATAGAGTTGCAGCGTTGCATGTTTGTGGCAAAAATGCAACACGCCATATTCCAAAAGAAGAACTAAACTGCCTTTTCTGCAAGAGTTGAATGGCGAGTTAAGGCTTGTGTTTCTTTTCAGAGGGTGCGCACCCCCACCAGCCAGGTGACGGTCGACCTAGACGTGGACGCGCTTGGCCCCAGACCGTGCGAGTGTTCGCGCCCCCGCCGGCGCTTACGTCACGGCGCTCTTCTAGCGCGCTAGTTAAAAAGACGGAGGAAAGAGACCAAGAGAAAACACGTGCGCGCTCCTGATGTCCTTTTAGTGTGCGAGAAGAAGAAGAAGAAGAACTTTTATGCCTTGCATGTTACCTTTTTCTGGGCTCCATGCATCCACACAGCGAGGATTTACATCTAAGAGGAACAACAAGGCTTTTGTTTTTGGGGCTGGACTTTTTGTGCTCATCTGGATAAAAGTGTGATATTGTTTTTGTGCGTTTTTGTTTTGTGTGTGTGCGGGGGTGGGGGGGGCATGATATTTATTTTAAACACATTTGTTAATAGATCCCAACTCGCGGCACCTGCCTTTATGTGCTGCATGTTGTTACTTTTCTTCTTGGCTCACTTGTGCAAGCTGTAAACGTAAGAAACACACACGTATGTGACAGACAAGGAGGGCTGTGGGGGGGATAATTTGTTTTTCTGAATTCAAAAAACAAGACAATGAAGCATTTGCAATTCGTGCTAGTGCTGGCCATCGCCGTCAACGTGTGGGAATGCGGAGATGGGAAATTCGGGGAGAGGGGAGCTGAGCTGAGCGCCAGGAGGCGACGGTGTTACGACGGCAGCCTGCCCAAGCGCCTCAAGAAGCGGGAGAGGAAAGTCCTGCTGGACGGCACCGGCGGCGTGGACGTTTGCCACAGGCTGTACCCGCGGGTGTCCTGCTGTCCCACCAGGAGAGCCGCGTACCAGATCGTTCACCGCCGGGATGCCCGGGTAAGTAGGTCTGGGAGAGGCTTAAAACAAACATCCTTTACGCCGTTTTACTGTCAGAAGCGGCTGGTGGCTGATACGCCTGCAGGCTGCACGCTAAACGCCACGCAACAAAAACATAAACAAGCTGTGCCGTAAAGCGGCCGTGTCGTTGTTATTTATTGTTTGTTTACGTCACTTTCTCGCCCTTTACGTTACCTGTCTGGTACCGAAGTTATGGTCTTTTTTTAAACAAAGCATGTCGCGTGCGTCGCTGTTGTTCCCGCGGAGCCGGCGTTGGCCTGATGTTTACCGGCAAAGGTAGGCGAGGAACCGGAGAAATCACCGTGCTGCTGGTTCTCAGCGGTAGCAGTTGGCGAGCAACCCTTGCTAGAACATCCCGCGGGGGCGACGGCTAAACCATGTTGTCCTTGTGTGTGCGCTTAAGGAGCCGTCGTGAACGTTCCAGAATGTTCTCCCAGGGAACACTCAAGTTGTCTCACATTTTGTAGGGATCATGCATGGGATGATTGTGTTCAGGGTTCTAGTCGTAGTGCCGTCCGTTCTCCTGATGTATGCGTTCAAGGACCAGAAAATGGGAAGTTTCCACAATTGTCTGTCTTCCTGGCATTCCTGCATGTTTTCAAGTCCCAGAATATTCCATATACGTTACAGACCAGGAACGGTCATGGGAAGGTTTCTGTCCCACCCCAGCGTAGTCCATGTTGTGGTTTGGCAGCATTTGATCTGCAATCGTACATGTTTTGGAAACACTTGCAATTAAGTGACATGTCCATGTCACAGTCCCGAGGAACAGTTGTACTTAATCCAGTCCCCTTAATCTGGTATTTTACCGGAATAGTAAAACAAGGACCTTGAAGGTTTTCCAGAATGATCCATAATTTTCAGGCAAAGCCACATCTTATTTGTTATGTATTTAATGAACAGTCATGCAAAGTTTCCAGATTATTAGGCCGTATTAAAGCAACATCTTACGTGTTTTAAGGAACAGTCATGCATCCATCAGTCCGTTTTCTGTGCTGCTTATCCACATTGGGGTCTAGTCAAAAATTATATAAAAGCAACAAAACGTGTTACAATGGCTTCACTGTACAATATTTACATGTGAAACCCTTCCTGGAATCATTCAGTGACTGGGTGGTAGTGACCCAAAAGAAAAAAAAAGGCATGTTGCATCATTTGATTTCCTCAAGTCATGCAAATAAGGGAGGGGGAGCCTTGAGGAGACTGAATAGGACCAAGTCGACTTCTTCTCCCAGCTACACTGCCCACACACGGAGCCTATTCTGATTATGGCCAAGGAATAACAACGTCATTGTGTTAGTTGGTTTGTCTAATGGGAGAAGCTGGAGAACGTCACCCCCCTTTTTTGCAGTCATCAGCCCTGTCCAAGTGTTAATGCCTTGGGGAGGAGTCCTTCCCCTGCCAACCAACATACACTTATTCCCTGAGGGCAAGTGTTTTGTTGAGGCTTAGTGTTGCCTACATGGCTGCTTTTCCCTCCCACTGCTTCTTTAAGATGTTTGCAGAGCATCAGAGTCGCTGCAACTGAATGACAAGTGTTCTTTTCCAAAAAAAAGTCTCTCCTTGCACTGGATGCAAACCTGCATGGTTTAACCGCCAATGAATTTTATACTGTAGCCTAAATTTTTTCTCATCTGAGAAGCCAAACAAGCGCAAACAAAGCAAGGCTTGTTCTGCTCTTTTGGATGATGGCAAAATTGGAAGGCGTCCCGGCAACATATGGACACAGCGCACGGCCGAGAGCACAAATGCTTCTTGAAGTGGAGCCGGTGCCAGCTCGTGGCACTCGGAATCACTAGGCAATTTAGAGCAGGAGGGCAGGCATGCCCACATCGCTGCATGGCATTATGAAGAAACGTGTGCAACCTGGAACAGCCTTTTTTGAGACATTTCCTCCTAATTTTCCAGCATTTACACCCTCTCATCAATTCCATATAGTGGAACCTTTTGTTCCTCGCTGGAGGTAGAAGTTATCTCTTCCCGGGTGTCAAACCTATTCTTAACTGTAAAGGCTTCATCTTTGATGATTGATCCGAGTGGGATGTAACAGATGCACCTCGTACAGATCTCATTTGAACAGTCAAGTGTAAAAAGAAGCTAACCATTGTTAAATGTTACAACAGTCACAAGAAAGCCAAACATCTTTAAACATATGTTAACCTGTTGTACTGTGCGTATGTAAAAACGATATAACAGGGTGCAATAAAAGTGCACATAAAACACTCTACTTTTCATAAGGGAAGATAAGTATAGTGGGAAGTGGACTTTGCTTCCTAGACTTCGCATTTTTGCTAGGTTCGCTCATTCCCGTGGCTACTGGTGGTCAATTTTTGTCTTCTGAATCTTGGTATTACAAAAACAAATGCGGGCTGAACTGAGCTGAGATTTGCCATTGTCTTACGTGATAAAGCACCTTTTATAGCAATTAAAATCCAAGGGTTATCGCTTCCTTTTGTGTACGCAAACGCATTCAGTTTGGTTACAAACCAGATGTTCTTATAGCTTTTTGAGTAAACACAGCTCTTTTTTTGGGCTTCCAAGTAGTATTTTCCTCAGTAGCAGTTTGTTCTGTAATCAGGGAGTGTAAGTGTAAGGTCTCTTTATGTTGGCCTTGGGTCCTCCGAGCTAATTGACTTTGACAGACTACTAGAGGGAATGATGTGCCTGTCTATCTCTAAATTTGTGTTTACACATGGACCTCACACTGCGCAAAGTGCTGCCAGCCTGCCTGCATGCTCGTGTGAAACCGCGCTTGACCTAAACCAAATTACATTGGCTTTTATTGCAGCTAATTTGTTACATAAAACATTTTTGTACTTTTTAAAATGAATTCCCTGTGTACGTTCGGGTAATGAGTCATTCATTCGTACATTACTTAACTTTCAACCAACGTGATATAAATTCACGATCTACCTTTTTACAAAACTTTTTAAATTCAAGGATGCACATTTTTTGGGTGTGTGGTCTCCAGATTTTCTCCATCAACAACACTGAATGTGGACGTCTGCTGGAGGAGATCAAGTGTGCCCGCTGCTCCCCCAACGCCCAGGTGTTGTTCCACTCCTCAGACACAGACAAGATGCCACACAGGGAGCCGGACCTGCCCCAGCTCTGCCAGGACTTCTGCCGTGAGTTCTACTACACCTGCAGAGGACACATACCAGGTAATTTCACATTTAAAATTGTCCTTGAATGTGACTTGGATGTGTTTTTGATAGCTTGCAAGGTAACACACAAGTAAATCACAGACATTCATTTGTTTGCATTGTCAGATGTTCTGTGAATATTTATTTCTGCAGCTCTTACCTCATCAGACCTCACCTTCATTTGTTGCTGACCACCCCTCATGTGTTTGCTAGCTTGTCCCTCCTCGCTTTGCTTTTGCTTGTCAATGCATCCGTGATGTTTTTCCATTCGATTACACCCCTGCTGTTTTGAGCTGTGTGTTTGGAGCTTATTTTAATTAGCATAACAAAAAACGGACATGTTTTCCAGCCTCAACTGTTGTAGCCACACACAGACTTTGTGGTACACGTGTGTGGAAAATATTCCACTGTGGTGCAGGTGGGTGTGAAAACAAACTATTACAAGAAGAACTAATAACTATGAAATAAAACAAAAATCAACACCAGCCCATGCAGTGGGGCTTGGAACTGGAGCAAAATGGATCAAATGACCTGTTCCTGGATACCAGAGTCAACTCCTGGAGTTGATTTTTTTTTTATGTTCTCCAGACATGATTCCTTGGCAAATTGCCTTTCTCTACCATGGTGCCTCTGTAAATACAGTCACATTATAATCGATGCTGTTAGGGATTGCCAGATTTATTGAGTTTGATGAAGCGCTTCATGAAGCATTTGAGTCAAAATGGAGTGCACTACTTGGCTGCAACCAGCAGAGGCACTGTTGAGTCACACTCAACAAGTTTGCTGTGTAAAGAAGACAACTCTGATGTCAGCGATGAAAGTGGGGGGGGGGGGGGGGGGAGTCTGGGGGAACTTTCAATGTTAGTGCAGACATGTACAAATTTATCATACTCAACATGTAATTTCATCCTTGTGTTCTTCACAGCTCTCCATTTTGTTGCATTTCCCTGGTGTCAGTTTTGAGTTCAGTCTGTGCAGTATAGATAAATAGATATTATCAGTTTCTCAGTAGTGCTCGCAATAGTTTCAAATCGGGAACTATAAAAACTGAACATTTATTGTCTGCGCACACGCAGCCTCGCTTTAAATAAAACACACACAAATTCTATTGTTGAGATGAGTAAAACATGAAAACAACTTAGACATCCATCCAAATTGAAAAGGCAGTTGTTGTCCTCTCTCTAATGGCAATGACAGTGTTGTTCTTGGCAATGGTAAGGTTTTTAACTCCTCATAATGCTCCATAATAATTACTTGCTCATTTTGTATAAAATACACAGGCTTCATTTTTGCGCAGAAGTAGAATACAATGACGCCCCCTTTCATGTGAACGCGCACACAACGTCAAGCCGAGAACCGGACTTGACTAATTTAGTTGATAAGCACCATTGTGGGACTAATTAAGTCTGACTGTAGATTTTTGGTTCTGTTGAGTTCCATCTTGAGCAAAAAGCCTGGGTTGGTTGGGTCACTTTTGGAAAATACACCCGTTTTCCTTTTCAAATTAAAACAAAACTTGCTTCATTCGTTTTAGATGTTTACTTTGCATACAAAAACATTGTGCAGTTTTTCTATTATAAACTTTCTTAATAATACATTTTACTGGATCAATTATAAAACATAATTTAATCAATTTGAAAGTTACAGTAAAGTACAATAATAACAATAATTTTGAAATAATGTTCTGGGTGGCTTACAGGTGGAAATTGTGCAGAATAACACAAGTTACACAGGTAATGTATGGCAAGGAGGTCCAAAATGCAGCCCAGGGGCCATTTTTTCCAGCAGCTTGCATCCTTCAAACTGTCAGTGTGCAGCCCTTGGTGGAATATGTTTGGACAGCCCGGATGTGTGGGCTCTGTTCTGGGATTCAATAATTAATCCAACAAGGCAGTAAGTAGTTGATCCAGCACTTGCTGTGATGTGAAATGGTAAAAGATAGGAGACCTTGCTGCTTTTGAAATGATGCAAGATGACCACTACCTGCATACCAAATATGACAGTACACCCGTCCACTGCAAACCCTCCCTTAGCTAAAGTCCTCCTTCAATCTCTCATGGCCACAAACTGATTAAAATCTGCGAAGGAGATTTGCAAACACCCTCGTCGCCAACCAGCCCACCCACATATACGGATTGCTGCAACACGTGTTGAATATCAAACATGAAGCATTCCAACATAACCCATTTTTGTCTGCACCTAACGCTGCGCTGGCATCCTGGCATTGCTATGACGCTGCTGCACTACAGCGGAGATTATAGCGCAAAGACGTCTGGAGTTGCGTTATTGCCCAGGAGCTGACACACATGTGGGCTCAGAGAGGAGTGCAGCCCCCCAGCTCCTCCTTTCCTCCCCACCCTGTGTTGTGCTCCTCCGCCACAGATCAGCATATGTGGTGACGAATGACACATTTATTTTTCTACAAAGCTTGTGTGTATGTAAAACTGCTGAAGTGCATCAAGATGTCAAGTGCTTGGGGTGGGCCACCCAGGTTGCCTTGGAAGATAACCAGATGGAAGCATCAGTGCCGGGGAGCCATGAATACGGACACAGCTCTGTCTCTACTTCGTGTTCTCCCTCTCAGCCTCTCCTCTGCATGCTCGATCCCTCTTTTTAAAGATGCTTAGAATAGTTGACTATTCGATTGTTCAGTTCGGAGGAGTCTGATTTGACTATCAATCTTGCCATTGAATCGTATAAAAATGTCATGTGATCATGGTTGTATCATTCTGACTGCATCCGGGGATGCCCACGGCTGCTGCTGAGCGTACATTTTGTGTAATAATGTCCTTGTTGTTGTTGTAATAGCCTACTTTAGATACAAAAACTCGCCCAATAATTGCCACACATTAATGAAATCACCCCCTTCAGTGGTACATTTAAAACGGTTAAGATGGCTATTACGCCAACTTCATTTACATCCCGGCAGTGGATTTTATTGAAAGAAATTAGGCTGCTAACTGAGAGTTTTGACAAGTTGTTTTTCAAGCCATGTTATTCCTATTTCATGTGTACTTTTTGACGTGTGCAAACAGTAGCTGTGTTTCAGCTTTATTTTTTAACATAAGTTTATCAGATGTCTTATTCATTTAGTGAATTACATTTACACTCAGCAAAAAGGCCTGTTTTGCTCAAGTGTTGTTCACGAATCTTCAAAATCTGTGTTAGTCAGCATTCATCATTTGTGGTTCATAATCTAACCGCCTCAATCATCAAGATACTGATGAGACATCATGATTGTTGCACAGGTATACCTTAGGCTGTCCACAATAAAATGTCTTTCTAGAATATGCAGTTCAGTGTTACAAGGGCGGCAGTCACTGCAACGTGCTGCTTTTTTACTGTGACAAATCTTCCTTAATCACAACCACGAGCATTACAGTTTTTGTAGCAATGTGTGCAGAGGCTAACATCCATCCATCCATTTTCTTCCGCTTATCCGAGGTGGGGGCAGCAACCTAAGCAAGGAAGCCCAGTTATCCCTCTCCTCGGCCACTTCGTCCAGCTCTTTCCGGCGGATGCCAAGGTGTTCCCAGGCCAGCTAAAAGACATAGTCTCTCCAGCGTGTCCCGGGTCTTCCCCGAGGCCTCCTGTCGGTTGGATGTTCCCTGAACACCTCCCCAGGGAGGCGTCCGGGGGGCATCCTAACCAGATGCCCGAGCCACCTCATCTGACTCCTCTCAATGCAGAGGAGCAGCGGTTCTACTCCGAGTCTCTCCCGGATGACAGTGCTTCTCACCCTATCTCTAAGGGAGAGCCCAGCCACCCTGCGGAAAAAACTCATTTTGGCCGCTTGTACGCGCGATCTTGTCCTTTCGGTCACTACCCAAAGCTCATTACCATAGGTGAGGGTAGGAACGTAGATCGACCAGGAAATTGAGAGCTTTGCCTTTCGGCTCAGCTCTCTCTTCACCACGACAGACCGGTGCAGAGTCCGCATCACTGCAGACGCTGCACCAATCCGCCTGTCCATCTCACAGTCCATCCTTCTCTCACTCGTGAACAAGACCCCGAGGTACTTAGACTCCTCCACTTGAGGCAGGACCTCATCCCCGACCCGGAGATGAGACTCCACCCATTCCCGGGCGAGAACCATGGACTCATATTTGGAGGTGCTGATTCTCATCCCAGCCGCTTCACACTCAGCTGCGAACCAATCCAGTGAGAGTTGAAGGTCACTGCTCGATGAAGCCAGCAGGACCACGTCATCTGCAAAAAGCAGAGACCGAATCCTGTGGCCACCAAACTGAAACCCCTCAACGCCCTGGCTGTGCCTAGAAATTCTGTCCATGAAAGTAATGGACAGATTTGGTGACAAAGGGAAACTGGAAACGGGTCCGAATTATTGCCGGCAATGCAAACCAAACTCTGACACCGGTCATACAAGGAACAAACCGCCTGGATTGGGTGGTCCGATACCTTCTCCAAGTCCACAAAACACATGTAGACTGGTTTGGCAAACTCCAATGCACCCTCAAGGATCCTGCCGAAAGTATAGATTTGGTCCACAGTTCCACGACCAGGACAAAAACCACACTGCTCCTCCTGATCCGAGGTTCGACTATCCGGCGGATCCTCCTCTCCAGAACCCCTGAATAGACCTTACCGGGAAGGCTGAGGAGTGGGATCCCACGATAGTTAGAACACACCTTCCGGTCCCCCTTCTTGAAAAGCGGGACCACCACCCCGGTCTGCCAGTCCAAGGGCACCGACCCCGATGTCCACGCGATGCTGCAGAGTCATGTCAACCAAGACACGCCCACAGCATCCAGGGCCTTAAGGAATTCCGGGCGGATCTCATCCGCTCCCGGGGCCTTGCCACTAAGGAGCTTTTTGACCACCTCTGTAACCTTAGCCCCAGAGATAGGCGAACCCGACTCAGAGTCCCCAGGCACTGCTTCCATGTTGGAAGGCGTGGGATTGAGGAGAAAGTATTCCCTCCACCGGTCCACAACATCTCGAGTCGAGGTCAGCAGCACACCGTCCCCATCATACACGGTGTTGGTTGTGCACTGCTTCCCCCTCCTGAGACGGCGGATGGTGGACCAGAATCTCTTTGAAGCCATCCGGAAATCGTTTTCCATGGGCTCTCTGAACTCCTCCCATGTCCGGGTTTTCGCCTGGGTCACTGCCAGATCCGCAGACCGCTTGGCCTGCCGGTACCTGTCAGCTGCCTCCAGAGTCCGTGGGCCAAAACCGCCTGATAGGACTTTTTTTTTCAGCTTGACGGCATCCCTCACCGCTGGTGTCCACCATGGGTTCTGGGATTACCCCCCACGACAGGCACCGACCACCTTACGGCCACAGCTTCGATCAGCCACACCGACAATGGAGGCAGGAAACATCGCCCACTCGGATTCAATGTCCGCTGCCTCCTTCAGAACTTGGTCAAAGCTGTGGGAGTTGAAACTCCTTCTGACAGGGAACTCTGCCAGGTGTTCCCAGCAGACCCTCACAATGCGTTTGGGTCTGCCAGGTGCTATCGGCATCCTCCCCCACCATCGGAAACAACTAACCACCAGATGGTGATCACTTGACAGCGGAGTGTCCAAAACATGTGGCCGCAAGTCCAACGAGACAATCACAAAGTCAATCATCAAACTGCGGCCCAGGATGTCCTGGTGACAAGTGCACATGTGGACACCCTTATGCTTGAAAATGGTGTTCGTTATAGACAATCTGTGACGAGCTCAGAAGTCCAATAACAAAACACTGCTCGGGTTAAGATCAGAGGGGGCCGTTCCTCCCAATCACACCTCTCCAGGTCTCACTGTCGCAGCCAACATGAGTGTTGAAGTCATCCCCCGTGGGAACACTCTCTATTACTTCCTCTAAGGACTCCAAAAAGGGTGGGTATTCTGAAGTGCTTTTTGGTGCATAAGCACAAACAACAGTTAGGACCCGTTCCCCCCACCCGAAGGCGTAGGGAAACTACCTTCTTGCTTACCGGGTTAAAATCTATTGTGCAGGCTTGGGGGCAACAAGAATTGCCACCCCTGCCTGTCGCCTCTCATTGCCGGCAACACCAAAGTGGAATGAAGTCCAGCCCCACTCGAGAGGACTGGTTCCAAAGCCCTTGCTGTGCGTTGAGGTGAGTCCGACTATATCTAGCCGGAATTTCTCCACCTCACGCACCAGCTCAGGCTCCTTCCCACCTCCAGAGAGGTGACATTCCACATATCGACAACTGGCTTCTGTAGCCAAGGATCAGATCGCCAAGGCCTCCGCCTCCGGCCACCACCCAGCCCACTTAGCACCCGACCCCTTTGGGCCCTCCTACGAGTGGTGAGCTCATGGGAGGGGGGACCCACGTTACTTTTTCGGGCTGTGCCTGACCGGGCCTTATGGGTGCAGGCCCGGCCACCAGACGCTCGCCATCGTGCCCCGCCTCCGGACCTTGCTCCAGAAGGGGGCCCCGGTGACCCGCGTCCGGACAAGGGAGAACAAAGTCCATTGTAATTGTGCATCATTGGGGTCTAATGAGCCACTCTTTGTCTGGTCCCTCCCCTAGGACCTGTTTGTCATGGGTGACCCTACAAGGGGCATGACAGCCCCCGACAACTTAACTTCTAGGATTATTGGGACACGCAAACTCCTCCACCACGAAAAGGTGGTGGCTCAGGGGAGGAGGCAGAGGCTGACATCTCATTGGAAAAGTTAGTCAAGCTACATCCATTTCTCCATTACTCTGCAAAACTGGCAATTGATGAATTGCATTGGTAAATGTAAGGGTTTATTTTTTTTATTTAATTACCTACTTTACTAGTAAAAATAAGTGTAAAATGTTAAAGTCTTTTTTTTTAAATTAAAACTGAATTTTGAACAAAATAATGGTCCAGCAAAGTAACACTGGACAATATTTTCTAGACCAAATAAACCACTGTTATAATAATATATCATAATAATGCAGTATTTTCAATTAATCTTTCTCTGTCTTGATCTTTATTTTATCTTTTATCTTTCACTCTGTAAGGTTGCGTTGTTGGCAATTTGTACTCTCTGTCAAACGTTTGCAGCATTTCTTGAAATGCTGGCTTTTCAACTATATTAAAGATCAGCACTTTACTTCCTATGAATGCACACCATTTTGCACACTTCTGTTTGTATTTACTTTGCTGACCAAATGTCTCCGTAAGTGTTGACTGTCGGGACGAAGGCACTGCATCTCAATGTGTTTAGTTTTTTTCCCCAGGTGGGAAAACTGGATGTGTTTTGAGGTGGGCAAGTTCATTGTGTTGCCTTTTATGTTGCTACCACTTTCATGTTGATGAGCTCACCTTTTTTCATTAAGATCCTCACACAAGGGCTGTGGCTTTTGGCTTTGCAAGCATCTTTTTTCCTCCCAACTTCTATGCTAGCGGCATCTTTTCCCCCCACAAGGACAATGCAATTGCATAATCGAACAAGAGGTCTCATTCTGTTCTTTGTTGTTCAATGAATCGTTTAGGTGCTGAACCAATGCACAGAGTGAACAGGCGAGAGATGAGCAAAAGAGCCAAACGGCAATATCAAAATTACCGAGTCGATTTATCGTGTGATTAATTTATTTTTTATCACGACAATTTTTTTTTCCTAAATGAGAAGTCTTGTCACATTTTAGTCGTGCGAGATCTTTTGACACCCCTAGTCAATTACACTATTTTAGTTGTTTTTGCAAAGACCCCATGACCCACTGAAAACGGGGTGCGCGACCCTTTTTTGGGCCGCGACCCACCAAGTGCTCTGAAGCACTTGCCAAAGATGCAATGACTGAACAGCAGCCATTCACGTCAGTCTGCACTCATGAAACCTACTGGACCTTGATTCGGTTGATGTTTACTGGCCCTCACTCTCACTTCACAGCACATAGCTCTCCCAACTTCCCACAACTATTCCTCTTTTTTCCTGCAATGCCTTTTTTCTCTTGCACTCACTCCCAACCCAAAGTTCCAAGCCAGCACGGTTAAGATAACTACCAACACAAGTGGGTGGGTGGTATTGCCCGACCTGTGTTCCGTATACGCGTTTGATCTCAATGTTGTGTTTAGCTATTCAAGGGGGGTATCCTATCACCTCCACTATTTGCTGCGGTCAGCCCTTGTGGTGCGGTAGATGAAAGACGGAGTGGGGAGGGACCTTGTTTGTGGGTTTTTTGGGTCAGTAGATTTGCTCCCCTCTGTCCTCTGGGTTTTTAATAAAGGAAACAATATTTCCAAGGTTGTTTTTAGATCGCAATGGGGGCTTCAAGAGGTGCCTCCTCACTTTGCTTCTCGCTGGGAATATTTTTGGTACGGTACTGGGTTTTTGTGTGTGTGTGTGTGTGTGTGTGTGTCTTTTTTTGTGTCAGTGAGGGACTATAAGATCTGAATGCCAGTCAAAGAGGAATGAAGGACATCAAAAACACCACTCTTGTATGATATATGTTGCTCTTAGTACCTTTTCTTGTTTCCTCATAGAGTGGCTGGAGACTTTAATTTACTCAGCTGCAGAAAATACTAAGCCTCTATCAGATGCCTGTTGTTTAATAGGGGGAAGGCTTCGATAAGTGTTTTTTTATATTATTGAATAGATAAGTAGATGGATACTTTATTAATCTCCAAGAGTAAAAAAAGACAACAGCAGCATTCCTTCGGAATCTTTCATATAACAGAACGTTATCTACCTTAAACATCAGCTTTGCTGGTACATGTTTGAAACTCCATTGGGCATCTCTCTGTGGACTTTGTGTGCATGTTCTCCACGTGTGTGCATGAGTTTTCTCCAGGTACTCTGGTTTCCTCCCACTTTCCAAAAACATGCATTTTAGGTTAACTGGTGACTATAAATTGTCCATAGGTATGAATGTGAGTGCGAATGGTTGTATGTCAGCCCCGCGATTGACTGGCGACCAGTCCATGGTGTACCGCGCCTCCCGCTCAAAGTCAGCTGGGATAGGCTCCAGCATACCCTAACCCAGTAAAAACCTTATTTTTCGGACAATGTTGCACCAACTAGTCTAACTAACAAATGTGACAAACTACTCTGTTTGCCCTGTACTGTAGCGCAATCAAGAGTCCAAACAAAGCACGCTATGCGTTGCTGACTCACTGTCAGTCAGTCACTGAGTGCAACTAACCCGCAATGGAGCCAGAGACAGATGCAAGTACCAGCAATTTGATAAAGAAGTTGAGAAACACTATTGAATTTTATCTTGACTGGCTGTACGGGAAGTCCGCATTAACAATAAGTTGCATTCATTTGTCATTTATAATTATTTTGCATTGTTTTCTGCAAAACTATATTTCTTTTTAAAATGTATTTTGGTTAATATTTTCTGTGTGTTTAGAACAGAATAATTTTGATTTACAATATTTGATATATTTTGATGTACGTTTTGGGGTTTGTTGAACCTTTTAGAGTGGATTAACAACGAAAACCACAAAAAATAAACAATGCTGTTTTTTTATAAGATGGAAGCCATTATTTGAAAAAAAAAATGGTATCAACAGTTTTGGGCTTGTATCATTAATTATAAATTTTAAAAAATTATATAATAATGGGAGTTGGCTTTTTCATCAGTTCAGCTTTCAGTTGATCACAAAAACAATGTTCGATGTTATGACAGGGCAACTCAGTTCTCTCTCAAAAAAACCCTGCAGGCAAGAAGCGACCGCACATTGAGCCAATCTACTACATGATATGTTTGTGTGTAAGAAAAAAATTAATATCCTAAACATACTCAGTCCTTTTTAGTATATACCGAAGGTCAAACAATTTCAGTTGCTGAGGTTTTTTTTCCGACTCCCATGTCTCATTCGCTCACCAGGGGACAGCATACATTTGTATCAAACTGACAGTTGGTGTACATTGTCAATAAATGTTTGTAGCTAAGTCAAGTATTTATTATTTGATACGCTCAAACATCAGAGCATATGCCAAAATCATGTCAGTGTAAATTACAATCCAGAATGCATCGCTACTCTCTCCATGGACTATTCAGCCTGAAAAAATCTTGTCCACATTTGGTTTGGCCTGATGTCTCTTTGCTCGTTACTCCTTGTGGTTTGGTTTGACCTAAAACACACACACGCAGACACACACGCACACGGCCCTTTTTTCTTTCCGTCTATTATTCATCTCTTCTCTCTCGTCCCGTGTACAGATACAGTAAAGACAATTATCAACTAATGCGCCAACAAACTCAGTTTATCATTTAACAAATCTACCCGCCCGTATCTTTTTTGTGTTTGCTAGAATTGTTCCAAGCTGATGTGGACGAATTCTGCCAATACTATGGGAGACGAGATGCCAGCCTATGCTTTCCAGATTTTCAACGAAAGCAACCGCAAGGCCAAGATTCCAACTACTTGGGAGATGAGAAAATAGAAGATATCAGCAGGTTTGTGGTCAGTGTGGAATATGCACTTGCATGCTATTGTTTTTGGAATAGAGTTCTCCTTTGGCCCGCAGAGGTCAGTCAGATTCAGTCACATTCAACCTTGATTTGCATGTTGGTGTAGAAACAATAGGCGGGGTCACATGCTCACTGGCCTCTTCTTACACTAATCTTCTGCTCAGCTTTGCTCACACAATAGAAATGCATCAGTCTGGTCACCTCAACACCATTACAAGCATTGGCTTTTGTTTTTTTTCATTGGTGGCCTCTCATCTCCATTTTCACAAGGCTAAAAGACCTAAGTGCACTACTACATAAAACATTGTCACTTGCTTGACTTATCAAAGGACAGCGAAAGACAAAACAGAAGACAACTGCACATATGTAATCAATGATATTGATTGATTGTGACAAACGGGACAGCCTTGACCATAACTTATAACTTACTGTGGAGTCTGTCTGAAATGTTTTCCTATTTTCAGTATGAATAATTGAAAGTCTTAAAGTCTTTGGAAATAGGAAACAATGCCATAAGCCATAGGAAATAATGTAAACCCAATTAATCTGTTTCAGACACCCACAATTATTCATAAAAAGTAAATTTTACAGAGAATAATTCCAGTTTTATACGCAGAAAACAAAGGTGAAATAATTATAAATGATGAATGGATGGAATTTAAAGTTGATACACACTTACAGTGTACATTCTGACATGATGGAATTCAAGACTCCTCCCTGAGAATTCTGGACTCCTCCCTGAGTCACCACCTTATCGTGGTGGAGGAGTTTGCGTGTCCCAATAATCCTAGAAGTTAAGTTGTCTGGGGCTGTCATGCCCCTGGTAGGGTCACCCATTACAAACAGGTCCTAGGGAAGGGACCAGACAAAGAGTGGCTCATCCATCCATCCATCCATCCATTTTCCACCGCTTATCCGGGT
Organism: Oostethus manadensis; assembly: GCA_024372805.1. NCBI lineage: Eukaryota > Metazoa > Chordata > Actinopteri > Syngnathiformes > Syngnathidae > Oostethus > Oostethus manadensis. The sequence goes on from QODF01000076.1 coordinate 118,860, forward strand.
CCGGGTCGCGGGGGCAGCAGCTTCAGTAGGGAAGTCCAGACTTCCCGGTCCCCAGCGACCTCTTCCAGCTCCATCGGGAGGACACCAAGGCGTTCCCAGGCCAGCTGTGAGACATAGTCCCTCCAGCGTGTCCTAGGTCTTCCCGGGGGCCTTCTCCCGACCGGGCATGCCCGAAACACCTCACCAGGGAGGCGCCCGGGAGGCATCCGGACTAGATGCCCGAGCCACCTCAACTGGCTCCTCTCGATGTGAAGGAGCAGCGGCTCTACTCTGAGCTCCTCCCGGATGGCCGAGCTCCTCACCCTATCTCTTAGGGTGAGTCCAGCCACCCTACGAAGGAAACTCATTTCCGCCGCTTGTATCCGCGATCTCATTCTTTCGGTCATGACCCATAACTCATGACCATAGGTGAGGGTGGGAACGTAGATCGATCGGTAAACAGAGAGCTTTGCCTTCCGGCTCAGCTCTCTCTTCACCACGACGGTCCGGTACAGCGACCGCATTACTGCAGATGCTGCACCGATCCGTCTGTCGATCTCACGCTCCAACCTTCCCTCACTCGTGAACAAGAACCCGAGATACTTGAACTCCTCCACCTGAGGCAAGACCTCACTCCCAACCCGGAGGGTACAGTCCACCCGTTTCCGACTGAGAACCATGGCCTCGGATTTGGAGGTGCTGAGTCTCATCCCAGAAGCTTCACACTCAGCTGCAAACCGCTCCAGTAAACGCTGAAGGTCACAGCCTGATGAGGCCATAAGGACCACATCGTCTGCAAATAGCAGAGACGAGATCCTAAGGTCACCAAGCTGGACTCCCTCAACACCTTGACTGCGCCTAGAAATTCTGTCCATGAAGATTATGAACAGAATCGGTGACAAAGGGCAGCCTTGGCGGAGGCCAACGTTCACCGGAAACAAGCTCGACTTACTGCTGGCAATGCGAACCAGGCTCCTGCTTCGATTGTACAAGGACCGAATGGCACGTAGAAGCGGACCATCAATCCCGTACTCCCGGAGCACCCCCCACAGGACACCACGAGGGACACGGTCGAATGCCTTTTCCAGGTCTACAAAGCACATGTAGACTGGTTGGGCAAACTCCCACATACCCTCGAGTACCCTTGCAAGGGTGTAGAGCTGGTCCAGTGTTCCGCGACCGGGACGAAAACCACATTGCAGCTCCTCTAACCGAGGTTCGACTAACGGTCGTACCCTTCTCTCCAGCACCCTGGAGTAGACTTTCCCAGGAAGGCTGAGGAGTGTGATCCCCCTATAGTTGGAACACACCCTCCGGTCACCCTTTTTAAAAATGGGGACCACCACCCCGGTCTGCCAGTCCAGAGGTACTGTTCCTGACTTCCATGCAATGTTGTAGAGGCGTGTCAACCAACACAGTCCTCCAACATCCAGAGCCTTGAGAAATTCTGAGCGGAACTCGTCTACCCCCGGAGCCTTGCCACTGGGGAGTGATTTGACTACCCCAATTACCTCAGCCACGGTGATAGAACTGTCCACGTACGTATCCTCAGACTCTGCTTCCTCTATGGAAGGCATGTCAGTGGGATTGAGAAGGGCCTCGAAGTATTCCTTCCACCGACCAACTATATCCACAGTCGTGGTCAGCAAGCCCCCGTCCGCACTGTAAACAGTGTGAACTGGGGGCTGCTTCCCCTTTCTGAGGTGTCGGACGGTTTGCCAGAACCTCTTCGAGGCCGACCGAAAGTCGTGCTCCATAGCCTCACCGAACTCCTCCCACACCCGAGTTTTTGCCTCGACCACCGCCGAAGCCGCGTGCCGCTTGGCCTGCCGGTACCTGTCAGCTGCTTCGGGAGTCCCGCAAGCCATCCATGCTTGATAGGACTCCTTTTTCAGCTTGACGGCAGCCCTAACCCCCGGTGTCCACCATCGGGTTCGGGGCTTGCCACCACGACTGGCACCGACCACCTTGCGGCCGCAACCACAACTGGCTGCCTCAGCAATAGAGGCACGGAATACGGCCCATTCGGACTCAATATCCCGGTCCTCCCTCGAAATGCAGGCGAAGCTCTGCCGGAGATGAGAGTTGAAGACTCGACGAACGGGAGATTCTGCCAGACGTTCCCAGCACACCCTCACTACGCGTTTGGGTCTGCCAGGTCTGTCCGGCATCCTTCCCCGCCATCTAATCCAACTCATCACCAGGTGGTGGTCAGTTGACAGCTCAGCCCCTCTCTTCACCCGCGTGTCCAGAACATACGGACGCAGGTCTGATGATACGACCACAAAGTCGATCATAGACCTGCGACCTAGGGTGTCCTGGCTAAGAGTGGCTCAAAAGACCCTAATGATGAATGATACAATTGGACTTCGTTTTCCCTCGCCCGGACGCGGGTCACCGGGGTCCCCCTCTGGAGCAAGGCCCGGAGGCGGTGCACGATGGCGAGCGTCTGGTGGCCGGGCCTGCACCCATGGGGCCCGGTCGGGCACAGCCCGAAAAGGTAACGTTGATCCCCCCTCCAATGAGCTCACCACTCGTGGGAGGGGCCAAAGGGGTCGGGTGCAAAGAGAGCTGGGTGGCGGCCGGAGGCAGAGGCCTTGGCGGTCCGATCTTCGCTACAAAAGCTAGTTGTCGGTACATGGAATGTCACCTCTCTGGCGTGGAAGGAGCCTGAGCTTTTGCGTGAGTTGGAGAAATTCCGGCTAGATATAGTCGGACTCACCTCAACGCATGGCAAGGGCTCTGGAACCAGTCCTCTCGAGAGGGGCTGGACTTCATTCCACTCTGGTGTTGCCAGCAATGAGAGGCGACGAGCAGGGGTAGAAACTCTTGTTACCTCCCGGCTCCAAGCCTGCACGTTGGAGTTTAATCCAGTAAACGAGAAAGTAGTTTCCCTACACCTTTGGGTGGGGGGACGGGTCCTGACTGTTGTTTGCGCTTATACGCAAACAGCAGTTCAGAATACCCGCCCTTTTTGGAGTCCTTAGAGAAGTACTAGAGAGTGCTCCCTCGGGGGATTCCCTTGTTCTGTAGGGAGACTTCAACGCTCATGCTGGCAGCGACAGTGAGACCTGGAGAGGTGGGATTGGGAGGAACGGCCCCCCTGATCTTAACCCGAGCGGTGTCTTGTTATTGGACTTCTGTGCTCGTCACGGATTGTCTATAACGAACACCATGTTCAAGCATAAGGGTGTCCACATGTGCACTTGGCACCAGGACACCCTGGGCCGCATTTCGATGATTGACTTTGTGATTGAATTCGTGCCTCCATTGTCGATGCAGCCGATCGGAGCTGTGGCCGTAAGGTGGTCGGTGCCTGTCGTGGGGGTAATCCGACTAGTTTGTTAAGAGCAATAATGTAATTTACAATGTGCGAAACTGTTGGTCAAAAAACTAATCGTCCAAAACTGAGGTGTACGAAAACCTACATTTAACTGTATGTCCTCAAATAGGGGGCTCTGTTAATCACCGGATCATCCGGTTGGATAATAGATGCCATGCCCCTATTGCTTCCTTTTTTGGAGGAGATTAACAGTTGGTACTAGGTGTACAGTAATCTCTCATTTACAGCAGTTAAATGAATTTCCGCCAAGTAGGATTCTTTATTTATGAATGGAATACTTCCGTTGTTCCTAAAATGTATGACTTGAATACCATTTTTAACATTATAAGAGCACTCTAGACATACAATAACACCCATTGTAACCTTTACACTTATGTTAACCAATATAGTAGACATGAGAGAAAATAATCTATTTAAGGCATAAATAAGACTCATATTTGTGTCTGCTTCTCTAAATGTGTTGTGGTGACACAGACAAGAAACGGCATCTGGGGTGCAGAGCTGAGTTTTGTCTTGGCATGGGTGACAGCTGCAACAGTAGCTCATGTTAGTTATAAATTATTGTGCCTGTTGTGAGGTAATCCAAACCTGCAATGCAAGCCTGTTGTCTCTTGTGTGCGGCACTCGACATCCAGTGTACAATACAACATCCCATCGCAGCATCTGTGAATGCGTCTTCTGAGTCCCTTATGTTTGTGTTTTAATTCGTTTTGCCATGTTTATGCTTGAAAATTAGTTTAGGCAAAAGTATGTAAAATGTGCTTAAATATGGATATTATTTTGACTAATAATAGACAGTATTTAAACATGTAAAAGCATGAATTATGAATTAATATATTTAGTGAAGCCGTGAATTATGAAACACGAAGTGGCAAGGGACGACCATATTATTGTTTTAATATATACAGTTTACTAAGCTCACACAATATATTTGTGAGTGAACTTATAATCAAGAAATACAGCAACATTGTTTCGCCTTGTCATAAAATGTCTTGCTTGTCTAAATAAAGTGTCCTCTTCAAATAAGTCACTTACCCCTTGAGGCCTGGTACTTTTTGCAGTTCGTTGAATACACGCACATGGAAACACGCTGGCATAACACCACTGACATAGAACATGTTTGATTCTTCGTTAATAGAATGTTAATTCAACTTTGTTCATTTCGAACTACAAAATAAATACCACATTTTAATTTTTCTTAATTCTCTTCTTAATTTGTTCCGAAAGGTGTAGACGAAAACCAAGGCAATTTCTATCATAGGAAATTATGTGAAGCCGTTCCAGACACACACAAATATTAACAAAAATACACAGAGATAATAGAGAGTAATCATGCAGTTGTCAATTCAAAATAGAACTCAAAAAAGGAAATGTACAAATGAACATTTAATGTCATTTTTATCTTTTATTGAAGGGTCTTGTTGGTGAAGACGGTGAGGGGTGGTGATGGAGGAGGGGAGTGGATGCCATCTTGATACTTTGCAATGATTTTCTTTGAGTTCTAGTGTTTCTCACCTTCTTAATCAAAATGCTGGCACACACAATTTTCTTTAGCCCCATGTCACGTTATTTAGCACTCATAGTTGAAAATGCACAGACAATGCTTCATCAACCCATAGGGTGCTTAGTATTGGCACACGATTCAATGGAACGATACAGTACAGAACAAATTGACAAGTTTGTTTCGCCAACGTATTGTATGAAAATGTTTAGTGAGTTTTTTTCATTTTAAGCAAAAACCAAATCATATCAAAACTGTGGCATTCAAAAACTGAGGATTGACTGTAATTCAGGTCATTTCTCGACCACAGAAAATAATAGCAGTGAATAATTTTCATGTGAACAGTTGGAGAAGGAATGTAATTTGGTTGCAGTTTGGTTTTAGAGCTCAGCACTCAACAGAGNCCGACTAGTTTGTTAAGAGCAATAATGTAATTTACAATGTGCGAAACTGTTGGTCAAAAAACTAATCGTCCAAAACTGAGGTGTACGAAAACCTACATTTAACTGTATGTCCTCAAATAGGGGGCTCTGTTAATCACCGGATCATCCGGTTGGATAATAGATGCCATGCCCCTATTGCTTCCTTTTTTGGAGGAGATTAACAGTTGGTACTAGGTGTACAGTAATCTCTCATTTACAGCAGTTAAATGAATTTCCGCCAAGTAGGATTCTTTATTTATGAATGGAATACTTCCGTTGTTCCTAAAATGTATGACTTGAATACCATTTTTAACATTATAAGAGCACTCTAGACATACAATAACACCCATTGTAACCTTTACACTTATGTTAACCAATATAGTAGACATGAGAGAAAATAATCTATTTAAGGCATAAATAAGACTCATATTTGTGTCTGCTTCTCTAAATGTGTTGTGGTGACACAGACAAGAAACGGCATCTGGGGTGCAGAGCTGAGTTTTGTCTTGGCATGGGTGACAGCTGCAACAGTAGCTCATGTTAGTTATAAATTATTGTGCCTGTTGTGAGGTAATCCAAACCTGCAATGCAAGCCTGTTGTCTCTTGTGTGCGGCACTCGACATCCAGTGTACAATACAACATCCCATCGCAGCATCTGTGAATGCGTCTTCTGAGTCCCTTATGTTTGTGTTTTAATTCGTTTTGCCAAGTTTATGCTTGAAAACTAGTTTAGGCAAAAATATGTAAAATGTGCTTAAATATGGATATTATTTTGACTAATAATAGACAGTATTTAAACATGTAAAAGCATGAATTATGAATTAATATATTTAGTGAAGCCGTGAATTATGAAGCACGAAGTGGCAAGGGACGACCATATTATTGTTTTAATATATACAGTTTACTAAGCTCATACATAATATATTTGTGAGTGAACTTATAAGCAAGAAATACAGCAACATTGTTTCGCCTTGTCATAAAACGTCTTGCTTGTCTAAATAAAGTGTCCTCTTCAAATAAGTCACTTACCCCTTGAGGCCTGGTACTTTTTGCAGTTCGTTGAATACACGCACATGGAAACACGCTGGCATAACACCACTGACATAGAACATGTTTGATTCTTCGTTAATAGAATGTTAATTCAACTTTGTTCATTTCGAACTACAAAAAAAATACCACATTTTATTTTTTCTTAATTCTCTTCTTAATTTGTTCCGAAAGGTGTAGACGAAAACCAAGGCAATTTCTATCATAGGAAATTATGTGAAGCCGTTCCAGACACACACAAATATTAACAAAAATACACAGAGATAATAGAGAGTAATCATGCAGTTGTCAATTCAAAATAGAACTCAAAAAAGGAAATGTACAAATGAACATTTAATGTCATTTTTATCTTTTATTGAAGAGTCTTGTTGGTGAAGATGGTGAGGGGTGGTGATGGAGGAGGGGAGTGGATGCCATCTTGATACTTTGCAATGATTTTCTTTGTTGAGTTCTAGTGTTTCTCACCTTCTTAATCAAAATGCTGGCACACACAATTTTCTTTAGCCCCATGTCACGTTATTTAGCACTCATAGTTGAAAATGCACAGACAATGCTTCATCAACCCATAGGGTGCTTAGTATTGGCACACGATTCAATGGAACGATACAGTACAGAACAAATTGACAAGTTTGTTTCGCCAACGTATTGTATGAAAATGTTTAGTGAGTTTTTTTCATTTTAAGCAAAAACCAAATCATATCAAAACTGTGGCATTCAAAAACTGAGGATTGACTGTAATTCAGGTCATTTCTCGACCACAGAAAATAATAGCAGTGAATAATTTTCATGTGAACAGTTGGAGAAGGAATGTAATTTGGTTGCAGTTTGGTTTTAGAGCTCAGCACTCAACAGAGACGGCTAATTGTTTTTTTATTGAAAATCTCAAAGATTTACTGGATAAGGGTGGTGTGGTTGGTGCTGTGTTTCTTGACCTGAAAAAAGCTTTTGACGCTGTAAACCACAAAATATTATTGACCAAACTGTCCAAGTTTAACTTCTCCTCACATGCAATAAAATGGATAGAATCATATTTATCAAATCGATTAGTCTGTCAGAATGGATAATTACAACTCCCTACCCCTCCCTCTGTTTACTGGTGTCCAGCAGGGTTCCATTCTGGGGCCACTGCTTTTTTCTCTGTACATAAACGACCTCCCTTCAGTCTTTTCCAATGTCTTCATTCAGATGTATGCAGATGATACAGTCGTTTATGCACATGGTAAAAATACAACCCAAGTAGCTAATAAACTTACACAATCCATGGCCCATGTCTCAGAATCGCTAAATCAGTCCTCTTTAAAGCTCAATGTGAATAAAACAGTGGCCATGCTTTTCTCTAAATCTAACATTGCAAGTGCTAGTAATCAGACAGACATTTTTCTGGTAGGAGAAAAAATACAAGTTGTGACAGAATTCAAATATATTGGGGTCCTACTTGTTTCAAAACTAACATTTAAATCACACATGAAAAAAGTATGCAGCCGTGTAAATTTTAACTTGTCCAATTTCAGATTCATTAGGTCACATTTATCACTGCAGGCAGCTAAAATGTTCATGCACGCTGTGGTCCCACTTATACCCACATGACATACTGTCTTACAACATGGTCACAGGCAAACTAAACAACACTGAAACCCAATGAATCACTAAACAAGCAGTCAACCAAGATTCTAGATAAAAAACCTCCAAGACATCATCATTGCACCATTTTACAGAAGCATAAACTGTTAAGCTGGGAAAATGTTATCCAGTATTCAAATCTCTGCCTAATATATGAAATCATTAATGGTCTGTCATCCCCTCTACTCAATCAGTTTGTAATCATAAGAACTAGCTCACAAATCGTAACACGAGGGCCTGCCCGAGGAACTGTATTGTTCCTCGGGCATATTGTTCCAGCTGCACAAGGTTGGACCTCGGTCCCTCAGAACATCAGAGAGATGAGTACTTATATTCTGTTCAAAAAGCATCTAAAAAATTGGTTCATAACGCATCAAACATGTCTGCATTAACAATACTAATGACTTCCCCCTCGACTAACTAGACTAGCACTTGTGGTTTTTTTTTTTTATTGCATGTGGTGGAATAGCTGTTGACTGTCTTGTATGATGCCTGTGTCTTGCTTGTCTTTTCTGAATACTTTTGTTGAGATTGTTTGTTATATCTGTTTTTAATGTTTGTATTTTTGTGTTTTTTTCTTTTATTATGGAATATTGTAATTTTTGTTTTATAATAGTTTTGGTTTTATTTTCAGGGAGACAGGTTTGCTATCTGTCCAGGGACAACAGTGGAAAAATAGCCTTTTGGCAAATTCCGGTGCATTTGCAGCCTTGCTATTAATGTACACTGTCCTTGTCTAATAAACTAACACAAGCTTGACAAAGTCACCCAGAAACATGGCATGCATCTCGCAACGGCGTAACAAGCGAATAGCGCAGACAGGAATATGAGGTGGTGTCTTCGCAGATTTTTACATTTTCCAAGAAACGAGCCGCGAACCACTGGAAACAACTGTGTTATCCACTTTTTGTGTTCCAACCTACTAGTTGAGAACCACTGATTAAATTGTTAATAACTCACTACTTTTTCCTATTCTCACATGGCGGATTCCTGTCAAACTGCATTGCTCGTTCCCGCAGTCCGTCTTTTTGACCTTTCTGTATCTCCGCCATTGACCAGGAAACACAAACACAACTGCTACTGTGCCCAAGAGGTGTTGAGTGGTTTGCGGCAGCCAGTGGCCGTCGTGCACTGTGGGGATGGATCCCAGCGGCTCTTCGTCCTGGAAAGGGAGGGATTTGTCCGGATACTCACCCATGACCTCCAGCTGTTCAAGGAGCCCTTTCTGGACATCCACAAGCTCGTGCAGAGCGGCCTGAAGGTAGGAAGGAGTCACAAGTTCTCTCACAAAGTTGGCACACTGTGGTGTGAAAAAATGTTTGCCCTGATTTCTGAAGCGACAAAAGTTGAACTTTTTGGAAGGTGTGTGTCACATCACATCATTACATCTGGCATAAAAGTAATTAAAGTAAAATTTAAAGTAGGCATTTTAGAAAAAGAACACAATATCAGCAATAAAATATTGTTGTGGTAGTGTGATGGTTTGGGACTGTTGTGCTGCTACAAGATCTGGAAGACCTGAAGACCTGGAAGAAGTGATAAATTGAACTTGGGTTCTGCAGCAGGGTAATGATCCAAAACACAGCAAGTCCACCTCTAAATGGCTAAAGAAAAACAAAATGAAGACTTTGTTTGGAGTGGCCAGAGACAGTCCTGACCTGAATCCTCATTGCAAGATATCGCAAATGCTTGATTGCAACTGTTGCTGCTAAGGGTGGCAAAACCTGGTATTAGGTTTAGACGGCAGTCCGTTTTTCACACAGCGCCATGTAATTTAGGACTTTTTTCTGGCTTAATAATAAATCGTTTCATTTGTAAACACCAGCACTACTCATGTTGTTGTCCATGAGGAACATCTCTGTGCTGCGACAAATCCCTTAAAAACAGTGCCTGCTCTCTATTAGTCTTCAATTATATAATTGCGGCGAGCAAGAGCTCATTCATCAAACGTGATCATTACAACACAGCCAATCATTATGCCATTTTATTCTAATTAACTGTACATAACAGCTCGCATTGTGCTCACTGTGACAAGATGGGTTAATGGCTTGCCTAATCTATCCCACATTGTTCTAATACTGCACATGGCCAATTTCATGTTACAAGGCTTCAGATGAGCTTAGATCCATTCTTATTGCAATTAAGACACAGCAATTATGCATTGTTCTTTCAGCTGCTCACTCCACATATGTGTTGAAATAAAACACAAGTTTGTAAAGGAATAGTGGTGTTTACCTTGTCTACCTGACCTCCTGTCAACATTATTGTCAGCAGCCCTGAATGGGGAAACTTGGCAGGTTGCCGGTGAGTCAAGGGGTGTGCAAACACGTGTTCCAGTCCTGTTTAGTTGGTGGCCTGCCTGTGGCGATTAAACACAGTGGAACCTCCAAATCCTGTTTTGTACAAATTAATCATAATGTGTGTTAAATATATGCCTTAAAAGTTGCACTTTGAAACAGTCAGAAAAGATGTTATGATGCTGAAAGTTTGACCCTGGAACAGATGAACTCAATAACCATTGTAGGCTAGTGTACAACTTTGTGCTCTGCTGTGCAAGGAAGGAGTGACGCAGAGTTTGGACTTTTTTAATCTCAGTTGTTTAGAATTCTTCAGATTGCATGAGGAGATGTCATGGCTGGGATATTTTGAGGGCACGCTCCCAGACAGGAAGTTTGTCCCTCACGCATGCCACCATTCACAATTTGTTTACAAGGAGTCAAAGCATGTGTGGCATTTGAATATGTAACTGCCCTTAACGTTATGTTCGGCCGGCTCCCTTCTCTCCCCCTCTCTCGCTCTTATCATCGCTCATTCTTCACTGCCTCTGGATAACGTGATTATGATGGTAGTTAGGACTTGGCTCAGTCACAGGAGTCTTGTTCTGTGATCCTAGCGGGCAGATGGTGACACCCCCACCCCACAAGCCACACAGGGTGGACGCAACTGGGGGACTAAGGTGTTTACCGGCAGTATCAACAGGATGGAGCTGCCTGCTATACAAAGCCCCCCCCCAGAGACGGGTTAGATAACAGGTTTTTCATCAGTACCATGCACATGCTTTGATTGTAATGTCCTGTGTTTCCTCCTCTATCCCCCACTTCTACTTTGCACCCCCGGCTCCATGTGCCAATTAAGCAGCATCGAAACAGTGCTGTGCTGCTTTGGTGTTGGGCTCCGTACTGCGCTGTGGGTGTTCTCCTGTAACTTGAGCTCTGTACGCTTGTCCTACCACAAATGCACACCATCCAAGTCATCTGCACCATCATGGTCTCCTATTTTCCCTTCCATTTCCAAAGTGACTGAACAATATGTTTTTGACTTTCAACAATTTTTTGGGGCTGCATATTCAGTTTTGTGGAGGGATGTTCTCGTTTATGTAATGCATTTTTTATTGAAGGCAGGGTTGTGTAAAGCTTTACAAATTCCATGCTTGACCTTGCTTTTTTTTAAAAGCCTGTACAACATTAGAGCAGAGATGTTGCGTGTCTTTTTCAAATGAAGACATCTGTGAGCCACAAAAGAAAGATGACAGACCACTGACATGTATCAGCCTTTGAATCAGTGGCAATGAAGTGATATATCACAGTTTGAACAAATAAGTCACTGCATGTTATCCTCTTTATCTCTGGCTGCCATGACAGCTGCACTCAGAAACCCAGCAAAAAGGCCAAAATAGTTTTTGAGTTTTATGAGCCAGATAAAAACATCAAGCATCAACTCTTGTGAAATGTGGACACAGGTCGACAAGATTGAGGTCTAGGGCTGGATGTCTGTTTATGTGGTTTAAGTGGTACAGCGATTTTATTTGCTTCCAATTATTGTTTACTTCCATTATTGTAGCCATCCCATGTTTTGGCGCTCACGCAAGCTTGTTCTATCAAATGTTCAGTTAATGTCAATACAGTGATATTGGAATTGTACTATAGTCTAGTACAGTGGACCTGAATGCGATAGGTGAATTTCACCCCCTGACGAGCCCACTCCGCTTGCTTTCGAAGACTTCCAGACAGCTGCCGAACTCCACTTCCCAATTCTGGCAGAACAAGAGCTGAGCACTTTTAACAGTTAATAGCAGCTCCAGACATTGCTGAGCTTGTAATTTGTCAACATGCAGCAGTTGATGATTCTACACAGACAACCGCTTTTGTCCAATTACTGGGACACTGACACGTTGTTACTTACAGCTTGCTCTTCTGACTCTTCTTCTGACTAAGTAACGTTGGAAAGGCGCCGGACATCAGCAGCAGTTTGGCGGATAGTCCAACTTTGTATTGCTAAACAAAATTAGCTTTCCCACACACCCGAAAAAAACACTTCCTGGGAGCCATTGCTCACCGTCGCCCATATAAGAAAGTCCGGGTTTTGTGATGTCAGTGGGCAATTGGAGAAGGGCAATTGTGACGTCAGTTGACAAAATACTCTGTGAAACACACCATGCATAGCCATCCTAAACTGCTTTCAGGGCTCACTTCCAAACTCATTATCTGACGCTTTGTCATCATTTAACATGAGAATAAAACTCTGTAACAACATTTATAGGTCAAAAAGGAGGAAAAGCATAATAAGTTTTCCCCAATAAACTAAATATTTTCCTAGTTTGAGCGCAGAAAACCTGTTCATGACCTTCTAAAAACATTTTTAACATTATTAGAGACCTGTTGCCCTTATACTCATTAGTTACTCTAGTATATATTCCATTCCATTTCATTTTCTTCCGCTTATCTGGGTCCTGGTCATAGAGGCAGCAGTCTCAGTAAGAAAGTCAAGACTTCCCAATTGCCACCTTTTCTAGTTCCACCGGGAGGACCGCAAGGCGTTCCCAGGCCAGCTGTGAGACATAATCCCACCAGTGTGTCTTAGGTCTGCCCCGGGGCCTTCTACCAGCTGGGCATGCCTGGACCGCCACACCCAGTTAGGCATCTGGGAGGCATCCTGACTAGATCCCATAGCCACCTCATCGGGCTCCCCTCGATGTGAAGGTGGAGTGACTCTTTTATGACCTCCTCCCAGATGACCGAGCTCCTCACCCTATCTCTTATGATGAGTCAAGACACCCTACGGAGAAAACTAAATTCGGCTGCTTGTATCCACAATCTTATATTTTTGTTCATGACCCACAGTTAATGACTATAGGTGAGGGTGGGAAAATAGATCGACCAGTAAATCATGAGCTTTGCGTTCCAACTCAGCTCTCTCTTCACCACTGTGGTTCGGGCAGTGACCGCATTACTGCAGGTGCTGCTCCAATCTGCCTGTCAACCTCACGCGCCAACCTTCCCTCGTTAGTGTGTGAGACTTCAAGATACTCTTCTACCTGGGGCAAGACCTCACTCCCAACTCGCAGGGTACAATCCACCATTTTCCAACTGAGAACCATGGCCTCGGATTCGGAGGTGCTGAGTCTCATCCCAGAAGCTTCACTCAGCTGCAAACCGCCCCAGTGAACGATGAAAGTCACAGCCCAATGAGGCCATCAGGGTCACATTGTCTACAAATAGCAGAGAACAGATCCTAAGGCCTCCAAACTGCACCCTCTCAAGGGCCTTGGCTGAGCCTAGAACTTCTGTCCATGAAAGTTATAGGCCAAGGGCAGAGGCCAATGTTCACCGGAAACAGGCTCGACTTACTGCTAGCAATGTGAACTAGGCTCGTGCGCCGGTTGTACAAGAACCAAATGGTAAGTAGTAGCTGCTCCCATCCCATACTCGCATAGCACCAGGATAACAGGACACCAGGAGCGATGTGATCAAATGTCTTTTCCAAGTCTACAAAGCACATATAGTTGGTTGGGCAAACTTCCACGTACCCTTGCAAGGGTGTAATGCTGGTCCAGAGTTCTGCGACCGGGACGAAAAACACATTGCACCTGATGTAGCTAAGCTTGGGCTAACTGTTGTTAGCTGTTGTACACTTCTCCATCCTGGAATACACTTTCCCAGGGAGGAGTGTGATCCACCTATAATTTGAATACACTCTCCGCTCACCCTTTTTAAAAAGGGGGACCACCACCCCAATCTGCCGGTCCAGAGGTACTGTTCCGAACTTCATGCAGTGTTGAAGAGACATGTCAGCCAAGATAATCCCTCAAAATCCAGAGCCTTAAGGAACTCGGCGCAAAACTTGTCCATTCTCGTAGTCTTGCTACCTCAGCCATGGTGATGAAACACAGACTCTGCTTCCCATATGGAAGGTATGTCAGTGGGATTGAGAAGGGCCTCAAAGTGTTCGATCCACCAGACTATATTCTCAGTTAAGGTCAGCAGCACTGCCTCCCTTTTTTGAGATGTTTACCACAACCTCTTCAAAGCTGTCTGAAAGTCGTGCTCCATGGCCTCACTGAACTCCTCCCACATCCGAGTTTTTGCCTCTACCACCGCTGAAATCGCGTACCGTTTTGCCTACCGGTGCCGGAATGTAAACGTCTGTGGTAAAAGTTTCGATATGCAACTACGATAACTACAAGTTGTATGTAAGGGCATATATTCATCCATCCCTCTTCTTCCGCTTATCCAAGTTCAGACCGCAAGGGCAGCAGCCTAAGCGAAGAAGCCCAGACTTCCCTTTCCCTGGCTACTCCGTCCATCTCTTCTCGGCGCATCTCGAGGGTTTCATAGGCCAGTTGAGAGACATAGTCTCTTCAATGTATCCTAGGTTTTACCCGAGGCCTTCTCTCGGTCGGACGTGCCCTGAAGACCTTCCAAGGGAGGCGTCCCCGGGGCATCCTAACCAGATGCCCGAGCCACCTCATCTGGCTCTTCTCCATGTGGAGAAGCAGCGGTTCTACTCAGAGTCTCTCTCGGATGACAGTGGTAGGTTAGGAACATAAATCGACCGGTAAATTGAGCGCTTTGCCTATCAGCTCAGCTCTGTCTTCACCACAAAGGACCGATGCAGTGTCTGCTTCACTGTAGATGGCGGTCCAATCCGCTTCTGCGTTTCAAAAATTTTATCTCCAAAAGGGGGGCGCGGCAAAAAAGGTTTGGGAATCACTGCTTTATGCCAAGGTTAGGCATTGGGGCCTTTTGCGGCCCACAGCCTGTTATAAACAATTACAGATCATCAGAAGAAAATATGCAAAATATGCTACATACAGCCGCACGGTGGCTGAGTGGGTAGCATGTTGGCCTCAGAGTCAGAAGATCAGTGTTTGAATCTCCGTTGGGCATCTTTGTGTGGAGTTTGCATGTTCTCCTCATGCGTGGGTTTTTTACGGGTACTCCGGTTTCGTCCCACGTTCCAAAAACATGCATGTTAGGTTAATCAGGGACACCCCTGATGTAAACACCAGAAACGGCAGGCTTAACATGCATATGATAGTATATACAATGAGTTTCGGAGGGTCACATGTTCAAAAAATTTCATGATTTTACTAGGCTGTGAAATCATTCTAAAACCGAGACGAGGGTCAAAGATACAATAAGATGCTTACGATATGACCCCCTTTATCCTTGCGCTTCATTTTTCCCAACATTGTGCAAAGATTTGTGTGTGTCCTGACGCCGCCAAAGCCGGTGCCCTGGAGAACACAAGTGGAGGGAAGCAAGGAATGCAGCAGCAGCAGGTGTTTGCGACAAATGAAAAGGTAATACTTTAAAAGATTCAGCAGCACCCCTCCTCCCCCGCCTAACTGGAAGCATTTTGGCAGGTGCTGTATTTAGTGATCTATAAAGGGACGGCTTTTGTAATGAAGCAATCCAATGAGTTATTAGCAAGGGAGCAAATAGTTCCGTCCAGTGCAATACTGTTTATCTTGAGTGTCACCCCTTGGCCTTGGATCACGGCCTCTTTGGATTTGCGGTTACCTTTGGTCTTTTTCAGGGGTCGGCAAAATGCGGCCCAGAGGCTACATCTGGATCGCCTAGCATCTTCATCCAGCCCTCCAGGCATTTCCAAATAATTAAAAAAAATATATACATTTACCGAGTGGCACGCTTGAGTCGCCAATGTAGTCGGATGCAATCTGTAGCGTGTACTAAAAAGCCATCCAAACAATAAAACACGCAAACACACACAACCTACTGCAATAACTTATGACAACACGCATGCCAAAAAAACCCACACATATATTCCTGCCACAAGGCATGCTGGGTAGCTTGTGGTATTCTTTTGCTCAGGAATTAGCCGTGTTTATACATTATTGCGTGATTGCAAAATATGTTGAGGAGTTTGTCAGAGAAGTAAACAAGGAGGGACATTGTTAACATACTCTTGATATCCAATGTTTTATTGTTCATATTGTTGTTGTCACTGGACTACCCAGAATGCTCTGTGGGCATTTGAAAAAAAAGCAGTTTAAGGTTACATGTTATGTTTAGCGTTTAGTTGTTGTTTAGCACCCACATAGTAGTAGTAATTAATTTATATGATGCGCTAACTTGCTGTGGATGTGATGTTTTCGTTTCGTTGCACGGTGAGAAAGTATGTTGCTCTGTTTGATGCCCACCTTTTTGGTGAAAGCAGGGCACCTGAACCTGCGACCTGAAAGAAGCAGCTCAAACTCGCCGAACAGTGGATGTTTAGTGTCTGCGAGTATTTTATGAGCCTTGTCTTTGGCTCAAGACATATTGATATCTTGCAGACTGTTCAGTGTAAAGCCCTGGGTTTTGCTGGCAGTTTGAACTATTCTTCAGAGTGAGTTTTTCTAGCTTCTGTTGCACCTCCGAACCAGCAAAAACACTCTACAAATGCATTATAAAACATTTTTAACATTGTTTTGTCCACGTCAAATGATGCTAATTTCTTAATGAAATATAGTCTCTGTTGGCCCTTCTTTGTCATATGGTCAGTGTATCTGTCCCATTTTAATTTGTGATCCAGGACCACACCCAAATATTTATGCTGACTAACACTGTCCATGACCTCTCCCTGTATCATAGTAGGGCGGTGTTGAAAGGGGTGTGAAAATAGCAGTGGTTGCTGATGACTTTACAAACTCAAAACTATTTAGCACAAACTATTTTGTTTCTCGGATTTTGCAATCCTGTGAATCACTAAACTAATATTTCGTTGTATGATCACAGTTTTTTATAACAGCTTCACATCTGTGTGGCATGGAGTCAACCAACTTGTGGCACCTTTCAGCTGTTATTCCCCCCCAAGAGTATTTAACAACATTCCTCAATTCATTAACATTTTCAGAAACAGAGCATTTTTGATGTTACCCCACAAGTTCTGGATTAAGGTCCAGGGATTGGGCTGGCCACTGGTTTACTATTGTGTTGTCATTGTCTTGTTGAAACACTCCTTCCAAGGCCTAAGACAACACAACCTCTTCAAGTATTTTGACATATGAAAACTGATCTATGATCCCTGCTGTGCGATAAATAGGCCATTGTAGGAGAAACATGCTCATATCATGATGCTTGCACCACCATGCTTCACTGTCTTCACTGTGTACTGTGGCTTGAATTCAGAGTTTGGGGGTCGTCTTTAACAACTCTCTGCAGCCCTTGGATCCACAAAACAAGTTTACTCTCATCAGTCCACAAAATGTACCTCCATTTCTTTTTAGGCCAGTAGATGTGTTCATTGGGTGAGCCTTTGCCATTCTGCTTATTCTTTGATCCACTTTGATAGTTGTCTTCCATTTGTTGCCACATGTGTCTTTATTTTAAGGCATTGGAGATCATTTTAGCTGAGTGGCCACACAATTTTTGCACCTCTTTGTAGGTTTTCCTCTTTCCAATTAACAAAAAGTGCTTTTCTTCTGAACAAAGTCTTGAACAACCCATTTCCCTCAGGCTTTCAAAGAGAAATGCATGTTCAACAAATGCTGGTTTCATCCTTCAATGGGGGCCACCTGGTTTGTCACTTCAATTCATCACTGATCACTGATTGAATGCCACACTGCTATTTTCTGAACACCCCCCTTTCAACTAATTGCCCAACTGCACAGCCTTAACAGCGTGTTTATCATGAATGCTGGGTCTTGTTTGTTTTCTGAGAATCGACTGCACCTATTTGTAACTTGTTTGCCATGTAGCAATAAAAATATACAAATAACAGGGATTAATCTGGTTAGTCACATTGGACTGCTGTTATTTTGAACACTACTGTATATAAATGGCCCCTCATCCAAATTTTTTAACCCAATGTGACCCGCGAGTCAAAAAGTTTTCCCACCCCTGGTCTATTTTAAGGATTCAGGTTGCTTCACCTTCACATTCAGCATGTGCAGCCAGCATCTCAATGTGAAGCTCTTTGGACAATAAAACATTCTGACTTTCTCCTGGCACAGTATAATTGCTTCTCTTCTGACACATCCATCATCTCCCAAATACCTCCACTTTTTATTTGAATTCAGCAAGCTGCTATCTAGTCGGGCTCTCTGTAGGGAGACGTTGCCTGTTTGGGGTTTTCTCAACAGCTTTCATAACACTGCGCTTCATATTTTGATTGACAGAACCCCTGCAGTTTATGGTGTGGGTCTCTGCTGTTGCTCATCGTTGCTTCTGATGCATTCCTGTGCAGCGAGTCATCCCTTTTTGATTCCACATGTGGCCTGTGTCACTGTCTGCGCCTGACTACATCCAAACAGAACTGAGAGTTGCAGTAAACCACTACACAATGTGTAATCTATGGTTTGTCACACAGGCTACACCAGTCCAATACATGTGCTTTTTTTTCTGAATTATTTGAAAACCCGCTTTAACAACAATTCCCATTTGATGTGACAGAAGCATTTATCCCGGATGAGTTGTCTTAATTTTTGCAGAGAATAGGAACCTTCTAGGATAAACACGCTCTGTTTTCCAGGATGCTAGTTGCAGATTTCAACACTAGGAAATCATATAAAATGATCATTTCTGGGGTCCAACTGTCATAATCAGAAAGCAGTTACCTGTACAGAAAATATTTCAAGTAACATTTTAACACTCTCAACTGTCGTGCAAGAATGCAAATAAAGTGTAACTGCTGTCTAGTAAAAGTAGAAAAAAATAAAATTACTCATTGCACATTGATGAAATAGAAAGGCAAGGTTTTACATTCGGTCATAAAAGTGTAAAAAATATGTTAACTCTATGGTCCGTGATAAATTGGGATTGAACCCATGTAGAGAATTGTGATTAAGAAGCAAGTCTCTAAATATAGCTGAGTTTACAGTAGGGATGGGGCCGATCCGATTCAGTGTCCGTATCGGGTTCCGATACCGGCGTAATTCATATATCGGAAATTGACGATACCATCTGCAGAAATGTCAGATGCATGAGTTATGCCTGTGTATTAATGAAATCAGCCTATATAGCTTGAAAACAAACAAATGTAGTTGTGTCCACACATGCACTGTAGCCGCCCTGCTCACACACACTCAAGTGATCAGCCTGACAGTCACATCATACTTAATTCAACATGCACTCTTAACGCTGTCCTTATATCCCAGCGTACATGCTCCTGTGTGCTGGCTACATGCAATAATGGGGAAAATCGCTAGAGACACGCAAGTGGCCCACGTTAATTTGCAGACCCGTAGACAAAGCCCGTAGGAAGAAAATTGGCGTGCAAAGAATTGTGTGCGGACAAAGGAAAACCTTATATGCATCCAGGTCGCAAGGGCAGGGCAAGGAAGTAGTGCGTGACCCTTGCATGTGCCGCATGTTTAAAAGTACATTGTGTAGATTGCCTGCCCACGGCAATGACTCCTCCAGCGACTCTGGTTCCCCCAACCTCCATGCACACGAGGTGGTTCAAAACGGAATCTCAAGGAAATTGACATAACATGAATGAAATGAAAAGCACATTTGAAGTGGTGCTGGACTGACGCCGCTGTGTTGTGCCGCTGCTGCAATTTTATTATGACTTATTTATTTGACCTATTTAACTGTTTTCAGCAACCAGCAGAATATGAACGGTGACATTGCAAAACGCTAATTTAATGGCAAAATTGCTGACAGCACTTAAAGTGAGAGTCTAAAATGTCAAGCCTCCTTTTGTTACCCGACCTATTTAGTCCTACTACCGTACTTTGTACTAGTCACATACAGTAATAGTACTACAGTATGCGACTAGTAAAAAAGTACAAAATTTTGTAATATTTGACACAAACCTACATTTTATTTAGTTTTGGAGAATATGAATACATGGAAAATGAATTGTTCAATAATATACAGTGGTGTGAAAAACTAATTGCCCCCTTCCTGACTTTTTATTCTTTTGCATGTTTGTCACACAAAATGTTTCTGATCATCAAACACATTTTAATATTAGTCAAAGATAAAACAAGTAAACACAAAAAGCAGTTTTTAAATTAGTGTTTTTATTATTTAGGGAGAAAAAAATCCAAACCTACATAGCCCTGTGTGAAAAAGTAATTGCCCCTGCACCTAATAACTGCGTGGGCCACCCTTAGCAGCAATACCTGCAATCAAACGTTTGCGATAACTTGCAACAAGTCTTTTACAGCGCTCTGGAGGAGTTTTGCCCACTCATCTTTGCAGAATTGTTGTAATTCAGCTTTATTTGAGGGTTCTCTAGCATGAAGCACCTTCTTAAGGTCATGCCACAGCATCTCAATAGGATTCAGGTCAGGACTTTGACTAGGCCACTCCAAAGTCTTCATTTTGTTTTTCTTCAGCCATTCAGAGGCGCATTTGCTGGTGTGTTTTGGGTGATTGTCCTGCTGCAGCACCCAAGATCGCTTTAGCTTTAGTTGACCAACAGATGGCCGGACATTCTCCTTCAGGATTTTTTGGTAGACAGTAGAATTCATGCTTCCATCTATCACAGCAAGCCTTCCAGGTCCTGAAGCAGCAAAACAACCCCAGACCATCACACTACCACCACCATATTTTACTGTTGGTATGATGTTCTTTTTATGAAATGCAGTGTTACTTTTACGCCAGATGCAACGGAACACGCACCTTCCAAAAAGCTCAACTTTTGTCTCGTCAGTCCACGAGATATTTTCCCAAAAGTCATTTTGCCCATTTTGTGTTCAATTATTTTATCTTTGACTAATAGTTAACTATTTTTTATGAGCAGAAACATTTAAGTGTGACAAAAAGGCAGGAAGGGGGCAAATAGTTTTTCACACCAGTTTGAAATAACAATTAACAAAATAACAATTTAAATATTTTTGCAAGAGAAATCTGTCCTGGGTTATGATAGCACAGGTGTATCCAACTTGCAGCACTATCTCTCTACAAGCTACTGGTTGAAAACCCCTGTAATAGCGTCACTGTCTAAATCATTCTATTGAACAACTTCGACAGACAGCTAGTGTTTTGAAGACGAGCCTTAGAAGTATTATAATGACAACAAGAGAGAAAGATTGTTGAGTGACACTTTAAAAAAGTAAGTTGGGATGATGAGTGATGTATCCGATGAACGTAATATAGCCACGATCAATTGCATGTAGCAGAAACACTGATATGTGAGAAATAAACGTGCAGAGCAAGCCAGTAAAGATTTATCCACCATTGCATGAAAACATCACGCCATCATAAACAACATTGCACAAGATTGTATAGTATCCGGACTAAAAAGTATATGAAAAACGACACAGTGCTTGAATACTTCATGATTTATTTAGTAATCATGATAATAGTATTAACAATTATAATATTAATTATAACAAACATCAGGTTGTCAATTACATAGAATTTAAAAGAATAGTTTACAAGACACGAGCCAATATGTCTTCAGTGCTCCGTTTCTTGCTTTTTTTTTGGATAATTTATCAAAAAAAAGACTTTTCGTTGCATATGTCAAGTACAGTATGTGATCACTAGCAACATTTATTTACAATGCACAGCCTTTGTCTGTGTGGATAGTATCAGAGCTATGCGTGTAAACATACTCTTCGCTTCTCCACAAATAGCACGCAACATAAAATAACTAAAATATACCAGATAGTTTGGTGTCGATGCCATATATATTTTGAAAATATCCTTCCGCAATTACAGCAATTAAGTTTTGTCATAACTTTCTTTGCATGCACCTTTAAATGAAACAGATTTTGCTAAACTTCCTCTTCCTTTTGGCTTCAACTTTTCATCAAAATTGTCGTATCAATTAGGAAAAATGTAGAAACATGCCCAGGAGAAATGGAACTGTCCACCTTTTTTTTTTTTTTTTCGGCCTCTGTTGCCATCTTTATTTTAGCCAGTGCTGTGTCCTCCAAATCGGTTGTCATACTCGTCAGTCAAGGCTCTTTAAATATGGATGCCACGTTCACCTTTTATGGTGAAGTGGAGGCGTGGATAGGGCTAAGCTGAAGTTTCACAAACAAAGTCGTGCTTGATGGCCATTCAATATTAAATGTCTAGTTGTGTTTTTACTGAAAATGTTCAATTGTATGACTTTAGTGGGGTTTCGCTGAAGAATTTCAGCTGTGCGTGTGTATTACTGTCACTCAACTCTTGCACGTCTCTGCTGAAAGAAGCGAAGATAAAGGAAGCACAGAAAGCCATCAAGCACTTTTTCCGAAACGGTCTTCACACCTAAAGCCCGGCATTCTGTTCATCCTCTTTTGTCAAGAAGAAATAGAGAGCAGAGCACAACACAAAGAAGGGCCGAGCTGTCTCGCCTCGCCTAGGGAACCAAATGCTATTGCTGATTATTACAGCTAACTATGATGGGAGGACCACCAGGGTTGTGACAAGCCATGGCGCTGCCTCCGGGGGGTGAAACAAAGGTTTACATATAACACAAGCAATTTAGATGTTTTATCAACATGTTGCCAAGACAGTGGATGTTGGCAGCCCTTTTCCTTATTTAGCTTTTTTCTCTACCCCCTGTCCCTACCCCTATAAGCCATGAAATTTGCATGTATTTTGTGTAAACCAGGAAGGAGCGGGGGTGGGGGGTGGGGGCAAAAAGCAACAGAGTTGAAGCCCTTTTTGTGCTCTCTATGAAGTGTGAGTGAGCTAATAAATTCTTTGAGCCACTCAGTGCGGCATTCACTGTTATCCCCTAAAGATTACACACACAAATCACTACACAATGGAGGCCACCTTGAGGGCCCGGGCGTCACAGGGGAACTCGACCGAGGACAAGTGCACATAACCAGGCTGCAGGGAGAGGAGGCGTAGAGGTGGTAGGGGGGAGGACTCCACTCAGAGTCAAATGCTTTATAATGGTTGGTAATGGTATATTTAAGGAGGTTGGTGAAGGAATGAAGTGAAACAGGCATGGTTTGAATGGAAAGAATGAGCGAATGATCGGGGTGTGAAAGGTAATGTGATGGATAAATAAAAAGAGGGATTAGAGAGGTTGAAGAAACCAAATGGGGCTAGAGGGTGATGGCTGTTTGGGGGTGGGGGGGCGGTTGCACATGCATGGTCTCGGCCATGATAAAGCTGGCCGCCAACGGGGGGGATTCCGAACCCACACGACCGAGCAGAGGTTGAGGCGGGACATAATTAACTCCTGGATCTTTTGTGTTTCCCATCTGACTGCAGGGAGGAGATGAAAGGGGCCTGCTAAGCCTGGCATTCCATCCCAATTATAAGAAGAATGGCAAGCTCTACGTCTCCTACACCACCAACCAAGAGCGCTGGTCCATCGGGCCGCACGACCACATTCTCCGTGTGGTTGAATACACCGTGTCAAGGTAATGGGAGAAGTGTGAGCACAAGCTAACTTTTGACACAGTCGCTTACAGACTGTATGGACAGCACAACCTTGATTGCATCACTTGGAAACTCATTATCTGTATTTTTATTATAAATACACACACAGCTTACATTTTCACATTTTCCAAGTGTCGCGTAAGGTTTTCAGTTTAAAGTTCAAAATGTACTGAATTTCTTATACTATTATACTATGTTCCGAGTTGCCATTACTCAACGTAAACCACCTTTTTTTGTGCTTTGACTAAGAAAATACTAGAAAAGAGTATGCGAGAGACAATGAAAAAACAAATAATGATGTCATGGAAAAATAATTGGTAATCTCACCAGAATAAAACCATAATTTTGAATTAAATGAAAACATTTTTTAAATGAACAGTTTTATCATAATTTTAATATTCGAACAAATAACGTACAACAATAACATATAACTTATAATATTAAATAAATAATTTTACAAGAATAGTCATAATATTACAATATACAGTATATTCATATTACTTAAAGACATTGTGTCTACTAATTCTATTTACATGATACGATTAAAAAAAAACTGAATTATTTTATACATTATATATTCGATGCAGTGTACAAATGATAAAATTTGTTACAATTCGATTTGATTCTACGTTTAATGTTTATTGATGTAGATATTAATCTGACATCATCAAAAAAAGCACAGATACAGTAAGTATATACAAGTATTTGCCATATGGGTGCAACAAAAATGCTGTGTTAGCTTGGAAAAGCAAACAATCCCATACTGAAAATGTCATAACAATGGTAATCATACAACATTTCAGACTGAGCATTGTGTTTTCAACACTTCAGGCACAACATTTCAGAGTAATCAAGTTACAAAGCATAAAAGCTACTGTTGCACTGTTGGGCTCGCTAGTCTAGTTTTGCGCCCCTCTTAAAATGAATGCAAAGATTTTCCAAACCTCGCCGTTCAAATGGCATCCAGACAGCCGATGCACTAGCGTTCTCATCTTCAGCCATGGCAAGTTGTGGAGCACGTGCGACACTTAGGCCTGTCACAATAATATATATATACACACACACTAATGGAACGGTTAGTAAAAAACTAAGTCAGTCATTTGGTGGCCTAAATTGACATGTGCATTGTTTTTGTTTTCCTCTCCCTCCTCTTTTTTTACCGCACAAGCTGGATGACAAGAAGCGTCAGTCTGCACATTGGTGAAGTTAATCTTATGTTGGACGTTTGTCACCATAGCCGGTGCATGTCTCCACAATTGAATAATCGAAAGATTTCTTGGTGATTCTTGTCGATACTTTTACTTACTCCTTCATAAACTACAGTATATAATATATATATAATATAATATAATATTATATATATGTGTGTGTGTGTGTGTATGCGGGCTGCACGGTGGTCGAGTGGGTAGCACATTGGCCTCACAGTCAGGAGGTTCAGGGTTCGAATTTCCGTTGGGCATCCCTGTCTGGAGTTTGCATTTTCTCCCCGTGCGTGCGCGGGTTTTCTCCGGGTACGTTCCACATTCCAAAAACATGCATGTTAGGTTAATTGATGACTCTAAATTGTCCACAGGTATGAATGTGAGTGTGAATGTTTGTTTGTCTTTGTTTGTCTATATGTGCCCTGCGATTGACTGGCGACCAGTCCAGGGTGTACCCCCCCAAAGTCAGCTGGGTTTGGCTCCAGCATACCCGCGACCCAAATGAGGATAAGCGGTATAGAAAATGAATGAATATATATATGCGCCCCATATATGTTTTAATGGGGGTTTTTTTTGTGTTGCATTAGACACCAAGAACTGAATTGTGCACTGTGCGTGGAAACTTTGTTGTTGAAAAGTTGTGGTAGCAGCCAGTACACTTGTACAATTGTAAACGCAAACTGAAGAGTGAGCCATTACAAAATCCCGGATTGATTTTCATACTGTTATATAATTGCCTATAAAAAAAACCTACGATGCAGATTTGACACCGTTTCCACAAAGAGGTGTTAAGGAGCGTGATGGTGGATTTGGAAAGTGGGTCACACATCTCCACAGACTTGCTGTGTATGTGTGTGTAGTATCGCTGCTACCTACGTCAGATATTCATGCTTGCTTGTTGTGGTGTAGACTATTTGCAAATCAAAAAGCATCCTTTTGCTTGAACCTTTTTTGCAAGGACATTTGACTTGATGATATAATCTTAATTACAGTTTTGGCACACTGTCTTGCCCGCCGTGTCAGATATAGGCTTTTTTGGCCGATATGCCGATATTGTCCAGCTCTCACTTTCCAATTACAATATCAACCGATACCAATATGTGTGACATCAAATATTTCCTGTTGTACAACAAACACATTGAAGGTGTTGTGCAGTTAGAATCTCAATCTCCTGTCACCTGAGCCATGCCGCCCCTTAAACGATGGCATGAACTGACTGATGAAATGTTATATTATTTAGAGCTTGATGTGGCAGCTTTCCCCGTCTGACAGCGGTCTGTGACTTCCTCAAAGGTTGCTTACGCCTCACAAAGTTCCTGGACAATTTTCAGTTCATATGCTGATAACTGAATTGGGTAGTTAATTATCATCAATTTATTTCACTAGTATACTCCAAACTAAATGTCCTAATGGCTTGGACAGCTGTTTTAAAGACTTGGATACAGTAAGTTACTCAGGGAGATAAAGTGCTGTTCTATCCTCCTATCCAACATTTTCATTGGCGACTCTAAATTGCCCATTAGAGTATGAATGTTTGTTTGTCTGCCCTGCGATTGACTGGCGACCAGTCCGGGGTGTACCCCGCCTCCCGCCCAAAGTCAGCTGGGATAGGCTCCAGCATACCCGCGACCCTAACGAGGATAAGCGGTATAGAAAAAGGATGGATGGATATTGTGCACATAAAGTGCAAGCAATAATATTTTTTATCAAATTAATGTTTAAAATATATACTGTAAAGCTTCATTGTTACAGACACCTAAATAATTATACATTATGAATTTCTTTGAATTTTATGGAATTTCACTTCTACTTCCTGCAATTCAAATTTGAATTGCAGTTCTGCTTCCTGTTTGCAAACTCAATTCAAATTCGAAAATTGAGTTGGAACTTAGAGGTCATTCACAGTTTAATTCAGAATTTGAGCCAGATGAATTCTGGCATTGTCATCTTGGAATATGCCCGTGCCATCAGGGAAGAAAAAATCCATTGATGGAATGACCTGCTCATTCAGTATATTTAGGTAGTCAGCCATAGTGTTGCTGAAACTTGTACCTATTTGCTTAGTTAAATCCAGGTGGTGTATTTTGGTACGTCCCAAAAATATTGTGATACACGCTAAGGTCCACATCGCCCAACCCAAATGTGATGGCACTTTTAGAGCGTGATAATTTTTTTGGGAAAACCCCTTTTTTCCCAGATACCTAAACAACTACCTAACTAAAATGTTGCTAGAAAATAGGCTGCCTGATATCATCCAAGCCTCATTTGTGTTGCTTGTTCCCTCAGGAAAAACCCAAACCAGGTGGACACTAGGACCATTCGGGTGCTGATGGAAGTGGCAGAGCTGCACCGGAAACATCTCGGCGGGCAGCTTATGTTCAGCCCCGAGAGTCTCCTGTACATCGCTTTGGGTGATGGCATGATAACCCTGGATGATATGGAGGAGATGGATGGACTCAGGTGAGATTGAGGTGAAAGGGTGGTTAAATGTGGACTTTCTGATATGGCAAACTGCCAGCGTCATGTGTTGTTGCTGTGTTGGCAGTGATTTCACAGGCTCCATGCTGAGGGTAGACGTAGACACAGACACTTGTACAGCCCCCTATTCCATACCGCGGGATAACCCCTACTTCAACAGCACCAACCAGCCACCTGAGATTTTTGCTCATGGCTTACACGACCCAGGCAGGTTGGTCAAAGGTCACACTTCAACTTGTGTCTACAGTGTTTTGTAGTTCTTTTGTCATCATTCTCCGCCTTCTGTGTTCTATAGGTGTACAGTGGATCGTCTTCAGACGGAGAACGGGAGTCTCCTCCTGCTCTGTATGGACGCCAGTGACAAAAACTCCACAAGTCCAAGAATATTGGAGATTTCCAAAGGGAAAGATTACGGTGAGTTGCACAAGTACTTTAGGTATTTGGACTCACTGTGACTTATTGTGTAGGTAGCAGTCAAAAGTTTAGACACACATTTACATTCAACAACATGGATAAACCTCTCTAAACTTTTGGCTGGTAGTGAAAATTCTTGGTGTAAAAATAGTTTGACAAAGAGAATTTTAAATTCTTAGAACAACATACAAATTTACATATCTTGATATTTATTTGTGAACATACCGCTGTGAGAACAAAGTGAGAAATAATCTGGGATGCCTGCCCAAGTAGTGAAGGTTAAAATGTGAGCTACAGAGATTCCCTCACCTCATGGAATCACAATATGCCAAAATGAATGCAAATGTGTGTCCACACTTAAGATTTGGAGCTGTCAACAGTAAAAACCACAGGGATGATGGCTTAGCATTGTTGAAAACCCTCAGAGGGGCCCGCTCACAGTGAGGAAATGGATGGCAACGTCTCAGATAATTTTTTACCCCACTTTTCTTCATAAACAAATGACTGGTGTGTGTCTTAATAAAGATGACTTTGGCAACTGGAGTATATACTTTGCCTCCCCTGTGAAGGATGGTCTGTGACATTAGCCAATTATCCAAACTCTAACGTGATTACCACGGGGAAATCAGCACACCGCCCCCCATTCATATTTCCCTCCGCCAAAGACAACAGCAATCCAAAAATAGTCATTTTACATCAGTGTCAAACTTGTGGACTGGTGCAGCAATCCGCCCAGGTCCATTTGGTATAGCCCTGAGCTGTTATGGAGAATGTCCAGACACAGAATTTAATGGTTTCTTCTGCCGTCCATCTCACAAACCTATTAATGTATTATTATTATTATACTTTAGTCCTAAATATCCCTTTTCTATATACTCAAAGATGTATTACATTGTCAGCCAACCAAGTTTGTCAGATATAAGTGCTCCTTTTCGGGTGGGTCAATGTATCAATATTGCCACATCTCACATGACACAGTATCAATTCACCACCCTTCACTATCGATCGTGTTGATGTCCAACAGATAGAAAATAGAAATTCTTAGTTGTTGGTAATTATCTATTGATTATAAATGTGGTTGGCAAAATATTGCAAAAATGCATAAAGTGGAACCTTGATTTTTACTATCAGTTTGTTCCAAAAGGTCTGACAAAAACCAAAGCTGTTTTTTTCATAGGATATAACGTGAATCCAATTAATCAGTTTCATCCATCCATTTTGTATGCCGCTTATCCTCATTAGGTTTGCGGGTAATCAGTTTCAGATATAATTACAGGGGATATTAGTTACAGCAGCACACGCAAAAAAGCATATAAATCATTTTAAACGACAAATTCAGTTTATAAATGAACATTTATCCTCGCTTTTTTCTTTATTGAAAACTCTTGTTGGCGAAAACACCGAGAAACATAGAGGCCTTATAACTAATCTTGTACTTTGCAATGAGTCATTTTACAGTAGAATTCAATAGTGTGTCTCACCTCAGTTATGAAATTACTGGCAGCAGTAACTTTCTATCAATAACAAAATGTTTGGACCGTGACTCAAACTTTTTTTGGCACTCAATTCTGTGAAATCATACAGTACAGGGCAAATGGACTAGTTTGTAACACACAGTATTGTTCAATAACTGAGACGGTGCTCGAAAATAGAGGCGCTCAAAAACCAAGCACACCACTTTCTATTTGGCCTCAGTCTCCTGAAATTCTTACAGTGGTACTATTTTAATTTGAAAATCAAACCAAGGCAAGTTTCTAATGTCAATCACAGGTAAAGGGGCACTCTTTCTGATGTAGGTGGTGATGTTGATGCACAAAGAACATGTAAAGACTCCTGTAACAGCGACTTGAATCTAAAATGTCTACTTTGCCCTGTGCAGAGAATGAACCCTCCGTCTATGACCTGCAGTCCATTGGAGGAGCACCACCAGTGGGGGGCTTCATCTACAGGGGCTGCCAGTCGAGGAGATTGTATGGCAGTTACATGTTTGCGGATAAGCTTGGGTAAGGGTCACTGTAACTATTATAGCACCCTGCGCAAGACGTATGCCCTGTCCTCACGTAGGCGGGTATCTCTTAAAGCAAATTTTTCCACACGAGCCCGCGGATATGTGGCACTAAAAACAAAGGTTTTCAAAACCTCTGGCCAAAGTGTAGATTTGGAGCAAACTCCGGTTACGGTACGTTTCGGTATGGACGCAAATAACCGGAGTTTTGCGTTTCCAAACGTCACTTCCTGCAAAAAAAGTATGCTGTGACGTCACACACGTCACCTGCATTTACATCAGAAACAACATGGATGCCCTCAGAACTGACAATATTTTCTTGCGCCTTGTTGACTTTGTATTCTAAAACAACGTTTACATGTAATGCGACCTCCTTGTCAGTCCACACGAATGAGCCTGGCACCATGTTTTATCTTTTGTGGAAGTGACAGGAGGACAGATGATGCTTAAGACTGTGGTTCCCAATGCATTTATGCGGTTACGTGAGAATGCATTTTTTTTTAAATACAAGGTTTTGTGGACACCATTTTTTTTCCTAAACGGAGAGGGAGAAATATGCGGTTTTACAAATACTCTGCTGCGTGTGGACAAGGCTTGAGCCTTCTGTATGTAAGAGACTTTCTCATTTCTGATGACTATGTGATTTATACATGAGCAGGCAATTCTGGGATTTATTGAGATGTGCACAGCTTGTCTCTCTCGTTGTCACTCTATTCAGTCTGTCCCTTGCGTCAAGTTGTGCCAGGGTCAGTGCAAAAAAGTTCCAACCACATGAGGGGGAAAACAGGTTTTGTGTTACTTTCACCACAGCGGCACAGCCAATTCAGTGTAAATGGAGATTAGACATCCTGCCCTGCGCTGTTCACACTTGGTTTGTAATTCATCCTCGTTTGCTGATGGCAAACAGTGTTGCTTGAGTAAGCAAAGGAAGTGAATAGTAGGAAAAAAGTCACTCTCAGGACTTCATGACTGAAACGATGTGCAGTTGGCTAATTAACACCAGTTTGGGGGCTTGTTGTTTGTGGTGGCCGTGAAGTGAAGGTTCGACCGTGATGTTAGCGTAAAGCTAAGCAAAAAAGTCTCAAGTAACAACATGTAGGTTGGTGTGGTAAGTGAACATATCAGACATTTCTTAACTAATTTAATTTCATAACAAATTCAATACATTTTCATTTCTGTCACACTTAAATGTTTCAGATCTTCAGATCATCAAACAAGTTTTAAATATTAGTCAACGACATAAAATGCAGTTTTTAAATGAAAGTTGTTAATATCCAGGGAGAAAAAAAAATCCAAACCTACATGGCCCTGTCTAAATAAAGTGGATGCCCCCTTGTTAAAGCATAACTTAACGGAGAATAATTGAGGTATATCAGTCTAGAAAAGATTATAAACCCATTCTTCAAGCTTTCGGATTCCTGCGAAACACAGTGAAAGCCATTTCCCACAAATGGTGAAAACATGGAACAGTGTTGAAGCTTCCCAGGAGTTGCCGACCAACCAAAATTACCCCAAGAGCGCAGCGATGACTCATCCAAGAGGTCACTAAAGACCCCAAAAAGCATCCAAAAAACTGCAGGCCTTACTTGCCTCAATTAAAGTCAGTGTTTATGACTCCATAAGACAGCCTGCATGGCAAACTTCCAAGGCGAAAACCACTTCTGAAGAAAAACAACATTAAGGCTTGTCTCAATTTTGCCAGAAAACGTCTTGATTATCTCCAAGACTTTTGGGGAAAATATTCCCTGGTCTGATGAGGCAAAAGTCAAACTTTTTGGAAGGTGTGTGTCTCATTACCTCTGGTGTAAAAGTAAAACTGCATTTCAGAAAAAGAACATCATATCAACAGTGTGATGATCTAAGGCTGTTTTTCTGCTTCTGGCCCTGAAAGACTTGCTGTGATAAATGGAAACCATGAATTTTGCTGTCTACCAAAAGATCTGGAAGGAGATTGTCCATCTGTTGGTGACCTCAAGCTGAAACCAACTTGAGCTCAGCAGAAGGACAATGATCCAAAACACACCAGCAAATCCACCTCTGAATGGCTGATGAAAAACAAAATGAAGACTTTGGAGTGGCCTAGTCAAATTCCTGACCTGAATCCTATTGAGATGCTGTGGTATGCCCTTAAAATTGAGCATACCACTTGACGATTACAACAATTCTGCAAAAATTTCTCCACGGTGCTATAATAGATTCACTGTTGCTAAGTGTAGTTACTAGATTTGGGGGGCAATTCCTTTTTTACACAGGGCCGTGTAGGTTTGGATTTTTTTCTCCCTTAATGAATATTTAAATTTGTTTGATCTGAAACATTTGTGACCGGTGTGACAAACATGCAAGAAAATAAGAAAGCACACTTTCATACCTCTGTAGTGTATCAGCATCAGTTATACCTGTGTGAGGTGGTGCATAACTACTGCATTGAATTCATTTATTCTAGTCAATTACAGACCCCGCAATTTAATTGAGGCACCGTTTCAATCAAAGTGGAGGCTACCATTTAAGTAGATACACAATGCCAGTATTGCGGGACCATACACACCGAACAGTGTTCTTAACTTATGTGTTTGTCTCAGCAACCTGCGAATTCTCCAGAAGTCCTTAATAACGCCATCGGCAGCAAGTGACCAGTGGCAGGAGAAACCACTCTGCCTGGGCACAACCGGGTCATGCGGCTCCACGCTTGTCGGACACATCCTGGGATTTGGAGAAGATGAGTTGGGTTAGTATAGCAATGACACACATGCCATACCTAGGGGTTGGGTACCGTTTGCATATTAGCCGATACCAGTGCCAAATTGGTGATTTACGAACAATGCAGTCCTTACACAATGCACACACCAGTACTTAAAAAAGGGAAAAAAAACACATTTTGTCCACATACAAGGTCTTTTTGTTTCTACAGAATTTTGTGATATGTAAGTTTATTAATAATGTTATGTATTATATTACGCATATTAATACAGTGGAATCCCTAGCTACAGTATGTCTTCCATGAGAACTCATTCTGGAACAGTACTTGTATGACTTGCAACATGCTTATTTCTCATCCCTGTTGCTTGAGATATTCAAAAGAAGATATTAAATGTGTACTTCCTCCTGGATTAAATATAATTTCCATAAAATAGCATGGCTAAATCCACTGGCCTTTTGAACACCAGGCCACCTACAAGGTAAAGTTTTGCATGGGTTGTGTGTTTACTTTAACTTAGGAACACTAAGTTCAAGTGGGATAAAGTGAGGTGAGTGCCCTAATGTGATACAGAAACATGACACGAGCTGGACCCCACCAGTCACTCGCGGGATTATGAACTGTCAGCTCCAGTGTTTCTGATTAAGTCGAGCACTCACTCAATGACAGCTGTCATAAATGTGTGATCGCAGTTCTCGCCAGCTGTCAAGAGTTGTCGTTTTAAGAGGTCTTTGACATTTGCCGCGTTTGATCACGATTTTCTGGCGGCGCAAGAATCACGTCGGGGCCAGGGGTGGCGAGTGTTTTGGGCGGGCAGAGACGTTTACACTTCATCCCCATATGGAATTTAGCTGTGAGTTTCTTCCTCGTTAAATTATCTGCCTGGTTCCCACTCACAAGTGTTTAATCCTCCTGTAAATGGTCTTCCACAGATGGACCGCCTTTTAATGTGACATTTTCCTTTTTTTAATTTTTTTTTCCCAGGTGAGGTCTACATACTGGCAAGCACTAAAAGCATGGCACAGTCACACAGTGGGAAACTCTACAAGCTGGTGGACCCCAAAAGGTAAAATCTTATACAGTTGAATCTCCAAAGTCAACTTTTTAACAATGCTTTGAGTGACATATTTCTGCCATCAAAGTTGTACAGTAATCCCACTTTGCACTTTAAATTTCACAGCTTCACGCTTGTCACGTTTTTTAAGAAAAATACATTAATTAATAAATCCTGCTGTTTTGTCGTTAAATGCATTTGTACTGTATATGTGTGCATGTATGAGGTGTGTGTGTGCACACTTATCATTTTTCAAACATAAAAATGAACTAAAATACACATATACTGTAAGGCACTCAGAAGGCTCATTCAAAGACATGCTGATATGTAGTATAGATGTCCCGGTCCGATCTTCAGCATCAGGATCAGCTTGCCGTGTAACATTCGTAACTCTGGGCCACACTCTAACAAGGTAGGTGCAGTAATGCACCTCTAAGCTGGTCACCACTTGACTCCTGTCACTAGAAAGAAGACAAAAACGCAACACCACCATACATGTACCGTGATAAAGTTAATTTCACGTGGATGTTGGATATTCAGCTCCGTAGCTACAGCGGTAAATCCCCCTCACTGTGCCCAGACCTCCGTGTCATGCTGCGTGGCGCTCTGACGGGAAGTGCCACTCTAACTGCTGGTTGTTCATACTAGGGTCCGTCAAACTATTGCGTTGAAAAGTTAAAGAGAAATGTATTGTAATTCTATCACACCACAAATTGATATATAACCATGTGAAATGATGAGTCCATATAATTGTATTAGGGACCCGACTCACAGAGGTTTGTTACAAAAGCCAAACAATATTGTCGGTCATGCGGTGCAATAAAAAGAGTAAATTCAGCGATACTTTGCCTGCATTATTTTTTATGTTTTGAAAAGCTATTTTCATAACCCTATTCAATTCGTCAAATTCATATTTGTAACAAAAGCTTCTTATTTAAAAAAAAAAAAAAGGTTTCAGATCGGCAAGACTATAAAATAAATCAGATTGGAAGCCAAAAAAGTGGAACGGGACATTCATTGTATTATGTACGTATACTGGACACTACATGTCAGTTATGTAACTGTATGTCAGGTGAGAGACACAAGCACGAGACCTGAACACCGGAACAAAAGGCTTTTTTTGCAGGTTTGAATAATATGACAAGAGGCACAATAATCCCTAAAACACCCTACTTTTGCAGCCGTGAGCCATGCCAAGCTAAAACTCAACTCTTCCCCCCTGTTGCCGCTTCCTGTCCGTGGCACTGGAACATATTTGCAGCAACACGCACAAGCATGAGTCTTATTTATTTATTAAATTGCTTCTTTTCTCCTCTACTTTACTACAGCCATACGGTGGCCTAGTGGTTAGCATGTTGGCAATCAGTCAGGACATCTGGAACATCTGGGTTTGAATCTGTTGGGAATCTCTTTGTGGAGTTTGCATATTCTCCCCATGCGAGCGTGGGTTTCTCCGAGTACTCAGGCTTCCGCCCACATTCCAAAAGCATACTGTCCACGAGTATGAATTTGAGTGTGAATGACGTCTTTATGTGCCCTGCGATTGACTGGCGACCAGTCCAGAGTATACCCCGCCTCTCGGCCGAAGTCAGCTTGGCCCCAGCATACCACCACTATCCTAGTGAGGATAGGCGGCATAGAAGATGGATGAATACATTGCTATATTGGCTAATATGAATGTAAAGGTTGTCGGGTTATTATTTTATGTCTAGAGGGCTCCAATAATGTTAAAAACTGTATTGAGAAGGTTGTAAACACATTTTCTCTACTCGAACCGTGATATTTGGTTCTTAAAATAGGAATTCTATTTTTAAATTCACTTATCATGGTGGGGCAAAGAAACAATTAACTGCGATATGTTAGGGATTACTGTACAATAAAACTAAAATACTGTAAAACTACTCACCCTTTGAAGGTGCCTTTTGAAGACACGTCATGTGGAGGCATACTGTCACCTAGTGGTGTTTTTAAATGTGTTGCTGGAATTAACTGATCTATATCACACAGCATGTTCCATTTCTGGTCATCTATCATTACACTTTTTACACTTCCCAGTGGCGTCATCACAAAAAGCCAAAGAACAAGCAAAACACGTAGATGTTTTGCTGACATTTCGCATTAAGACAGTTTCAACTATCATGTGTTTGTGTTTTGCTGACTTAAGCACTCAGGGTGTAAGTGTGGTTAAATATCTTTTGAAGAGGCAGAATTACAGGCGAAGCTGCCACAGTACAAGCATACCCAATAAAACGACTGATGGAGACACGATCCGCCGACTGACGCTGACGCAGCCCGTGAAGCTGCAGTTAATCATGCGCCTCTTAAATCCTCGCCACATCCAGCTTTCCCTTCACTCCCGCGGTCCAGCAGCTCATCACATGGCCCACCTGCCTCAGCCAAAGCAAATGCGAGCGCCTGTAACAGGAGAGCGAGCGCTGCATTGCACTTGCAAGTTAGTGTCAGGTATTGCTAACGGCAACACTGCGGAGCTGGCTGGATTCACGTTGGCAAATTACAGCGCCCCGGTTATTTTCAGAGCATTGGACAGCAGGTTTTATTTTGCTGAGAGGAAGGAAAAACACCAAGGCACCTGTTGTCTGGCCCGACTACATTGGCACTTCATTTATTTCAGCACATGCAAAAACACAGAGACAGTGCACATATACGTGCACACATATACAGTAAAGCCTCAAAGTATTCATACCGTGAACATATTGAGTTAAAGTGAATTTTTATTCATTGATATCATGACAGAAGCTATGATAAATGAGCAAGTATCATTGCATTAACATGGGTTTGAGCGTTGCCATTCATTAATCAGGTGATGTTTATTCTCTCTGTATACACCGTACCTGCATGTACAGTATATCAAACAGGGAAGGATCGACGACATCCGTCAGCACTCACAAAGAGAAACAATGTCCACAGCACTCTACAATTTCAAATGAAAACCATTCTGATTATTTTCTTGAAAGACGTTGCCTGGTGTTGTCTTCGCTGCGAGTTGTCAGCAAATGGGTCAGATTTAACTCAAAGCAGCCAAAATGCTTAATGCAAAAGAAACGGCTTGAATGAAATATCTCCTGGTAAATTAAGAGAGACAGATGAAGTATAAAAAGCAGACTGGGAATCACACTTGACGTATGTATGCAGCTGATCAGTCGCGGTTGACGACAGTGCCACCCAAGCCTTAGCGCAATTAATTATGCCGCAGATGTTTCAAAGGGGCCCAGACGACTTGCTCCTAATTTATGTTTTGGCGTGAGCCCTGGATGCACCCCTCCCGCACCCCCAGCAGAACAATTCTTTCCACCGTCTTCTGGTCTTGTTGTTTAGTCTGCAGAGCCTGTAGTGTTGGAGTCTTGACTCCTGACACATTCAGAGTTGGTTATTGGGATCTTTTTATGAGCAGGTCGGGGGTTAAAGTTTCAGGGTAGCGCCCCGTGCTGAGCAATGAGCTTTAAATTTGGGAACATAGAGGGGATAACGAGGAACCGTTTGCTAGAGCTGCTAAAAAGGCCACACGGGGAAACATTAGCCGTAAAATCCCTCAGCCGTGTTTGAGTAAACATGTCATGGCCAGATGTCCTTATTTTGAGGTATTTGTTTGTCAGTTGATGTGCGCCTTCAATAATAAATAGGCCACCATGCATTGAAACCTGCTAAGTGTGAGGGGTTGTAAAACAAAGCGAGACAAACAGCAAGGCTGTTGATAGTTGGTGGTTTCTCTGTGTGATTGAAATAATCCCATTCTGATGATGGTTAGGCTTTGCGGTATGTTCCAATTACCTCCACACCTGCATACTTGTAAATCCGTCAGTCTTCTGCCATATTACCTCGGAAAACTCAGTGTCCTCGACCACTGCCCAAATCACATGGCACCGGACCCTAATGCTTGCCCCTGCAGGTTGTGGGTCTGCGGGGGGAGCTCCGGTGTTGCTTCTTCGGGCTAGGCCCGGCCAGGCCGCACGGGTGACGGCCTTCCTGGACAGAATTTCTAGGCCACCGTCAAGGCGTTGAGGGAGTCCAGCTTGGTGACCTTAGGATCTCGTCTCTGCTATTTGCAGACGATGTGGTCCTTATGGCCTCTGCAGGCTGTGACCTTCAGCGTTTACTGGAGCCGTTTGCAGCTGAGTGTGAAGCTTCTGGGATGAGACTCAGCACCTCCAAATCCGAGGCCATGGTTCTCAGTCGGAAACGGGTGGACTGTACCCTCCGTGTTGGGAGTGAGGTCTTGCCTCAGGTGAAGGAGTTCAGGTATCTCTGGGTCTTGTTCACGAGTGAGGGACGGTTGGAGCATGAGGTCAACAGATGGATCAGCTGTTAGACAAAGGCTATGTTCACACTGCATTTTTTGCTGATTTGTTTCATCTCAGTGTAAACAGCACAAATTGGGTTTCGTTCATATGTACATATGAATCTAATATGTATCTAAGCTATAACAGTCTGAACGGTCAGGTTGCATATATCCGACCTATGCGTCGTATAGGTCGGATAGTAACCTATACCTATATCGTAACCTATATATATAATAAGATGTGTTTGCCCGTGCTTACCAAGACTTGGATAAAGGTATGGTTATGGTTTATTTATTTAAACATGGATACAAGTTACATACTTTACATATTACAATTCACTGTTCCACATGTTCAAAAGGAGTAGGAGGAAGCAAAGCCTGTTTAAGCCTACCCGCCAACCCTTTTACAATTGCAGTGCAAGTGTTCACTTCCTGTATTCCAAATTCACTCTTTGCTCATTTAAAATGCATAGGAAAATTATATGGTAATGTAAAAATGTGATAAAATTGTTCAAAGTTAAAAAAAAAAAAAGTTTTTGTCACCATAACTATGACAGTCATAATAAACAATAAGTATGAAATAGACATAATCATAATCATTTTGTTAAGTAAATGTTGACTCCCGTTGGACAATGTCCTTAAAATAAATATATATATATATATATCAACATTTACTTAACAAAATGAGATATATATATATATATATATAAATAATGTTAGCAGGGACATCTTATGCTTGTTTTTCCAAATAATTGTTCCCAGTTCTGCTTCAGAAATGTGGACTAAGTTTACAAACTCAACTGATTCAGACCGTTAACTAGATGTGTGAATGCCGCCTAAGACAGAATCATTCACTCAATTGGTTGCACGGTCGCACTAAGATTATTTATATTACATATTCTAATATTACCACTTGAGAATTTTGGTGGATTTGAAGAAGGGAAAGTGGTATATTTTACGTGTTTACATGGCAAGGGGATTTATATTTATACAGTATGTATTTATCCAAGTACCTCTGTGTTGCTTTGTACAGATATAAACTGTGTGGGTGGTGGGGTACATGCAAACATGCACATCTGTGGGCCTGTGTGAGCACATGGCATGCTAGCTCCCAGCATAGTGTAGCAAAAAAAGCAAAAGCCCTTTATTTTCCTGTCCCTCTTAAATCTTCCTCCATCTCTGCTGTTGGTCCTTGCCTTGACAAAGCTGCTCGTCTGTCCGGCCTGAATAGCCCGGTTCCTGCAATACACAGTAAATTTCTTGCACAATTAAAATCGGGAATAAAGCTACAAAAGACAGGACGCCTAACAATGGTCGACCATTGACAAAACGCAAAAAGAGACCACACTGGGACATTTGATCAAACTATTGTTGGGGGTGCACAAGATACATCACTCTGTTGCGCTTTTCTCTTAAACACCTCGTGTCAATCTACCGCACGTGTGTCAAACCCGTGCCACGGAGGGCCGAGACCCTGCAGGTTTTTATTCCTGCCGGTCACTACAGCGGGGGCTTTTAATAATTAACACCTCCTTCATTTTAAGGGTAGGAGCTCATCAATTAACATCACTTGCTAGAGGAAATGGTTGGAGAGAAAATGTGCAGTGTCTCGGCCCTCCATGGCACGTGTTTGACACGTGATCTAGCGCGTCCTGATAAGCTAAACACCTGCCGGTATCAGTATCAGGGTTTTTTACAGCTTTTTACGTGTCTGACTTTCATGCTCCTCAGCATCATCATCATCATCCAGCTTCATGTTCATGTAACGAGCTCTTGTGTGAGCACCGTGGCCCCATTCTCCCACTTCCCTGACACATCCAGCACCACCCCTCCCGAAGTTGATAAATTCCCACAGTGGCTGTTGACCCAGCTGCCTTTGTCAAGTGGCGCTACCAGCAGGTGCTGTTTTCACAGCCACCCTGGCAGTCGTACAGACTGTTTAGTTGCGCTGCTGACCCCTGCCTGCTATTAACACTGTTAGCGCCCCCCCCCCAAACCCACACAATTCTCCAGGGACTCTTTCTGTTTTTCCCCATCTTTTCCGATTGGCTTCCCTTCTTTTAAAAACTACTGCAACGACAAAAGCCAGCCCTAAAGGATGGAGTCTGGAGTTGGGTGCTGATGGGAGCATGGGAATCTACCCCACCTCCACCCTCCATCCTCCAAAATTTAAGGGAGATTTGAAGAACATAGTTTTGTCTTGGGGTAGCAATCGCACATCAGTATACAATATTTGTGCAGTGTCTTTTTAACATGATTATGCGATGACTCTTGGAAGATTTGTATAGAAACAATATTCTTGCACCACAAGCATACAGAAATGACATACTTTAATACAATAATACACCTTGCTCTTATTAGATTTTCTTGATAACTACTATGGGTAAAATTATTGGGCCGATGTGAAGAATTTTGACATCATTGATAAATCTAAGAACATTAAAAATAGCTCAGATAAACAATAATAAAAATATATATATATCCAAAGAGAGCCGATTACCCTACTGTGGTGTTTTTTACTGGGGTAAATGAGCACATCAAGTGCTCCTTCATACATACCTCCCTTGAGCTCACTTGGAAATAATTCTGTGTACAACATCCTTAGGCACTTCTTTACCCTATCAGCCACCCAAAACACCAGCATTGCAAGAATGGACTTCTGCACTGCTAAAGAAAGCCAACCATATTGGCCAAGCAGCCCTTTACCATTGTTGAAGATAGTGGCTTTTGTCAGCAAGTAAACCACCTACCGCCATGGTGTGTTAATTGCAAGTAAAGTTGTGACATGATTGCCACACTCTTGCATACACTGATATATGGAAATAAGGACATAAGATTCACTACTTTTATGGATGTGATGTTGGCTTGCCAGGTTTGTTTGAAAAAATTAAACGGCCATTTTGAGAAAAACAATTGTTCTCAAGTTTTATTATGTTTATATTTTGTTTAGTAGTAGTGATTTTATATTTTATATATACAAATCTACAAATTACAGTTAAATCTAAATAGGAAAATAATCCCTATAAATAATGGCGGTTATTGTATTGGTCTTGAGAAGCAGAAAAAAATCGATCTGAAAAAAATATATCGTGCATTTCTAATAACCACAGATGGGACAATATCAACAGGTCATACAACATTCTGGTTATGAATATTATTGTTCAACTTTGTGTGTCGTTTTGTTAGGGATGGGAAGTTGCCAATACCACCAGATGTCAGGAAAAGTAGATGAACATCAGCAAACAAAGCCAAAAGAGAATAAACAAACGTAGCTGTCTCCAAAAATTCGCTGCAGCCGTCATCTTCACACGCGCCGCGCACGCACACACACAAGCGTTTCCCCTGGCACATCCACGACCACACAGAAAGTCGGATATCAACATAACACAAAACTTCTACTACTATTTCATACTGGACAGTAAGAAGTTTAATACAGGCTTATAAAATCAGCAAATTATGATAAAGTTGTGAGAGGTAATTTGTGTGCATTGGTTAAAGCTGTGTTGTACAACAATCTGTGGAGCTGTGAATTTGTCAGGCTGAGCGCTGGTGGGGACAGTTACGTTCGCGGATCCTTTTCTAGCTACATTTGCTGATATTCTTTTGGCGTGGTTCCATTTTAAAGCAAACAGAGCTCAGGTATCGGAACTGTATAGTATTAGCAGATCTGCAAATACAGGTATCGAGGTCAGCTCGGAAGTGCAAAAATGTGGATTGGTGCATCCCGCTTTTTTGTAGGCACAAAAATATCTCGATTGCTCTCATTGGATTTTTCTAATGCCATGTTTTCTTATAGTAAATGAGGTAGCAACATATATAATATTCTATTGGTAGAACACATGTATCCAACGTTTGTTGGTAGGGGCTAACACACGCACAAATTCACATAATAATAACCATCCACTAGCTTATATATTCAGTACAGGAAAAAAATAATTCAAAAACACAACACAAATGACAAGTAGTGTTTAAGCAGACTTGCGCTGCAGAACGTGAACAAATAAAAGTAAGGGTCAGAGTAAGCCATCCCTATGCAAATATTTCTTTGAAAAAATGTAATCTTTTATTCTCACAACATGCCCTGCGATTGATTGGCGACCAGTCCAGGGTGTACCCCGCCTTCCGCTGGGATAGGGTCCAGCATACCCGCGACCCTAATGAGGATAAGCGGCGTAGAACACATTAGTTTTATTGTTATAGTTATCCAGTACTTATTAAGACAAAGTCATGATGATTCGCCCCGTGCTTGACGGTGCTATGTTATAATTCTTCTGACTTTTCTGACTTCCAAGCAAAATGAGCGGCGCAGTCGTTAAATTGTAACACACACACACAATAAAGCATGTTTTTATTGGGGGTTATGCAGTGTTGACAGGAGTGGAATACCACATAAATATATATGCTGTACTGCCAGAAATAACGATGCAGTATACTGGTATTTTTTTCCCAAACATTAGTTTTATCACTGCCCTTGTTAGATAATTTTTCCGAACCTTTTTTTGTAAAAAAAAAAAAAAAATGCAACCAGTAGCTCACAAAAACAGTCTACTGAATTCCTTTGCTGATTTTTTTAAAAAGTGCTTTAGGTAAATTAAAAGAAACTCTGGCGCCAGCTTTAATCTACAGCAGGATCTCTCTAGTCGTAAGGTCTTAAATCCTATCTCGATTTAAGTTTCGACTGCGGCAGAGTGACCATGTGGTGCTCTCCCCCAACCCCCACCCCCGCCCTCCACAGCGGTGATTGATGATGCCTGTTCTTGCGGACATTACTCACCACAATTCATATACGCTCACACACGCTGACATCACCATGCTGCTCTCCTGATACTAGTGTCAGTACACAGGAGTTACCATTCCTGGGTGTTCGCATTGCCCACCCCTTCCCCACCCAGAGTTGCCTCATGAGCCATTTACAACAATGAATCTTCTTCTTCACGTCAAACACACACACAACCGTGTGGCGAGCGGGCAGGCGCTGACAAACATTTCACATTTGAATGTGATTTTGTACTTTGCTGTATTGCTTCCAGATTTGAATGAGCGCGTGATAGAGAATAATTCTTTGGCTGAGTGTTTTGTCTTAATACGGAATGATCACAACATGTCCCTGCGCTTTTTTTGTCTTTTTTTTAAATCAAGGCCCTTACCCATGTGCTGCTGTGAAGTTGGATGTGTGGTCTGGTTTATGTCTGAAACCGCACCGTGCTTTTGATGCTCTTTTGATTCTTCTGTTAGGATCTCAGGATGGAGCATACGTGTGACATTTAGAGCAAGGCTAGATTTTGCATATCAGCAGAGTAGAAGTATAAGATCATAAAGATGACTCTGTCAAGCCGATCACAGTTCATACTAATCTCCGTTGGGCATCTCTGTGTGGAGTTTGCATGTTCTCCCCGTGCGTGTGTGGGTTTTCTCCGGGTACTCCGGTTTCCCCCCACTTTCCAAAAACATGCATGTTAGGTTAATTGGTGACTCAAAAAATTGTCCATAGGTATGAATGTGAGTGTGACTGGTTGTTTGTCTATATGTGCCCTGCGATTGACTGGCGACCAGTCCAGGGTGTACCCCACCTCTCGCCCAAAGTCTGCTGGGATAGGCTCCAGCATCCCCGTGACCCTAATGAGGATAAGCGGCATAGAAAATGGATGGATGGATAGATGGATGGATAGCCTTCTCGATCAATCCTTATTTCATTAGTATTATTTTAATCGACTGTGAGAATCTGTGTAAATGTTCTGAACTCCTGTTTCAACATCATTACTGCGTATTGCAATGTGGTTGTTGCATAGTTCCTGCGTATTGAAACACAGGTGTTGCTACATCTCAGTTCAAACATTGCACCCTCACGCTATTGCTTTTTTTTTCAAAAATGGATTACCGTAAATTCAGTGTACAAGACGCACTCGTG
This sequence comes from Oostethus manadensis, assembly GCA_024372805.1. Classification (NCBI taxonomy): domain Eukaryota; kingdom Metazoa; phylum Chordata; class Actinopteri; order Syngnathiformes; family Syngnathidae; genus Oostethus; species Oostethus manadensis. The sequence goes on from QODF01000076.1 coordinate 162,395, forward strand.
TTTAAGCCGCACCCACTAAATATAAAGAGAACAACAGATTTGTTCATACGTAATATCAAAGCATTCAACATGATTATAATTGTTATGCAGTTTATTATTAAAGGAGTACACAAAGATGTCTACTTTTGAAGAGTAGTATACTTTCTTTGCTGCCTAAATGTTGACATAAGCTATTTTTATAACACCCTTATTGTGTTAACACCTAAACAGGATATAGCCCAAAGCACTCCCATTGTGAAGACCCGAAGTGTGTTGTGTGAGTAGAGAAGGTCCCTTGACTGTGGCTAACAGAGCACTGTACATATGTTAAATTTGCCCAGCTGTAGCTGTAGCCAGCTAGAATCCCTAAACACTTGACACGAGACAGATGTCAGTTTTTGTTTGACTCCCCCGATTCTGACTGCTTAGAGAAGGTCGGAAAACACCATGAATGTGTCAGCGTTAATCACATTCTGTCAATAATCATGCTCTCTCCTTTGCATGATATTGTGTTGCAAGCGTTGCATTCATCCCACTACTCTTATTTATGGTGTCAAGCCAAACGTTTTTTTTGTGCACTCGTGTTCGCCGGCATCTTTGTTAGTATTTCTGCTGGTCGGCAAAGTGGGCTTCGATCCAAGGAATTGAAGTAAAATCAGGGTGTTAGTCCCGGTTACAAAGGATGCTCCAGACTCAATGCCCAACCGTAGTGAAGGTAATGTAATGTAAGATCATGTGTCATTATTGTAACATTACAGACGATTACAGACTAAAATACTGCATATAACTTGTCTTTCAATATATTTTGACAAGTAGGCCATAGTCAACCACAAAAACAGCAATAATTTATTATTTATAATTTTAAAAAAACAAAGTGAGTGGTTAAACCGCAATCTTGCAAGTGCTGACTGTATAAGCCACTGAAAAGATGTGATTTGAAGAGTTCACTGTTGAGTACTAACAACTTGTTAGCAGTGTAGAGAGTGGCCGACAGCAGCTCCTGTGTGAATGTTCACTGCATGTGTGTTTTGCTTGTTAATAAAGCGATTAAAGTGCATCGCGAGACAAGTATTCTTCACTGGTCTCTAGGTATGAGACAAAAGCCCCCATAAAGTACGTCGTCCATGCAAATGATGACTATTAAAGTGACTTTAGGTGCATTATTTCTTGTCTAGAGAGCTCTAATAATGCTAAAAACCTTATTTCGAAGGTCATAAACAGGTTTTCTATGCTCTAACTATGAAAATATTCCATGTATTAGTATTGAATTCTACTTCGGAAATTCACTTATCACAGTCTGTTCTTGAACCAATTAACTGCCATAAACGAGGGACGACTGTACTCGTAAAAGCATCTTAAATTTTTTTTGTCGATAGTCATCCTCCCACACAAACTCCTATTGACTTTTCCTCCCCCACCCCCTGTTCCAGGCCCCTGGCCCCAAAGGAGTGCCAGCGTCAGGTGCAACCGCCAGAGCTGCTGATGACAGCTTGTTCCCGGCACTGCAAGAATGGACACTGCACTCCCACCGGCAAGTGCTGCTGCAGCCCCGGCTGGGAAGGGCCCTTCTGCCGCATTGGTGAGGGTCTTTTTTTATTAAACAATAAAACATTTTTAATATGTTGTTTGTTCGCCATAATATTGTAGAAGATTCTAAACTTTTAAAAAGTTTTTCTTTAATAATTCAACTATATGCTACTAAAATTACAGTATTTTTCCTCACAATAATACATAAACTACATTATGTAACGTTATAATATTACATAAGAGGTATAGAAAATGGATGGATGGAAACTTTCTCATAATATTTTGACTTTATTCCCATATTATAACTTTGTGCCCAACCTAATTTTCCAAAACATTTTTAGTATGTTGTTTGTTCCTCGCAATAATACAAAAATTACATTATGTAACATTACAATATTACATAAGCGGCATAGAAAATGAATGAATGAACGAATGGATTATTAATATTTTTATTAGTAGGGACCGAGCACCGTGCGGAGGCCCTTTAAAAATTGGTATGTTTATTTTATTTATTATTTTTTTTGTCAGGCTTTCATACCATTTTTGAGGTCCTTAACGTGCATGAAAACTCACCAAAATTTGCAAGCGCATCAAAAACAAAGCAGACATTTTTAAAGCCGCCATTTTGAGCAAAAAACAGGGGCCGTATTTCAACAAACTACTTCTAGAGACTTCAGGGCACATAAAAATCACACAGACTTAGACATATGGTCACTATATGGACTATATATTGCGAACCAATTTAACCTACACCATCAAATCTGGGTGTAGTCTTAGACACTTGTCAACCAATACAAAACACAAATACCACGATTCCGCAAGGTCAGAGTAATACAATAATTGGTGTGTAGATGACACTCTGAAGAGACACGTCACCTCCTCAGTTGTTAGCAGTACCTCCTTGTGGCAACTGGAAGTGACAAAAAAAACACGTCACTCCCTTGAGGTAAATGTGATGTGAAAATTGATGGTTTGGGTGTGATCATGGCAACATTTTGACATAGACTCCAATGGCAGCACTGGTGGAAATGCATAACTGCCCTACATCATCCAATTGTCCCAAAATGCCATATGGTGGGTTGGGTCATCAGGCAGAACAATGACCACTGAAAATTATAACTGTGTCTATACATTGACTTAGATGGCGCCTCCCTACTGGATAAATATAAATATCTCTACTGGATAAAATTCTGTTTGATGGTCACACGTGGATGAAAACTCATAAGGGAAGTAAGAATCTTTCCATCCATTTTCTATACTGCTTATCCTCATTAGGGGCATGGGTATGCTGGAGCCTATTCCAGCTGACTTCGGGCGGGAGGCGGGGTACACCCTGTACTGGTCGTCAGTCAATCGCAGGGCAAATATAAACAAACAAACATTCACACTCACATTCATACTCTAATGGACAATTTAGAGTCGCCAATTAAGCTAACATGCATGTTTTTGGAATGTGGGAGGAAACCGAGTACCGGGAGAAAAACCCACGCACTGGGAGAACATGCAAAATCCACACAGAAATGCCCAACGGAGATTCGAACCCTGAAGTTCCTGACTGTAAGGCCAACATGCTACCCACTCTCCACCGTGCGGCCCGAAGTAAGAATCCATACCTGAATAATACGGTGCAGCTCCCAAATGAGACCACCCCAAATATACTGGCTAGACCCTAACCTTAACCCTAACCCTTACAAAACAATTATGCCCCGCCACTTGTTTCACAGATCTTCACCAAATTTGGTGGAGACATCACATAATAAAGTACGTACAAAAAGGTGTAGTAATTTATAGTATATTTTATTGATGGTAAACAACCAGCTGTTCGAGCGGCACTTACCGTGCGAGCTCCCGGCACCCTGACAGAGAAGTCCGGGCACAGTGGGGGGCTCTACCATTGTAACTACAGAGCAACGTAATGTAAGGTAATGTCTTAAAGTTTTATGTCATTACTGCCGCCTTGTGACAGATATAAGATATACGGGCAATTATATATTGTAAACCAATTTAACCTTCTATTCCATTTTCTCCCGCTTATCCGGGTCCGGGTCGCGGGGGCAGCAGTTTCAGTAGGGAAGTCCAGACTTCCCGGTCTCCGGCGACCTCGTCCAGCTCCAGCGGGAGGACACCAAGGTGTTCCCAGGCCAGCTGTGAGACATAGTCTCTCCAGCGTGTCCTAGGTCTTCCCCTGGGCCTTCTCCCGGCTGGGCATGCCCGAAACACCTCACTAGTGAGGCGCCCGCAAGGCATCAGGACAAGATGTCTGAGCCACCTCAACTGGCTTCTCTCAATGTGAAGGAGCCGCAGCTCTACTCTGAGCTCCTCCCGGATGGCCGAGCTACTCACCCTAACTCTTGGGGTGAGTCCAGTCACCCTACGAAGGAAACTCATTTTCGCCGCTTGTATCCGCGATCTCGTTCTTTCGGTCATGACCCATAACTCATGACCATAGGTGAGGGTAGGAACATAGATCGATCTGTAAACAGAAAGCTTTGCCTTGCGGCTCAGCTCTCTCTTCACCACGGCGGTCCGATACAGTGACCGCATTACTGCTACCGCTGAACCGATCCGTCTGTCGACCTCACACTCCAACCGTCCCTCACTTGTGAACAAGAACCCGAGATACTTGAACTCCTCCACCTGAGGAAAGACCTCACTCTCAACCCCGACTGAGGACCATGGCCTCGGATTTGGAGGTGCTGAGTCTCATAACAGAAGCTTCACACTCAGCGGCAAACCATTCCAGTAAACGCTGAAGGTCACAGCCGGATGAGGCCATAAGGACCTCTTTGTCTGCAAATAGCAGAGACGAGATCCTAAGGTCACCAAGCTGGACTCCCTCAACGCCTTGGCTGCGCCTAGAAATTCTGTCCATGAAGATTATGAACAGAATTGGTGACAAAGGGCAGCCTTGGCGGAGCCCAACGTTCACCAGAGAAAATCTCGACTTACTGCTGGCAATGCGAACCAGGCTTCTGCTTCGATTGTAAAAGGACCGAATGGCACGTAGTAGCGGACCACCTAACCACTACTCCTGGAGCACCCCCTACGGGACCCCACGAGGGACATGGTCGAATGCCTTTTCTAAGTCTACAAAGCACATGTAGACTGGTTGGGCAAACTCCCACATACCCTCCAGTACCCTTGCAAGGGTGTAGACCAATTTAACCTACGCTATAGAATACTGTTGGCCGGAGCCTTAAGGGCTCACCAGCAACGCTACAATAATTGGTGTGTATGATGTAGATGACACCCTGATAAGATCCATGCGCCTCCTTGTGGCAACAGGAAGTGACAACTAAACACATGCATTGGACTTGGCAATTTTTTATGGTGGTTTTTGGCACCACTTACCAGAGATGGGAGACTCAAGTCACATGACTTGACTCGAGTCAGACTCAAGTCGCAATTTTTAGGACTTGTGACTTGCTTGACAAATGTTCCAAAAAGACTCTATTTGACATTGACTTGATGTTCTTGACTTTAGACTTAACCCGAAATTGAGCTAATTGACATGAAATTACTTGATTTTGGTTTAACGCTTTGCTGAATTTTTTAAAATCCAAAATATGACTATGACCGTGTCGGCTTTCGGCTGCTTTATTTTATGCTTGCTCTCACTTCAGCGCAATCTGGCAGAACACAACATGGATAAGCCGGAAAGAAGACAGAACGTTTGTTTATATACCTTGTTTCCAAACAGTGCCCGTACCACGGCAGTGAAACTCAAACATAACAGAAAAGTTGTGGTTTTTATTCATCCTCTTCCTGCTGAAGAGCCTCCGTTACCGCTGAAGTTGTGTTCTCCTCACGTAGCCTCAGTTGAGTTCCTTCTTATTTGATTAGTTATCATGTAGCCTGGTATGGCCTTAATCTTTGTTTGACTGTTTTATCATCGTTTTTGCCAATGTAGTGTGTATTTGTTAATGTGTGTGTTCTAATAGTTAATAACAATTACAAGAAAAGAGTCGTACTGTAAACTTTGACCCAGGTCAAGGGTCACACTAGTCCCCTGTGTTTATAGCTGTCTCAGACAATGCCTGTTAAATTAAGCATTAGAATCATCAGTATTTCGAGAATTAAGTCGTAAATTCAAGGGTAGCTGTGAGACAGCTCTAGCTCATGTTAACCTGGTTGTGCCCAAATCCTCTGTTTTGCTTTATCGTTAGAAATAAAAGATTGTCTGAAGCCAAAGGGAGGTCCCCTCCCCACTTAAAAACTATGTGTCCCTCGGACACGTATAACACAACGGCACGTAAAATTACCACTTCAAATCTCGTAAAATTACCACTTTAAATATATTAATATTACGGCTTTTAATCCGGAAATCCTAAATTATCAGGAGAACTAATTTTATTTATTATTTCATTTACTGTAGTTTTTTGTAACTCAGCTCTGTTTGGCCCCACGTGTTGTTTGCATTTGTTGTACTTATTTTTACACTTTGAATCTATAAAACTGGCCTAATTAAAACGTGTATGACTGGACACAACTTGCAGACAGTGACTCAACTTGACTTGCTTGGTTCTCATGAAGATTGACTCAGACTTGCTTGTAACTTGACGGTAAGAACTGTGTGCTTCCTTGTGACTTGTGCATGAGTGACTTACTCCCACCTCGGCCTCTTAGTACCTGACCACCTGTACACATTGACTTCGGTGTCACAATGATGTTTCATTGCACGTGGTGGGCAATGTCTGCTCCTTTCCGTAAACCATAAGACAGTCATAACTACACTTCATATAATCAGATCTCTTTCGAAACTGATGACGATTAAGGGTTTGGGGTCTGATCATGACTGATTTTGACTCCAGTTATGCCACCAACTGGTGGAACTATATCATTTGTGTTCAACCTTCTACATCGTCAGACCTTCTTGAAATTCTTTACAGGTCATGGCCACCTTGGCAGCAATGGGGCCCACTCCCGGTCGAAAATAATAACTGTCATAACTCCCACCTCAGATCGTTCATAGATTTATTATGGTGGGTCACCCTCCAGTCTTTAAATGTTTGTATTGATCAGCTCAGATGGATAAATATGATACTTTTACAAATTCAGTTTGAGACAACCTGATTCCTTTCAAACAATTTGAATCAATCACATTTATACAGGGCTGATGAAGCATGATGTTTCATTACAGCCTGGCAACAAAGACTGCTCCTCGCCATTAACAGTCAGACAGTTAAAACTTCACTTCATATCATGAATCCCCTTCAAAACTGATTGGAGGATTAAGGGTCAGTGTCTGATCATGACTACATATTCATATTGCCTCCAGTGGCACCGTCAACCGGTAGAAATGTATAACTGCTATAATAAACTTGTACATGGTCCCATCATCCCGACATTTTTGGTTGGGTTGGGTTTGGACAGGACATGACCTGACCACGTGGCCGCATTGCCACCTGTGGCGCCCCCTCCTGGTTGAAATTGTCATAGCTCCCTTTCACCTGGTCAGATTGCCCCGAAGCCTTATACAGTGGATTAGTTCATCTTCCAGTCTGTGACTGTGTATACACATCACTCAGACGGCGCCCCCTACTGGATAAATATTATGCATGTTAGAATTCTACTGAAGACAGCCCGATTTTATTTTATTTTTTTCACACTAGGGATACTGGCGTCCTGCCTATGCATGCCCACCGACTCACATGAACCCCGAGTTGCATGAAAGTGAAAGGCACGCTGCTTGCAACTTTAATTTGACTCTATTATTGTAATATTACAGCTGTTTTCTCTGTTCCTGCTAAAATCCATCCATCCATCCATTTTCTATGCCGCTTATCCTCTTTAGGGTCGCCGGTATGCAGGAGCCTATCCCAGGTAACTTTGAGCGGGGGGCACCCTGGACTGGTCACCAGTAAATCGCAGGGCAGACATACAACCACATTCACACTCTAATGGACAATTTAGAGTCGCCAATTACAACTTTTTCCGCAACCTAATTTTCAAACTTTGTTGTTTTGTTTTTTTCTCGTAATATTGCAACTATTCAAAAATATGTTTCAGTAATTTAACTATATGCTACTAAAATTACGGGGGGAGATTCATAATATACAACGTTATTCTTGTAAAATTACAACGTTTGTTGTTAGGTTACAACTTTTGTCTCTTTAATATTTTCACAGTACTGTAAAAATGGCATTGTGTGGAGTGGGCAATGATACTGGGTGCAAATTTCAACAAAAAGAAGAAACACGAGGACACATAGAAGTCTTCCTCTTCCACTTCAATCTCTTCTTTTGTACCAGCCTTACGCACCCTCACACCTACTTGTTTTATGTCAGCAAGGTTGTTTATTTCTTTTTGCTGAGCAGATTTTGTGTGCAAGTGAATGGACAAACAGCTACATGTGTCAATATTCTCGTAGTACGGGCCCAAAAACCCACAATATAAATGTTATTTTAATTGCACAAACAAATGAGACTATTTGCCCAGAGTTTTGCACAGGGTGGGGGGCCAACTGAATAGGCATGTCTTTTCTGGTTACAATGTTTAGTCCATCTTTTCGCTTCAAACTATCTTCTACGTAGGCACAAGAACTTTGATTATAACATCATTGCCACTTCCTTGTTTTGTCTCTGTCTCCAGCTAAATGTGAACCGACCTGCCGCAATGGCGGCGTGTGCATGGAGCCCAACAAGTGCCTATGCAAGAGCGGCTACTCGGGAGCCCAGTGCGAGAAGAGCGAGCGGGGCATGCCCAACGACCAGGAGAAAGACGGCATACTGGACCACATCATTGACATGACCTCATACCTCCTCGACCTGACCAGCTACATCGTATAGAGGTGACCTCTTTCAAACCCAGACGCAAACCTACCTAGCAACACCAGCAGACTCAAACGAGGTCACCTTAATTTTGGCCCACACGTGCAAAAACACAGGATCGCTCATCAAAGCTGCCTTTCATCCACGTCACCAGATTTTAAGTGTCTTCATTGGCCTCGATAAGCTACTTACTCGCTCCTGAACTAGAACAGTCATCAGAGCCACATTATTTCTATGACACAAAGGAGCGGCCATGATTTCAAACCTGGAGACTATACATGGCAATGACAGCGATGTCATCATGACTTTAGTAGACCAGAGTGCTTCTTGCTACAACTGCAGACTGTTGGACGCAAAAGAAACCTGACTCTCGTGACCTGCATGGACTCCTGAGTACAGGAACATACCACACACCAACACGCCACCTTTGCACAGTTACGGTTCCAACAAACTTCCCATCACGGCAAGTCACACACTGAAAATCCAAACCACAAAAGGGAAGAAGAGGTAACCTGGCCTGGACGTTTATTCCCAGTAGAGCTTACTATAAGTACTACTTAGCATTGCTAAAAAAAAAAAAAAAAATAAAAAGTATAGCATTATTGTTATGATAGAGGAGGGTTTATTTTTGTAAGTGTAATAATATATGGGAGAGAGTGGTGTTTATAGGAAGCCGTTTTACACTAAAGCTTTGTGTCATTTCATGTTCTTTTACTTAACACACATGCATCTCCCTATATTTTCTTCTTAAATGCTTCCTTAGCATGCTGGCGTCTTTACCGCTGTCACTATCGTTTTTTGGGGCGATCCACAATACAGTCGATCATATCTGTGGCGAGGGGAAACCACCGGACCTGTCTGTTGGAGATCTGTTTGAAAAGGAACACGTTTGTTGCGGTCTAATGCAACTGCCATCATCTGGATCCACGTCACAAACAGCTTCACCTGTTAAAGTGTCGTCTCCACTATTGAAGTATGATTCTGATTTGCTATAGTTCCTTGTTTGTTTGCTTTTTATAATAAGATGTATTTGTTGTTCACCTCGCTCGTGTTTTTGATGACACAAATCACGTCTACCTGGTTTGAGTCAGAAATGTAATTATAATGGAAGGTGTACAGTGGTGTGACAGTGTTGACCCCTTGCTGATTTATTTTTATTTGTTTATCTTTGTCACACTTACATGTTGTAGATCATCAAACTAAAAAGAATATTAGTCAATGACAACACAAACACAAAATTCAGTTTTTAAATGAAACGTTTTATTATTCAGGGAGAAAAAAATATATATATATGTATATTTTTTATGCGCTTATCAGAAATTAGGCACTGCAATTACTTTTTAGAACGGTGGAGGAATTTTGACCCGCTCATCTTTGCAGAATTGTTGTAATTCAGCCACATTGGTCATGCTACAGCATGTCAATAGGATTCATAGGACAAAAATAAGAAATCAGAATGGGGCAAACACTTTTTTTACACCACTGTATATGTTTTTTTTATTAGCACTTAATGTGAACGTTGCATTGAAGCTGCTGAGATGGCATGGTGTGAATAGAATAACCATTTTCATTATTTAAGTAGTTACACAGATAAGATTATTATTTAAATTCTCAGTCATTGTACTGTATGTGACCATTTTTTATTCATTGTATTGTAAATAAAACTTAGGGGGTAATGTTCTTTCTTTTCAGAAATATCAATATGTCTATTAAAATTTATAGCATGTCTCAAACATTTGTCTGTTGTGATTTGCATCAAACATAAGGCAAGAGCCCTAAAACCTTCAGTGGCAGAAAGGTAAGTATTGTATTTCGTACTAAGTGTACTTAAGCAACTGTAGGGAGGAATGGGCATCTATAAGGGTTAAGCTTTTATTTCCCTTTAATTGTACCTATCACCTATTACAATTATTTATTGTTGTATTTAGACAATGTATGTTTTTACCATATCCTTTTACCCACATCTAATATGAATTGTATTTGGTTTTTATTATATTTAATATATAATTTTTTGTATTGTCCAAATTCATTTATTAAATGCTTGTATTTAAAATTATTCGACAAAAAATCAATGTAATGATGTTCATAAGGTTATTTTTTATTTATACGTAATACTATTGTTTCAGAGTAATACATAATTTATGAGTAAGGCGTTTATGACAAGGGAGGCCCTTTTTCAATTTAATTTATTATATTGATTTGTAGTATTTGTGCAAACAAAATTACAACACCTCTGTGCCTCTACCCGCACACACCCTCCACACACGCACTTTTTTTTATTCTGACACAAAAACGAAGCTTCTATTTGGGATGTGGCATTTGTTTATTAAAGTGGATGCCGTTTAAATGAGACACAGTGTATTATTACTTTTTATATCTCTATTATTATTGGAAAGTTCATATTTAAGCAAATGCAAATATTTTTGAAAGTATAAATGTATCAACCGTTCCTTGATTATTTCATTCTAAATGAATTTTTAATCATCATAATGATGTATTTTCCCCTCCAGCTATGTTGGAAAGGATGCTGCTTAAATGTGCCCCTGATCGTTTTCCACTACACCCCCGCCCACCCTGTTTTTGGAAGTACGCAAGCACTTTAACGCATGCAGCCACACACACACACACACACACACGCATGATCATGATGGCCATATTAATTTCCTTCTCAAAATACCAAAGAGGTTTGGGCTTGTTTAACGATAGTGAGCACAGACCACCCAGCTCACTCCCTCACACTCTCTCCATTACAAACACGCACACGCTACAATATTTGGAGTAATGCAACACCAAGTTGTCAGTATTCACATCCAGTCCAAATTGCATGAAGCGGAACTGCCCAATTGTGTTATATGATGTAAACTTTACACACTATCTGTTGCATGAATCATTACTTTTCATTGGGAATCATTCTGTGCTTTGTTCCCAAAGGGGCCTTGGTCTGGCTATCTCTCCCAAACAGTGTAACCTAGTACTCTGAATAAACATGACGAGGCTGTATACCAAATATTTGCAGGACTCACATGGCTGGAAGTCCATGAAGTAATATTGTATACAGATCCGATACCTATGGGGTCAGGGGCAGAGAGACCGTTGTGCTGTGCTGTGAAATAGACACGCACTTTTGTTTTGATGGCCATCTTTGAGGTGCTTAAGTTTTATGAAAACCATGCAGATGCTCCCAAAACGTCATACAATTTGACATATTTAGGTGAAAATCTAGATAAAGGTAGGAAATGGCCTATTGGATGTGTGCGCTTTGCGAGTTTAGCATCGTACTGTAAATCCGCAATTAAAATGGAGTAGTAAAGCATAGAAAAATGTTAGCACTATGTTATGTAAGAGACTGTTTCCCAGAAACAAAATACGGAGCGCATATGTGGTGCTAAAAAAATATATAATAATTTTAAAGCTGTTAGGAGCAGTTTTAGAAATATACTAAGTACAGCATACAGTAGCCATTAGGGGGGAAAAAACAATGCGAAAAATATACTAATTTTTAAATATAGTAGCAGTTTTCATTTATACATTTACAGGAATACGTTTTTTCTATGACAGTTGTCTTTTTGAACGGGAATTCTTGTAAATAGATTAGCTTCACACAGGCATCTTCCAACTGTCACAGTACTTACAGGTAACTTTGAACATCCTGGAGTTGATCATCGGCTGGACCTTTGCCATTCTGGATATTCTTACCATCCATTTTGATAGTTGTCCTCCGTTTTCGGCGAGTACGCTGTTCTTCTCAACAACGTATTGAACGACCCATTTTCCCCAGGCTTTCAAAGAGAAATGCATGTTCAGCAAGTGTTGGTTTCATCCTTAAATAGGTCACTGATGATCACTGATTGAATGCCACACTTTTTACACCCCCCTTTCAAATAATTGCCTAATTGCACAGCCTTAAGAGCATGCATATCATGAATGCTGTGTCTCATTTGTTTTCTGAGAATCTACTGCACCTACTGGCAACTTGTTTGCCATGTAGCAATTAAAAGTATACTAATAACGTTACTTAATCGGGTTAGTCACATTGCACTGCTATTATTTTGAACACTATTGTATGTTCCATTCCATTTTCTTCTGCTTATCCGGGTCTGGGTCGCGGGGGCAGCAGTCCCAATAGAGAAGTCCAGACTTCCCGGTCTCCGGCGACCTCTTCCAGCTCCATCGGGAGGACTCCAAGGCGTTCCCAGGCCAGCTCTGAGACAAAGTCCCACCAGCGTGTCCTAGGTCTTCCCGGGGGCATTCTCCTGGCTGGGCATGCCCGAAACACCTCACCAGGGAGGCATCCGGGAGGCATCCGGACTAAATGCCCGAGCCACCTCAACTGGCTCCTCTCGATGTGAAGGAGCAGCGGCTCTACTCTGAGCTCCTCCCGGATGGCCGAGCTCCTCACCCTATCTCTTAGGGTTTGACAGCCATTAAAAAATTATAATATTTATAAAAAATATTTTGCCACTAACAAATTTGTTAGAAAAAACATGGAATTTGGGGAATTTCTTTGTATTTTTCTTATCTACCTTTTGAGTGTTAAGTTGCTGTGTGATGACGTTAACGTTCCTCCCAAGATGAAATTTAGAAATCAGCTCGTTGTGAGTTTTGTCATAGCTCATGATGGGCTCCTGTTAATAAAAAATCTACCTGGTCCTCACGGACAATATGCCATTTTATGACTTGGCTTTTTATGTGTGGCTTTGGCTCTGTGCATCTCATATACTGTATGTACAAATTTGTTTTTCTCTAACACCAAAATATCACGGTGGTCTATTTACAGTTGTGCATAAAGCAACACATTAACTACCAAACTCATGCTGGTGTACAGCACTGCTTGCGCTGTGCATGCATTGTGTAACGGCCTATATCACATCAGCGTGTGTGTGTTTACTCATTGATGCAGCACTATGACGAAGATGGAGGTTTGTTGCTGGTTTGCCGTCAGGTCAACTTCAACCTGCTTTTCCTTTTGCAGATTTGAACCTTTCTGCCTGCACACGTGTCTCCCATTCAGAGCTTGTTTACTCGCTCAGACTCGCGTGCATGAAATGATGCAATTAAGGTTCCCACTGAGTCTCAATCTGTCGTGAGATGGAATGCTGAACCCCCCACCCACCACCCATCACCCATCCACACGCACACACACACACACACTCCTCCCTCTGCAGAGAGCGCTACAGGTAAGACTGACCAGGGATGACATACAGTATATGATACCTGCACTTTTTTACAAGCCTCTGTTCCCATTTGTGAGTGATGAAAATGCCTATTCATCATCCTTTTTTAAAATCTTTTTTTTAAAGTGCTATCAAAGTTAACGACGCGTTGACGGAAGTGTCTTTTAAAGGCTCCAATTTTTTGGACGCGCAATTAACGTTAATTAAGCTCATTAGGTCTTACTTTTATGCATTCCCATGTAGTTTCAGCAGTTGGGACCAAATAGGAGGGGAAAGAAAAAGGGTCAAAATACAGTATAGGAGTCCTGCAGCATGTGAGAATGAAGGTGCATTCAAGTACCGTCAAACAGTGGGACAAATTGCCGCTTGCATCAAACATGCAAAAATTGTGGAATTTCTAACTGTATATTATTTTTGAATAAAAAAATTGCCCATATTTTCCAATATTCCAATATACATTATTGATTGTGCATTTATAGACCAACAGCTTTAGAATTTAATAATTTTCATCTTTTCAATAACATTATTAAGCTGAAGTTATACATTCATTGATTCATTTTCTATGCCGCTTATCCTTATTTGGGTCGCAGGTATGCTGGAGTGTATCTCAGCTGACTTTGGGTGGGAGGCGGGGTACACCCTGGACTGGTCGCCAGTTAATCGCAGGGCACATATAGACAAACAAACACTCACATTCACACTCTAATGGACAATTTAGAGTGGCTAATTAAACAAACATGCATGTTTTTGGAACGTGGGAGGAAACCGGAGTACCCGGAGAAAACCCACTCACGCACTGGGAGAACATGCAAACTCCACACAGAGATGCCCAACGGAGATTCGAACCCTGAACCTCCTGACTGTGAGGCCAATGTGCTACCCACTCATCCACTGTGCGGCCTTGAAGTTATACAATAATAAATAAAATAATTATTACCATCAATGCAAATTCTAGTGCTGCATGGACTTGCACCGTACTCCGCATATTTCTTTTCGCCATTTTCTTCATCAAAAGGGTTTGCGATGCAGAATGAGTAACTATAACTAATCACTAATTAACGGCCATAAATGAGGGATCACCGTAGTAGTCTGATGAGTCTTCTATCATAAAAAACTGGACTATCCAAGATGTGGCCTTGGGGCACTCGTGTCCAACAAAACAGCAAAATGAAAGCCGAAAATAATATTAATAAATACTAATACCTAAAAGACAAAGTTGACACAAAGTCATCATAAACCCAGCCCCGCATTCCCTGCATGCGTGCAGCCCTCATTGCAAAATGTTTATTCCTTATATAAGCCATCCTTTTAAATGTTTCTTTTCAATTAGTGTTTCCGGAAAGCAAAATGCTTGCCGCACCAAAAACAGAGAAAGATTTTTATGGCCGTGCTATAAAAAACAAATTGCAAAGCCACCCACACACAATCATTCAAAGGCATCCTTCGTGAGCGAGCACTCTACAAAATGAATCAAAAATTAATCCCCAAAATGGAGGTCAGCTTTTCATTTCTTCACACTGGAAAATATTGCCCATTCATTCCTTGATGGCGATACCGCTGCAGTGTTTTTGTGGCGACGCCTTCGCCACAGTGCTAATCCTTGTTTTGGTACACAGGCTGCCAGTGTGCATGTTAATCTCCGCAAAGCTCTGTGTCGAATGGCTGCACCGGCGCCCTGTACGCTGTGTACCGCCGCGCTCGCGCTATCGCCAGCTAGCAGCCATGGCAAGATGGTGGAGCGAAGAAACGCCAACGCGCCAATGTGGAGGAAAAGCAACCATCGGAGTCACACTCGTCTCATGCAGATTCCGGCAAACAATCACCGCTCAGGGTTAACTGGCAGAAACAGCCAACTTTAATCGTCTCTTGGTTCATGCAGACATTTTTACATATTTTCATTTTGGGAGATAAGAGGCAGAGTAAGTGGACCCCCGCCCCTTGTGACCCGGTAAGGGTCTTGGTGGGATGACTCATCCACTTTGCTCAGGTATTTCCTCCATTTATCAGATGTCTTTAAGGTACATTCCACAACCAGATGTACTTCGACACAATTCAAACCACCGTTACAATAAAAGCAACAGAATAGCTCTCACGGCAGCAGCGGTTCCAGAAACCCGTTGCAAGGGAAATTGTTCCGTTTAATATTTAATATTGGATATTTTTTCCCGCAGAAGACGAAGAGGGTTTAAACCAGTGGTTCTCACCTGATGGATCGGGATCCAAAAGGGAGTCGCAGGGCTGTTTTTAGTGGGTCATGGGGCCTTTGCATGGGAAAAAAATATAGCAATAATATAATGACCCGAAATCGCGAGGTAAATGCCATGTTTCTTACTTTTGATGGATTTTGGAGCTACAATTGTGTACATTCTAAAAGGAATTTGGAGGATTTTGCTCAAAAATAAAGAAATAGACTTAAATTAATACTGTCTACCGCACGGTGGATGAGTGGTTAGCACATTGGCCACACAGTCAGGAGATCGGGAAGACCTGGGTTCAAATCTCCGTTGGACATCTCTGTGTGGAGTTTGCAT
This sequence comes from Oostethus manadensis, assembly GCA_024372805.1. Classification (NCBI taxonomy): domain Eukaryota; kingdom Metazoa; phylum Chordata; class Actinopteri; order Syngnathiformes; family Syngnathidae; genus Oostethus; species Oostethus manadensis. Next base: position 178,376 of record QODF01000076.1, read on the forward strand.
GTTCTCCCCGTGCGTGTGTGGGTTTTCTCCGGGTACTCCGGTTTCCTCCCACATTCCAAAAACATGCATGTTAGGTTAATTGGCGACTCTAAATTGTCCATAGGTATGAATGTGAGTGTGAATGATTGTTTGTCTATATGTGCCCTGCGATTGACTGGCGAAAAGTCCAGGGTGTACCCCGCCTCTCGCCCAAAGTCTGCTGGGATAGGCTCCAGCATCCCCGTGACCCTAATGAGGATAAGCGGTACAGAAAATGAATGAATGAATGAATAATACTGTCTTGAAGGGACGTTCCAATCCAATCCGGAAAGGGATTTTTTTTTTAAATAATAAACTTTTGCTACAAAAGAGAATTTGTGGAATTGAATATGGTTATTAAATAGCTCTTCAAAGCTTTAAAAAATTTCATTTCAATTTTTATTACACAGTATGACCAACAATGCTGTTTGGCTCTTGCAACAAACCTCTGTGAGGCAGGTCAGACGGGTGTATTTGCTTGTAAGCTGCTGTTTAGTGTGTGGGCTGCAGAGGGCAGTGGTGTTCAGCAGGCCGGTTAGCACAAGCATTTGGGGTCCCGTGAAAAAAGTAGAAAAAGGAAATTAGTGGAACGAAAAGAGTGAGTGCTCTGCGTTGACAAGCGAATAAATGGCCAACTAAATTACAGTAATGCTGACGTTCAATTATTCAACCACCATTACAAGTATTACGTATTTTTGTTTAACAAAACGCGATTGAAGATGTTACTTTCTCACAAAATAAGCCTTTTCTTTAACAGTCCACCAAGTTCAAATGTACTGCATATCTGCCAACCTACCATGGTGTTTGTGTACTTTGTGTTTTTCAGGTTGTCTTTCATTTGTGCTCCACTGCCAGGTGATAGCACCTCCACCGCCCTGCAATTACACCATGGCACCACCCCTGACCCAGTCCCTCCTCAAACATCTCTGACCTTGAGGATGACGCCTGCACATTGACTTCTAGGCACTCGAGTGTGGCTCTTTGCTCCACACGGACGGTCTGCGGCTGCTACAGTATGTTCTTCAAGGCTTCGATGAAAAGTTGCGGCGGACGAAGAAAATGAGTGGATTCAGGTGGCAGGTCTTGGGGGCGATGGTGCACCTCGTTACAATCTCACTGGCTCGTCATCAGCTGAGGTAATACTCAAACATGATTGTTGAGAAATGCCTGTGTCTCTTTGTGTCCTAACGTCGTGCCGCTATGAATTCACGAGCCTCCATTCGCAGGAAAACCTGGAACACTCAAACTGATCTTTTTTTCCCCTTTTTCTCCATTTGAGGCGCACACCATCATTTTGGCAAAATGCCAAATTTAGAGTGTCTGAAATGCATACATTCAGAAAGACCGAAACAAAGGGGAGTGCACTACCTGGCTCCAACCAGCAGAGGCGCTGTTGATTCGGTCTCAATTATTTGCTGTCCAAAGAAGTACAACATATTTCTTTCATCTCTCTTTCCAGTTGCAGTTTTCCTCCCTATAGTGTTCCAAAGAGTGTTCTACGTAACTAGGCTTGAGCCACTCGTTCTTTGTCTTGATAACATTTTTCCTCAGCAGGTCCAACGAGGAAGCGGCGGAGGCGCCTCCTTTGAGTCAAGACCAGCCAGGGCTCTGCAGCTACGGCCTGACCACTTCTTGTTGCCTGGGGTGGAGGAACGTGAGGGGCATTTGTCAGCGTAAGTCAAAACCAGCTGTTGGGCCAAAAACATCAGTCAGAGGTTATCACATTGAACCACACGCAGTGGCATACAGTATGTACAGTAGGGTTCAAAACAATAGCAGTCCCATGAGACTAACCAGATGAATTACTGGTATTTTTATTGCTACATGACAAACAAGTTACCAGTAGGTGCAGTAGATTCTCAGAAAACACACAGCATTCATGATATGCACGCTCTTAAGGCTGTGCAATTGGGCAATGACTTGAAAGGGGGGTGTTAAAAAAAAATAGCAGTGTCTGCTGTTGCCTTTACAAACTCAAAACTATTTTGCACAAACGTTTTTCTTTCTAGGATTTGTCAATCCTGTGAATCACTAAACTAATATTTAGTTGTATGAGCACAGTTTTTTTTATAACTGATTCACATCTGTGTGGCATGGAGTCAACCAACCTGTGGCACCTTTCAGCTATTATTCCACTTTAACAACATTCCACAGTTCATTAACATTTTTTTTTTGCAGCAACTGCAATCAATCGTTTGTGATACCTTTCAATGAATCTCTTACAGCGCTGTGGAGGAATTTGGGGCTACTCATCTTTGCAGAATTGTTGTAATTCTGCCACACTGAAGGTTTTTCAGCGTGAACTGCCTTTTTAAAGTCATGCCACAGCCTCTCAATAGGATTCAGGTCAGGACTTTGGTCAGGTCACGACAAAGACTTCATTTCTTTTTTCGTGATCTGGCTGGCATATTTTGTATCATTGCCCTGCTGCAGAACCCAAGTTTGTTTCAGCTTGAGGTCACAAACAGAGCAGAATTCATGGTTTCATTTAAGCAGAAAAACACAAAACAAGTAAATCAGGAAGAGGACAAACACTTTTTCACACCACTGTACATTAGAAATAATAGCATTATCTGGTGAGGCACTCCACACCTGCATACTTTGCATACTTTGACACTACAACCACCCCTATAATGACAAATGATCGGGCTCCAGTGGTGGGAAAAAATGTGTCTCAATTTGAAAGAATTACTAATAATTACTAATAGTCTGTGCAATGTGGTTTTTCAAAAAAACTCTAACGAGCATACAGTTAAAATAACGTTATTTGGTAATTGTTGTTTACAGCGCTGTGCGAGCAGTCTTGTGTTCATGGACAATGTGTGGGACCAGACAAGTGTTTATGCCACGCGGGCTACCAAGGGCCACGTTGTGACGAAGGTAGTTGTTGTTGTCCCTTATTTATAATCATCCTGTAATTTGCTGCACATGGGCAAAATAAAAATGTTTCATGCATGCAGATGCGAATGAGTGCGGTTTGTTGGCGCGACCGTGTTCCCAGCGCTGCATGAACACACAAGGTAGCTATCGCTGTTACTGCGAGCCTGGATACACGCTCAGTCTAGATGAACACACCTGCACCAGTGAGTCCCCCCTCTTCAATACAACATTCTGCTACCTTAATATACTGTACGCTCGATTACGATCTTGCAAGAACTATATTCATTTCAAACTTGACGTATCTGTGGAAGATTTGTGCAGACTCCACAGCTGAAGCACTCTCACAAAATTCTATTTTAATAAAAAGCGAGTGCGCCCGTGAAACACAAATAAAGCCTACGTGCTGCTCAGAAAACGTTATAATCTGCCTGGAAAAAGTTATGTTTTGCTTTAATTTCAAAGGTCAGTTGGTGATTATGATTATGGTAGCGCATATGAACTACATGACAAACTCCAAAATGGTTGGTTTTCTACTAATTGCAACAAAATGCTAGTAAATGTTGACCTTTTTACAATTTGTTCATTTTTGTGCTATAAAAAATAATCAAATATATATTATGTTTGTGTACTATAATATTTTGTGGTTGAAAAAATACAATGAAAATAAAGATAATGATACATTAGTATATGATTCTTGCAGGACAAGCCACATGTGCTTTCCTGCGTTGCCAGTTTGGTTGCCAGATGGATAAAGGAGGAGGAACCAGAGCTGGAACGGTGCACTGCTTCTGTCCCCCTAGCCTCCACCTGGCCCCGGACAACAGAACCTGTGAAGGTGCCTCTTTGGAAACGTCCCTCAACTTTGCATGACATGCTTTCATTTTCTCGATTTTTTTACCAATTTGTCAAGAGCGCCTCCTGGAGATCTATGTGAAAGGAAATAGTTTGAAAAGAAAATAGCAACAAACAAAAGACACAGCCTGTGTTTTTTTATGACTGGGGTTTGGTGTCCAGTAACTTGCATCCAATCCAACATCACAGACAACTCCTGTTCTGCAACGATGACACCCCTCCACCCACCCCTCCTGCCCCCAGTCTCACGACCTTTAGGTGATGCACAACTGCAGTATGTTTCAAAAGGAACCCCTGTACGTGTCCATTAGACACGTTGCGGGGTAACCCATGGGTAGGTGGCTTATTGGGGGTGACCCGTTGGGGACATGTCCCATGATGGGTGGCCTTTGAAGGGGGTGACACATAGAGGATGTTGGCCCGTAGAGATGTTGCCTGTGAGAGGATGGCCTATGAGGGACTGAATCCTGGGCAATGGTTGGGTAGCCCATGGAAATGGTGGACCTTGGGTGGGTGGCCCGTGGTAAGAATAGCATGAGGGGGTGACCTACTGTGGGAGGGCTCACGGGTGGGTGAGCCCATGGTGGGATGGCTAATAAAGGGGTGACCCATGTGGGTGATGCCCCCTATGGGCCTGCCACCCTTGGGCCTACTCTACATACGCCCCACCATAATAAATATGGTAAAAATAAATTTGACTAAAGTAAATATTTTCTTAGTTAAAGCATAGATACCTGTTTATGACTTTGTAAATATGGGTTTCCCCGCTATTAGAGCCCACTAGAAATAAATTAACACCCCTATAGTCACCTTTGCACTCATATTGTTTTATGTTTACACCATAATGGGTACGCTACAGGATCACTGCAGGAACATAAGAGACACATTTGCTTATTTTAAGATAGTTCGGAATTTTCAAGTCAATTTTTTGACTAATAATAGGCTATAGGCAGACACAAAACATAATTTTTTTTGCAAAACTGCATTAGAGTGAGGGCTCGATGTTTGAGCCGCAGCATAGCAAGGGATGACTGTAGTGCTATCGCCTGGCTTCTGACCTCATTGTCATGTAGAAAATTACCCCTGCAGCCGCTTTTAAACTATCCTTTAACAGCGCCCATCGTTACTTTTATTTACGCTAAGGGTCAATGTCAGGAATTTGGAAGGGGACATCAGGCATGTGTAGTTCACCCGAAGGAGACGTGTTCTGTGTGTTCTGGGTCATTGCTTGTTCAAAGCACTTTTTGCTTCAAAGCACTGGCGTCAAAGTAGTCATTTGGACCTTTGGGGGGGGGGTAATTGTTGTTGAGGGCATGCCTGAGCAACATTCAAAGTCACTTTGATTGCACCCAAAATGTTCTTACTACAAATAATTACAAAAACCTTGTAGTTTGTAGGGATGAAAAACACGACACGTGTGTGTTGCGTTGCAGACGTGAACGAGTGTCAGCACCATGCCGACGTGTGCCCACCCCGTTGGACGTGCAAGAACACATTTGGCAGCTTTGTGTGTGTGTGCCAGGAAGGCTTTGTGATGGGGACGCTGCAAGGCTCATTGCAATGCAGAGGTGCTGGTCTTACAGGTTAAAGCAACACTATGAAACGATCGGCTCTTAAAATAACACCACCCTCTCCCCACAGACAAGAACGAGTGCCTGACTGCGTCCCACGGATGCAGCCGCCACGCTCAGTGCGTCAACACAGAGGGTTCATACACCTGCCTGTGCTCGGAGGCCTACATGGGCAACGGACACACCTGCTGGCCCAGGAGGGCTGCCCAGTCCGCTAAGCCTCTGTTGTACTTGAATTACAAACTCTCCAAAAGATCAGGAGCTCGGGGATCCTCATCATCACATTCCAACATCTATGATCCCATCAAGACAGGGTCGAAACGAAAACCTTGACACTTCCGGTACGCTCGCAAACTGCTGGGGAATATTGATAGGTACAGATGCATTATGGCAGAGGTTCAGAAGGGCTCCTGGGGTCAGGTTGGGACATATGTACTGTAGGTGGTAGCCCAGGAGACCGGTGGTGGGTTTAGTGGCCAATATGATCAAGCTCATGGTGGACTCGAGGGTGGGGAGTGGCAGGATTAGTCAACAGGTGGGGGGTGGGGTGCCTGAAGCCAAGGGGCTTGCCCCATAGGACTTGAGCCAGTTGAGACGGCAAAAAAAATGTTTCCTAGTTGAATTCTGAGTTATTCAACTTCCAAAGGCACCATGGATTTGCCACGTGTCGTCGGTATTTTGATAAACAGGCAACCAAAATGGAGGAGCAAATTCAGCCCTAAAATCTTCCTGCACTTTGCAGTGCAGCAGCTTGAGAAAATGTAGAAAAACATTTCCAAATCTGCTCAACCGCCAAATTCAGCTTTATTTTGAAACAAAAGCAAAAGGGATCAGTGTTTTTCACCGCACGTTTTACGAGCATCACCATCATTTCCTTGTTACTTCAATTCCAAACAGGACAGGAAAGACCTGGGAAACAACACGTTGAAGGTATCACGTGCAACTAGCTGCACAGTTTTGGAGAACAACTGCTGACGACGTCCTTTTATGGCATTTTACCCGCGATGGGAGATTGAAGGCAGCAAAGTCAAGTTTATAGCGCAGGGGTGTCCAAACTTTTTCCAGCCAGGGTCACATCCCGAACAACGAGAGGATGTGACTAAGACGATGTGTGTATTTCAGGAACAAAATGCATTCTTTGGTGAAAAGCCTTTTATTAGTACCAGGTTTGCTCCTTGCTCTTCTTTCCCATTTTTGCTATTTTAATTTTCCAAAGATTTCAAATGGAATCTTTTTAAATTGTCTTCTTGTAATATTAGGACATTTTGCCCATAATATAACTTTTTCCCTTACCTACTTTTTCAAAATATACAACTTTTTTCACCCATTTTCTATACCGCTTATCCTCATTAGGGTCGCGGGTATGCTGGAGCCTATCCCATCATGCATGTTTTTTGGAATGTGGGAGGAAACCGGAGTAAACCCACGCACGCACGCACGGGGGAGAACATGCCCACACAGAGATGCCCAACGGAGGTTCGAACCCCGGACCTCCTGACTGTGAGGCCAACGTGCATATTATAAAGATTAAAAACCGATGATAATATTTTACATTTATGATACTAATATTACAAGTTATAAATATTTTGACTGAATTCCCATAGTATTACAAGGTTTGCCCCAACCTATATTTTGATTCTCATTGTTTGAAGACTTTTGGCTGCTTTTGAGCTTTTTCTGCACCTGCGCTAAACCCTAACCTGTTTTTTAGATTAAAAAAAACTCCAGGCTGATGTTTTCATACCTCACCGTCCTCTGTTGTGTCACAGGCAGGCCAGACTACCACACAGTGGGAAAGCGGGAGCGTAGACAGGTCAGATCTCTTGTCTGGAAAAGTTCTTCCTGTGTCGGAGAAAAGAGCGCACGGAAATGACTGCGACTTTGTTTTTGATGTTACTCTGGAGGGGTGCTAGGGGGCACTATGTGTGCTGCGTGGGGGCTCCTGGCAGCTGCTGGAGGGACCTGCCACTGACCCTATTCATCCCAACAGCAGGTGTCACATCACGCCCCCCCTCCCGCCTCACACACACACTCAGATAATGTGTGTGTGGTGAGTCGGGGGGGACCTGGAACTACTTACCGAGAACAAAGAGGCAAATCAGGGAAAAATGCAGCCTCCTCGAATAAATCTCACCACAATGCTGAGAAAAATCCCCCAGCTCGCCCTCAGAAAAGCGGGAAAACCTGGTTTCTTTCTCCCAAAAGCGCTCCACAAAGTGCCTCCACAAAGGCAGAAATAGAAAACATTTTAGATAAAAGCAAAGCAGCAAGCAAGACCCCCCTCGCCGAAAAGGACCTCACACCAAGATGGGTGTAATTCTAAACAGAAACCCCAAAAAAGCATGTCAGCTACAAATAAAGAACAAGTGAATTGTGGGATGGAGTGGAAATATCCCTATTTTCATTTTTTACTTGCTTGTTATTTTCTGCTCAGCTGTTTACATGACACTACACATTTGGCGCCGAGCAAAAGAAGGCCCAACGCAACCTTTGCCAAAATAAATATGTGAAATATTGACACTAATATCCTGCAGTCATGTGTTCTTAGGCTTGTTTTTATTTGTTATTTTTTGCTTTAATGTAGGCCAGTGGTTCTCCCAGTGCAGCTTAAAAAAATAAGAAAAACGTGTTTTTATTTAACCATGCCAGCTTTAGGTATGTAAAAAAAATAGGTTGGATTTATATTAAAAATGTTGATGCAAGTAGTCTATTTGTATTGTTTTATTTTTGTAATAAAGGATATTCCATCCAGCCATCCATTTTCTGTACCGATTATTCTCATTAGGGGTATGCTGCAGCCTAATAATGCATAAACAATATCACACAATAAAAAGACAATTATTTATTTTTTAACACTAAATATATTTACATTGAAATATTTTAAATTTTCCATCATTTAATTTGTATTCTATATTTTTTAATTACAGTATGAACCACAGTATAAAATAAAATAAACAAAAATGTAATATAGCGAAATCTTGACTCAAAAAGTCTATGGTTATATTTTTTATAACTATATATTATAAATATTAATGATGTATCATTCTAATGATAATTACTTAAATAAAATACTAAATCAACAAAATATTACAAAATTGTCATTATTCTAACTCATGTATGCGTATACATAATTTTGTTATTTTCAAAATTATTTTAAAAGATACAATAAACAATGTTGTTTACATTATTAAAATACAACATAATAAATACAAAATTATTAAATGATTCAAATTTCAAAATGCTGAGGCTTAATTCATTCATTCATTTTCTATACCGCTTATCCTCATTAGGGTCACGGGGATGCTGGAGCCTATCCCAGCAGACTTTGGGCGAGAGGCGGGGTACACCCTGGAC
>QODF01000076.1:187174-218353 GCA_024372805.1 Oostethus manadensis
CTGTGTTAGTTATGCTATTTGATATACAAAATAATAAATACATAGTGATAAAATGATTCAATAAAATATATTTTATATGTTTTAAACATTATATAATATTTTATATCATTATTATGTAGTTTGCCTATAAATGCAAAGGACTGGTGACCAGTCCAGGGTGGACCCCGCCTCTCGCTTCAATTTAGCAGGAATAGGTTCCAGCATACTCCTATGGCCCTAGTGAGAATAAGCGACATAGAAGATGGATGGATGGGTTATTATATAAATACACATGCTGTGTTATGCAAATATTCACAGGCACAGCAGCTTCAGAAAAATGAAGGAAAAAAAATAAATGCAGGGGAAGTCAACTCCAACCCCCACTCCCCGGCCCAGTGAAATGGTCTAATTTGTTTCAGTTTGGAAATGAAAATGAAGCCTCTTAAAAGTAACCCGCTGTAGCAAATTTGGTCATGGGGATAATCGAAGTTATCTTAGGCGCAACCGTGCCCTCTGATTCACTTTTAAATAACATAATATGGCCTCCATACATACGTGTGTGTGTGTGTGTGTGTGTGTGTGTGTGTGTGTGTGTGCGTGACCCTTGCAGGAACTTTGTCATTCCAATGCACACACAAAAACCCAAAACGCATTTAAACATCAGCTACCGTTTATCAGTGACCTTAATTCACGTTTGACGACTTTGAAGAGTTTGAACGCAGGTAAGCCCCCCGCCCCGGTTCTCCCCCTCTTTCCTACATAAATGGAAGAGCCCCACGGAAACATAAAAGCGGGGGTCCTGACCTGAGCGCAATTCACTGTGCCTAAATCATTCCTAATATGAGAGCCGTGCTGCTTGTTCGGGGCCGGATAATCCCTGATGAAACAGGAAAGATTTCCAGCTAAGCTATGGTGGAATGCCCACTCAGGACAAGGTGGAGGGAAGTGAGTGGCACCAAAGGGTTCTTCTTGGAGAGCGCCAGTGCTTTATTCTGACTTTGTGGGCCAATTAGACACGAGAAGAAATATCCTGTGTTTCCACTTTCACTCTTGGCCGGTGCCAGTCCATTCATGTTTGTGACTACCGTTCTTTCTAACCACTTTTTTACTGATTTAGCTTGACCCTTTTCACACGTTACCCTCTTAAACCAAGCATTATGGCTGTCTTTTATGTCTTTCGTTCCCTGTTTCTCGTACTAGATGGTGTCGTTGTCGCTTGTTTTTGCTCCTTCCCTTATCACCGTCTGTCCCCTCTTATACCAAAATTGTATTGTTGCTTTTCATCCCGTATTTTCACCCGCTCTGTCCCCTCTTGGTTCAGGATAAAGCAGCGACTGGAACGCTAAATGTTGCTTTTTGTTCTATACTTTCTCTCAGTCTACTCCCTCTTGAACAGGCACAAGCAGGAGAAGTCTCGTTTGCGTTCCCTTCTATCTCTGTCGATTTCTACCGCTTTCTGTCCGTCCCGTCCCAAAGCACATCCTGTACTGTCCGACAGCATAAACCAAAACATTACTGGAGGAATCTTGGTATGCTTGCAACTGCAGCTAATATTTGCTGCTAGGCTGAACTGGCTGGACATGATCATTTGTGGCCCAGAAAGGAAGACTGGTTTTCTACGTTGTACTGAGCAGCCTGGACCGTGAGATGTATGCACCGCTTTCATTAGTCACAATACAAGATCCATTTCCTGTTGGATGGTCGTCATCATCACTCTTTTTCTCCTCTGAACCATCACTGGTACCCTTGTGTGGACCCAACAGGAAGGGAACCAGAAAAAGCTAAAGAAAAAGCAAAAGCGCTATGTGGAGTTCATCCTTTTGTTGCCGTCTTCGTATCTTCACATCGTTTATTTTCTGTACTACTTTTCAGCAGTAGTTTTGCTAAGACCTGTCAAAGAAAACAGTACAATGTTGCCCCTCTTGCCGCTATTGTGCACGTACCAGGTCTCTTTGGGGCATGCAAGTACACAAAGTGTAAATTATGGTAAATAATAATCATACTGTTTATTGCCTACGTATTTTTGCTCTTTTCCCTCCACTCCTGCCAGTTCAGGTGTCTACCCACCCCCGGGGCTGGCCATGCTGGCGGCCCACCTGCAAGGCTCACTTAGCGGCAGTGCTGGGCCCAGAACATGGTGGTCGTGTGCTGTGTTGCCTTCATGTGCACTCTGCCTGGCCGCCGCCACTCTGCCCCGCTCGTGACTCCAAACCTCCTCTGGCGGATTGTTAGCTTTGCTGTAATGCTCCATCACGTTCATGGGTTTGATATCCTTGTTGTGACACTTATGGTCAGCAGGACTTACACACAAATACGATCACGGTTGTGGTCTCTTATAAACACTCTCATGCTGGCCTGGGCACAAACCCAAGCTCAATATCCACTTAAACTAAACCTGAGATGGAACATGTGACCTCAAAACCTCACTGATGGTCCTTTTTGTGAACCGCTGTTGAAGTTTGAACTCTGACAGGTTGCCACATATGTGACTCCTCACTTGGCCTCCTTTTTATTTGTGTCTTTCTTCCAGGGTTGGATTTTTCCTTCAAAGGTTTTTTCAAGAGATTCTCTTAGCCTTTTATGGGAGCAGTTTCTCTTCTGGTACAACACTGACATCCTGTGGATACTTACGGTTGTGCACGCAACACAACATTACTAACACATGCACAAAATAACCAAATAGGTAGATTGTACTTGTCTGCATTAAAAAAAATATATATATATATATACAGTAACAATTGGTATTGGTCTAAAATAAGGGTATGCAATTGGTATTTCTTTATTGCAACAATGCCTGATTGTATTCAGCCAGGCACCTCATAGGCTTCAAACTGGTGTTGTAATGGTAATATTTGCCACTGGATTGCACACAGTCAATTCCTAAATGTTAAAGTCAACATAAAAGTGGAAATGTCAAAAATGTTTTGAATGCTGAGTTTCTAAAAAACTGTAATAAACAATTATACAATCAAATATTTTGAAAAGCTTGATTTAAACAATATATAGAATACTACTAGTACTCCCGTGACCCTAATGAGGATAAACGGTATAGAAAATGAATGAATGAATGACTACTAGTACTACTAATATTAGTTATTATTATTATTATTATTATAGTAATAATATTATTGCATTATTATTGTTACATTGTTATTGTTTAATGGTACATATTAATAATAAATATTAATAATAATTGCATTATTATTATTATCTCACTTTTGTTGCTATTTTTAGTAGTAGTATTATATATATATTATTATAGTATAACAACAATGTACAGTGAAAATGTACTGTATTGTAATCTTTTTTTAATCAATCTTTGAATAATATTGTGTTGTTTTACCTTATGATCCACAATAACTATTAATGATAATAGTTATTATTATTATTATTATTGTTGTTGCTATTATTACCATCGTTAATGAACACCTTTGTCTTCAATGATGACTTATTGCCACTAGAGGGCGCTCACAGTCTTCTTTGCAGCTTCTAAAACTTACACAAAACCATGTCAAGTCTGTAACAGCATTCAAATCTTATTTCTCAATTTCATTTCCGACTGCAGGCTTTTTCCAACGATGCTTGTTGCCACTAGAGGGCAGTCTGAGCAGGACGGTCACGGCACATAATATTTCAACATTTCAGAAAAGTGTCAAATGAATTGTAACGCCACAAAAAAGTGCAAGAAAAATGCACGCGTGCATTTAGATCACATGATCTTTCAAATAAAAAAAATACATCCCTTCGGTACACATCTGCCCTGGTCACATGATCTTGTGATGCTGACCTCAGGGATCATTTGAAGGATGGATGACATCATCCCGCATCACCTTTCTTTTCCCACCCCCACATAGGAAAAGGACCGCCACAGTTGTATGACCATGTGATGACTCACTCTTGCTATGCTTTTGTGTGCGTAGCAAGTGGCTCACAAAACTGATTGAATTGCTGTTTCATGCATATAAGAGTCTTTTTCAAGGTCCCACAAAAGTGTCCACAATTCAGGCAATTCAAATGTGTTTTTAGTAAGAAGTGTGTCTGTGGCTTTAATGCTAATGAACTTTGTTTGTCTACTATGGCGCCAAAAAGCGATTGCGTACGCTTTTGACATATACGCTGTAACGCTGGTCTTGTCCAACACAACAACATAACATTAAGAAGTGGCACAGGAGGACACAAGCGAGCTACAGTGCTAACATTATGCTCACATTTTGACAGCAACAGTATGTAACTTTATTTTAAGATGTGCGGTGAAGCCTGCTTATTAATACGCAATGTTTCATGTCCATCAGGAAGGACATTTTTCCTTTATGATGTCTCATTAAAAAGTCCCTTATGCACAAAAGCGAGCTTTAAAAAAAAAGCATATTCATAATTACATTTTTAGTATAATTTATTTTGTGCATATTACATGTAATGATATTATAATCATTTAAATACCTGAATATGTATTTTATTATATTCTATACTGTATACATTAGGGCTAACAATGGAAGTCACTAATGTTTTTGACAAGCCTTCCTGTTTGACCCTCGGTCCACACCATAGTTTGAGGAAGAAGAGGTGACTGTGGAGCCACAACCCAGAACAAATATTGAGCAGAAGAGCAGCTGAAGAGCTAGCAGCACTAGCACTAGCAGCACGCTAGCTGGTCATCAGCCCGTCAGAAAACATCAGTAAAATGTATCGTGTAAACCTGTGACAGGAACACCATCAAATTAAAAGCATAAAATGCATACAGCGTCGCCATTTTAAAAAAAAAGTGTATGATGACACCTGTAGTGGTAAAGACATCTGGTAAAAGTGGAGGTGCACAACCATCAATGCCCCCCAGCCCGTTAGTTTAACCTCATCATCTTACCACCCCGGCTCTGTCATGACCGTTAAGAATGGCAGCTGTGTGTGTTTGTGGTCCCGGTCGGGCCGCAGACATGTGACACGGACAGCTGCTGTCAGTATTCTTCTTACCACTCGGCCCTGCAAGACCATCTTCCATTGGCTGTGCATGTATGCTGAGGGCGTGAATGCATTTCCCGAGGGTGTCTCATTTTATTACACAGGATTTGGAGCAGGAAGAAGCATCGTCCACCCACAGTGGGTTGGGGATCATAGAAAGTAACTCCAATTCATTCGTTCGTTCGGCAAAAAACTCCACAGACATACCTAAATGCGCTATTTTACCTTTGGGCTTACTTGCATTCATTACATCAAATATATTTACATAATTACAAGAATGAAATGACTAACCGATGTAAAACACATACAGTGGTTACTTTCTTTGTTGCATGTTTGTCCAACGTAAATGTTTCAGATCATCAAACAGTTATTAAGGGAGGAAAAAAATCCAAAACTACATGACGTACCTGTGTGAAAAAGTGATTACCCCCTAAACCGAATAACTGGTTGGGCCGTCCTTAGCCCTAAAAACTGCAAGAAATTGCAATGAGTCTCTTTATTCTGCAAAGGAATTTTGTCCAACTTGCTTTGCAGAATTGTTGTAATTCAGCCACAATGGAGAGTTTTCCTGCATGGATCGCCTTTTTAAGGCCACAGGATCTCAATAGGGTTCAGGGGAATCTCTTTTTCACAAAAGGCTATGTGGGTTTTTTTTTTATTTATCCCTTAATGGAGAAACTTCATTTAAAATCTGCCTTTGGTGTTTAGTTGTATTGTCACTGAGTAATATTTAAATCTGTTTCATGATCTGAAGCATTTACCTCTGACAAACACGCAAAAAAAAGAAATATATTATATTATATTGCATTATATCAATACTTTTATAAGATTGATAATTTTACATTTGTTATAACTTTGCCATTTTTAGAACAATTACCAGTCCAGAAAACTCTGCCATAGTTTACCACCTGTGCTCGTGGCATTTGTATTTGTATTTTTAAATGTGTTATTATGATTATTTTTGCATTTTCAAAGGCTACATGACATTACAACACATTTTTCTTTATGTCAAGCTGGTAACGTCCCACTAGGCAGCAACATACAGCACCAAAATGTGACAATTTCCTGTTTCCAATGATACAATATGATGAGAAGGATGCATATTATCTACAAAAAAGGCAAAACATTTAGGGGAAAAATAATTTTTGTTGTTATGCATTGATTACCGTAAATATACTTGCAAAACCATATACTGTATTTTACATTATAATCAGACACATTTCTCAAATGGTATTTGTTGCTAGGCAGAATTTGCTGTGTCCCCCAGGCAAAAAATGGCATACATTACAATCAGTGACAATCCTTGTGCTGTTTCCTTGGCAACATGGGCAAGGCTGCTCCGCTGCCTGAGACAGCAGAAAAAGGAGCAGCAACAGTTATTATACACCTAGGAAATGAGTCCAATAAAGCACAATAAGAAATACAACACAACTTTGTTTATAAAACATGCTTGATTAAGTGTCCCTCTCTTATTGGGCCTTCTTCTCCATGCCATCATCCAACTATTTGGAAATGTGCCCGACCTGTGCCGGGAAATGGAGTGGGTGTCTCATCATGTGTGACCGGCCTAGAGCTGATGTCATCGTGGAAGCTACCCGGGAGGGGCGGGGGCAACATACCAATACCCTTAGCCCCCGTCTGGCTGGAGACAGGCCCCGCTCCAAGATTCCTAAATGGGATACAGTGAAAGACAGAGGGGGATACGGTGGCTGATGCAGTGAAGGACACAATCGGTTGTCATGCACTTGGACGCCATTAATGTGACTCGTATTGTTGTTGTGTAGCAGTATGGTAAAGCGACACGTGATGATAATCAAAGGAAAAATGACATGTATGATGTTAAGCATGTTTTAAAAACCTTGACCTTTAAAAAAAATCAAAATCAATTTTAAATTCAACGATTTTAAAATTACAAATAAAAATGTCTTCTATTCTTTCCATCCATTCAACTATTTTCTTCTGCTTATCCAACTACTTCTTCCAGCTCGGATCCCAAGGCGTCCCGGATTCCCCGAGGCCCCCTACCAGTGAGACGTGCCATGAACAGTGTTACGTTCACTTGCTCTCTGTGTTTTTCCCCTTGCCTTCTCCTGGCGTGTTTGGGTTGCAGGAGCTGCCATGACAACTGGAGGCGGGGCCACGGGACGCACCTGCAAGTAATCTGCAGACACCCTTCATAAGCAGAGAGCTCGCACCTGGGAGACGCTGGATTATTCAGTTCCGCTCAGGAAGGCTCATGTACGGACTCGCACATTGTTTTTTTTCTTCCAAAACCTACTCTCCTGTTCCAGCGGCTTTGGACTTCACTTCAGCCTTGATCCAGCGTCTCTCCCGACGGTTCGTCCCGTGGTCCGACTACCCAGGTTGGCAATCCGGCAGCTCGCGCTTGTCCTGCGTTTTCGTGGTGCTTCTCCCCCCTGTCCGGCGCGACAGCACCATCGCTTTCTGTTTTACTGTGAACATTAAATACCTGTACACCTACCCTAACCTGCCTATTCTGTCCACGCCCGAGGGTTCACCCCTGCGAAGCCCGGGACAGAATAATCCAGCCAAAATATGGACCCTGCGGAAGTGGACACCAGCAGGCTCGCGCTCCATCATTTGGCGCAACGGCTCGGCAGACAAGAGGAGCAGTTTGATGCCTTAGGGCAAGGCATCAGAGACAGGGCAGGACACCAGGACTCTCTATTGGAGGCTCTTGAGGGTCAAATCCAAACCCTGTTGTCGGCGTTGCAGCGGCACCCTCCTCCGACGGTTCCTACCGCTACGAGGATCCTTCCCCCGGACCAAGCCGCTCCCCCTCCTCCCGTAGACAGTAGTTCCACCACTAGCTTGCAGCTGTCCTGGCCGGAGAGGTTCTCGGGCGACGGTGACGTGCGCGCGTTCCTGACCCAGTGCGAACTACATTTCGAGCTACTGCCAACCGTCTCCCGCTCGGAGCGAGCGAAGGTGGCGTTTGCGGTTTCCCACCTGTCCGGACAAGCAGGAGCATTGGCCACTGCGGAATGGCACCGTCGTTCGGCTGCATGCTCCTCCTACGCCGCCTTTGCTTCAGCGCTGGAGCAGATCTTCCAGCGCACCCCTTCGGGTCGTGAGGCGGCACGCACACTCCTCAGACTGCGACAGGGACCGCGTAGCGTGGCGGACTACGCAATCGAGTTCCGTGCCCTTGCTGCCGAGAGCGAATGGAACGCTACGGCACAGTTAGACGTATTTCGCTCAGGTCTGGCGGACTGCATCCGGGATCACATGATCCCCTTGGCCACTCCGGAGACCCTCGACGGACTCATCGCACTGGCCGTGCGCATCGAGGGACCCCTCCGTGACCGAGAGTGGGACCGAGAGTGAGACCGAGGGCAACACCTCGGGCGCGGCCGGTCCAGCTTCATCCCGGGCGGGTACGGCAAGGGGCCATCCCCGGAGCGCCTACCACCCGTTCCGCCTTCTCACAGACGTCAACCGGAGACGAACTCGTGCAGCTGGGAGGAGGTCGACTCACCGCGGCCGAGAGGGACCGGCGTCGTCGCTTGCACCTCTGCCTTTACTGTGGCCAGGCGGGCCATACCATCGCCGACTGTTCATCCCGTCGGGACCGCCGGATCTCTCGAGCACCGCAGCCGACGGGTGCGTGTTCAGTGGAGGACTCGTCTCGTCAAGGCCGTTCGTCGCCGGAGTCTCCGATCCGTCGACTCCAGATAACAGGTACACTCTCAAGGGACACCCAGAATATCGCCATTCAGGCTTTTATTGACTCAGGGGCGGACGATTGTTTTTTAGACGAGGGGTTAGTCAATCGACTCGCCGTTCCGGTAGCTAAGTTGCCGGCCCCCAAGCTCGTCAACTCCTTGGACGAGCGCCCCTGGCCGGTGTCCCTCACCAGACCTGTCTTCTTACTCTCCGCCTATCCGGTAATCATACAGAGTTAATTTGTTTTGTTATCCCCTCTCGATCCGGGCCCGTGGTTTTAGGCTACATAAGCACGATCCCCATATTAACTGGACCCGCGCTAGTATTTCAAGTTGGAGCGTATTCTGCCACATTTCACTGTCTCGGGCCGGCGAGTTCCCACCACTCGTCCGGTCGGGTTGAGACCCCTGAGGTTATAAACCTGGCTCCGGTTTCCGCTGTCTATCACGACCTTCGCGAGGTTTTTAGCAAAGACCAGGCTCAGTCACTTCCGCCTCATCGTCCCTACGACTGCGGCATAGCTCTCGTTCCGGACTCGGTACTCCCTACCTCCAGCCTCTATAACATCTCCCGGCCAGAGAGAGAGGCTCTCGAGGAGTACATCTCCTCCTCCCTCGCTTCCGGTCTCATTCGGCCGTCCTCCTCTCCTTTGGCCGCGGGGTTCGTCTTCGTGAAAAAGGACAACTCTCTGCGTCCCTGTATTGATTACCGCGCGCTGAACGAGATCACCATCAAGAATAAATACCCTCTGCCCCTGTACGACTCGGCATTCACGTCATTACACTCGGCCCGTTGGTTTTCAAAGCTCGACCTCCGCAACGCCTACCACCTGGTGCGAATTCGTGAGGGCGACGAGTGGAAGACAGCCTTTAACACCCCGCTTGGACACTTTGAGTACCTTGTGATGCCGTTCGGTCTTACGACCGGTCTTCTGGAGTTTTTTAAATGACATCTTGCGGGACATGATCGGCCGATTTGCGTTTGTTTATTTGGATGACATCCTAATTTTTTCCCGGACACTTGAGGAGCACACGCAGCAGGTCCGTTTAGTTCTCCGTAGGCTGCTGGAGAATAGATTGTTTGTTAAGGCTGAGAAGTGCGCGTTTCACTCCACCTCGGTTCCCTTTTAGGGTTTTATCATTGGAAAGGGCCAACTTAGTACCGACCCAGCCAAGGTGCAGGCTGTGGCCGAGTGGCCCACTCCTACATCAAGGAAGCTGCTCCAGCGGTTCCTTGGGTTCGCAAACTTCTACCAACGGTTTATCCGTGACTTCAGTAAGGTGGTGGAACCGCTGACGAGGCTCACATCCAGTAAGGTACGTTTTACCTGGACTCCGGAGGCCGCGCTTAAGACACTATTTACCACTGCTCCTGTTCTGCGTCATCCTGATCCGTCTTTGCGATTTTTTGTAGAGGTGGACGCCTCCGACACCGGCGTGGGGGCTGTCCTTTCCCAGCGCTCCACCGAAGACCGGGTGCTGCAACCCTGTGCCTTCTTCTCGCGTCGTCTGACCTCAGCAGAGCGCAATTATGACATTGGCAACAGCGAACTTCTGGCGGTGGTTCTTGCGCTGCAGGAGTGGAGGCACTGGCTGGAGGGCGCCAAACTTCCGTTTGTGGTATACACAGATCACAAGAACTTGGCTTATCTTCGCACGGCTCAGAGACTCAACCCTCATCAGGCACGGTGGGCGCTATTCTTCACCCGATTCAACTTCACTATAACGTTTCAACCAGGCTTCCGCAACGGCAAACCGGACTCCCTTTCCAGGATATTCTTGCCACCTGTAGAGGACACCCGCCTGGAGACAGTTATTCCCCAATCCCGGATCCTGGGAGCCCTGCAGTGGGAGGTGGAGAAGCGGGTGGTGGAGGCCCTCGGGGACTGCACCCTGCCAGAGGGAGGCCCGACGGGTCGACTATTCGTGGTTCCAAGGCTCCGCCCGGAGGGGCTTCTCTGGGCGCACGGATCCAAGATGGCCTGCCACCCCGGCGTAGCCTGCACGGCATTCTTGCTCTCCCAGCGGTTCTGGTGGCAATCATTCCGGGCGGATGTGAGAGAGTTCGTGGCCGCCTGTACAGTTTGCGCTCGCAATAAGTCCTCCCACAAGGCGCCCGCAGGACTGTTACGCCCTCTGCCCATCCCGTCCCGCCCATGGTCCCATATAGCGCTGGACTTCGTTTCGGCCCTCCCCCCGTCGAACGGAAACACGGTGGTGCTTACGATAGTCGACCGGTTTTCTAAGATGGTTCACTTCGTCGCTCTACCCAAGCTGCCTTCGGCCCTCGAGACGGCGGAACTTCTGACGACGCACGTCTTCTGTCTACATGGGATTCCCCTGGATGTCGTGTCGGACAGGGGACTGCAATTTACCTCGGCGGTGTGGAAGGCATTCTGCAAGGCTTTGGGCGCCTCTCCCAACTTGTACACCTACCCTAACCTGCCTATTCTGTCCACGCCCAAGGGTTCGCTCCTGCGAAGCCCGTGACAAACACCTCCCCCAGGAGCTTCATCTGGGTCCTCTCAATGCGGAGGAGCAGCGATTCTACTCTGAGGCTCTCTCAGATGACAGTGCTTCTCACCCTCTCTCTAAGGGAGTGCCCAGCCACCCTGCAGAAGATCTTGTTCTTCAGGTCGTTACTAAAATCTCATGACCATAGGTGAGGGTAGGAATGTAAATCGAACGGCTCAGCTCTCTCTTCACCACAGCGGAACGATTCAGAGTCCTCATCACTGCAGAAGCTGCACCAATCAGCCTGTCCATCTCACGTTCCATCCTTCCCTCACTTGTGAACAAGACCCCGAGGTACTTAAATTCCTGCACTTGGGGCAATATCTCATCCCGACTTGGAGATGCCACGCCACCCTTTTCAGGGCGAGGACTATGGACTCGCACTTGGAGGTGCTGATTCTCATCCCAGCTGCTGCACACTTCTCTGCGAACTGATCCAAAGGGAGATGAAGGTCCCGACTTGATGATGCCAACAGTACCACATCAATCTAACCTGCTGCCACCAAACCAGAGCCTAGAAATGGGCCTCGAAATTCTGTCCATAAAAGTCATGAACAGAATCGGTAACAAAGGGCAGCCCTGGCGAAGTCCAATCCTCGCTTGAAACGGCAACGCGAACCAAACTCTGACATGGGTTGTACAGGGAACGAACCACCCTAATTAGTTGGTCCGACAACCTGTACTCCTAGAAAACTCCCACAGTAGTCCCCCGAGGAACACGGTCGAATGGTTTTTCCAAGTCCAACAAAAACACATGTAGATTGGTTGGGTTTACTCCCATGCACCCTCAAGGACCCTGCAGAGAGTATAGAGCCGGTCCACAGTTCCACCACCAGGACGAAAACCACACTGCTCCTCCTGAATCCGAGACTTGACTATCCACCGAATGCTCCTTCATTTATTCATCCATTCATTCATTTTCTATGCCGCTTATCCTCATTAGGGTTGCGGGTATGCTAGAGCCTATCCCAGCTGATTTTGGGCGGTAGGCGGGGTACACCCTGGACTGGTCACCAGTCAATCGCAGGGCAGACAAACATTCACACTCTAATGGACAATTTTGAGTCGCCAATTAACCTAACATGCATGTTTTTGGAATGTGGGAGGAAACCGGAGTACCCGGAGAAAACCCACGCACGCACGGGGAGAACATGCAAACTCAACACAGAGATGCCCAACGGAGATTCGAACCCTCCTGACTGTGAGGCCAACGTGCGGCAGCCTCCTTTATGTTTTCTATTATTTCCTGTGGGGACCAAAACAATGCATAATAACACATTTCTTTGCAATACATCAGGACTATTAACAATGTTGGTAATTTTGAGGGGTGATAAAAGGACTAAAAAAAGAGAGAAAGAAATAGAAAATAGTATTTTATGTGCATTGCAATGAAAGTGTTGATTAGCTCGTTGACTGAGCTTATTATGTCATCATCATCCTTTTTTTCCCTTCTCGTCGTCTTCATTTTGGGCCTCAGTTCTTCTTCACCCGTTTTTAAATTTCACGTGCGCCGCGTTCCCGCCTCACTCAGACATGCTGTCGCCAGCCTCGTGACGTCATCATCTGCAGCAAACAGTTTCCCTCCGCCGCGCCCTGGTCATCCCGGAGAGAAAATAGTTCCAACCCTGAACTTGACGAGTGAGGGAATAACACAATGATTATTATTAATATTATTATTATTATTATTGTGCGTGTGTAATTAAATTAAACAAAAATGTTATGCTAGATTCAACCCCGTTGATCAAGTTTATTATTTTTACCTGGTATCTATACAAAGTTGACATTATCTGCTGTCTCTTTCCATTTGGCAATATGTACGCAAACCTTTATGAGTCATAATTAAATGTCATTTTAAACGCAACATGCCACAAAATTAGGTACACTCCTGAATGCATTACAAACCCCCATTTACAATTGCTCATTTTTGCAGTTTTTACACCTGCCTGCGACCGTTATTGTAGTTTTGCAGAACAGCACTTTTATTTTCACCACAGCTTGAAGATGTGTGTTTATCACCGTGCACAATGGAGCTCACTATCTGACAAATCCTTCTTTAAAACCGCTGCAAAGGCCGCCGGGAACAAACAATTGTTATCATTGGAAATCCAATTTTTAACCCCCGAAAATTATTGTGGTCATATACTGCCAACAAAATAATAGCATTTCACTGTATTATTTACTGCCTTGTGTCAGGTTCCTTCATCTCTTTGCCATGGGACTTTAAATACAGCAGAGTGCTCCTGTAATAGAGGATCTTTGACCAGCATTTTGGCAGTGAGTATTGTGTAGGGCCTCGGCTCCCAAAGTGGGGTATGTGTACCCCCCGTTGTACTCTCACAATAACACTCACCATTAAGAACGCACCTGAGTGCCTCACAGAACAGCAGGCACAGTCAGAGCAGAAAGAAGGAAGGACACCCGGCATGAAGTCCTTCATTACTCTGTGAGTTGAATAATAATGATGATTATGTGTAGTATTAAGAGTGTTTGAACTTAGAGGTTTCATTTATATTAGTATTCCAATCCCAGGCACTCTGAAAACCTGTCAATGAATGTGCGCGTCAGGATGAGAGTGTATGTGGGCTGGTATGTATTTGTGTACTTTGGAAACTGTTTCAAACTCATGTATGTTCAACTTTCTCATCACAATAACATGCAGACTTAAATGATAGCAATTGCAAGTGGGCAAAAGTGCAGCTCAGATTCAACCCAATCACAGAAGGATCCCAACATCTGTCTGAAACAAAAGATATGTAGGACGAATACTCACATAGATACATTATTCATGTCCAAGACAACATCTTATCTGTGCTCACGTAAAACTTTTATCAAAATCTGACCACGCAAAATACTATTTTTTGAACCAGAATGATTTACTTACTATAAAATACACAAGCAATTAATAATGGTGAATATTTTTTTAATGAAAATTCAAAAAGGTTTCTGTTTTTTTAAGCGTGCAGGAGTAGGAGTACATGGCACCAAGTCAAATGTCGGAATGGGTACGCACCTATGAAAAGTCTGGGAACCACTGGTATAGAGGATCTCTGACTGGTGTTTTTGCAGCATCACACTCCTGTTATGTAGACAATCTTGGTCTAGTTTTTTTGCAGTAAGTCCTCAACTGCAGGAGAGCGCTTCTGTCATATAGATATTGGAAGAGTGCTTTTACAGTACGTTTTCAAAAACAGCAGATCACTCCTGTCATACAAAGGCTCTTTTAGTGTTATTGCAGTAAGTTGTTAAAAAAACTACACAGTGCTCTTGTTTTTTTAAAGGATCTTTGACGGGTTTTTTGCAATAGGTCCTTAAAAACAACAGAGCGCTCCTGCCACATAGATAATCTTTGGAAAGTGTTTTTGTAGGTGATCCCTGTAAACAGCACGGCATGCCCTTCAAATGGAGGATCTTTGACAAGTGCCTTTTCAGTAAGTCTTCAAAAACAGCAGCGCTCTCCTGTTATAAAGAGGATCTTTGACCGGTGTTTTTGTAGCAGATCTTTAGAAACAGCAGAGCACTCCTGTTGTATAAAGGCTTTATGACTTACATTTTTGCAGTAGGTCCTTACAGTAAAAACGGCATAGGGCTCTTGTCATTTAGGGAAATCTTTGACAAGCATTTTGCAGGAGGTCCTAAAAACTGCAGGGTGCTCCTGTCATTTTGAGGAACTTCAGGTTTTGCAATTGATCCTTAAAACCACAGAGTGTGAATGGAAGCTAGTTGACGCGAAGGAGGTTCCGCCAACTTTTGCCGGTGTTTCTCATCATTCTAAAATCTTTCATTCAGGAAGGGGCGGTTTGTGTTTGTAATGATGTTCCGCCACCATTCAGCTGAATTACTGCAGAAACGTGTAGAAGGTACATCATGGGAAGGATTCTCACAATCACAGCATCTCATTTACATGTGTCAATTTCCACCAGATTCTGCGTTTAACAGTAAATTCCATTTTTATTGGCCAATTTCGTATTTCGGTTAGCGTGGAAATCATTGTGCCCAATTAGGACCCAGTCTGACGTTGGAATCCTTTACTTTGAATGGCTTGAATTTGCGCTTGACTTTTTTGTCCACTCACAATGGCAATGGTTTAAGTCTGCATATTAATTGAATATGAAATTGAAAGTGAAAGCTTAACAATCACGATAAAGTAGTATCCCCAATACAGTACATACAATAACCAATATAGCCTCTTTTTTGGGGGGGAATCCCCGCCTACAGTGACATGTTGTCCCACGCGCCATGCTTGGATTGCAACATCAATAGAAATGAAATCTTCAAGAGGAAACACTCCTAATGTACAACATCAAACTTACTTGGTGGTCCATATGATGCACACACAGCTATAAACAACTTCACACTCCTTTAGGCTTCATACGCCTGTCGCAGTGAGGCGTTCGGGTGCACTTATAATTGGGAATGTTTGGCGCGAATAGTTTTTCATTTCTTCTCACGTACCCCACTATCGCATTTGGCGTTCCCCTGGGGTATGAGTACCCCACTTTGGGAACCTAGGATTTAGAGGATCTTTGACTAGGGTTTTGCAGTTTGTCCTTAAAAACAGCAGGGGGTTACTGTCATAAAAAGGATATGACTGTTTTTGCAGTAGGTTCCTAAAACCAAAAGATTGCTCCTGTTTTATAGAGGATCTTTGACTAAAGAAACTGTGTATAGCCCTGCCGTAGTGAATGGGGTCTGCGTGCAAATGTTTATTTATGTATGTGCTCCACTTTTCAGAACATTCTTTGTGTTCCGCGTGTGTAAGAAGAGATAAGACAGCGAGGCGACGCATCATTGCAGTAGAGAGTGCAATCTTTGTGCACTTAGATGCATTTTATATGACTACTGAACACACGCACACAGTTGCATAATATCTAAATGAAGAAGCGTAAAAAAGTAGCGCTTGTTATTGTCGGGGGGGCTGTCCTGCGCAGTGATACTGGCGCAGGAGCGGAGGGTGATGAGACCCCGAGACTCCCAGACGCCAGGTCGCATCACGTCGCGCGCGGAGTTCAGCTCACTACAGGGGGACACCATCCTGCCGCCGCCGCCGCCGCCGCACAAGCCTCACCAGGTAATGCCAGCCTAGTTAAAAAACACGCGTGTATTTGGACTTGACTTTATCCGCATTCAACTTGTATCCACACGGTTCATTCTTTTCCTAGTCGGCTTTGCTTGCGCTGTCTTTGTAGCAAAGTAGAACCCCAGCGGTTCCCGGGTGAACTTGTGCCTCTTTTTCTTCCACTTCGGAGCTCATTCCCCCCTTTTTTAACTCGACGTAGCTCCATTCTAACTCAAGGACAACAACATAGAGGCTTTGCCATTGTCTGTAAAGTCATGAGATTCCTGCCTGGGGCAGTTGTAAGGCTTGCAGACGCGACAAGATACCTGTAAACGGTGTAAGCTGTCACCGTTCTATTTTTCGAGCATGCTCGTCTTGATAAATAGGTAGTTGTTTTGCTATTAAGTACACGTTCTGCTTGTGTCTTACTGTTTGCCTGGACAACGCGCCCCTTCCCCAAGTCTTATTTTTTGCATGTTTGTCACGTTTAATGGTTCAGTTCATCCAGCAATTTGAAATATTACTCAATGACAAGGCAACTGAACACAAAATTCAGTTCAGCCAAATCCGAAGCTAAGTGACCCAAAACCTAATAAATGGTCGGTCAAGTCAAGCGCTTGAAACGTCTTGCATTTTGGCCCACTTACTGTTTCTTTGCAGAATTGTTGTAATTCAGCCACATTGTAAGGTTTTCCATGTTTGAACCGCCTCTAAAGTCATGCCACAGCATCTCAATATGATTAAGGTCAGGACTAGGCCACTCCAAGGTCCTCAGTTGTTTTTTATGTGGACTTGGTGATGTGTTTTGGATCATTTTCCTGCTGCAGTACCTAAGTTTGTTTGTTGAGTATTTTCCCAAAGATTTGGGGATCATCAAGATTTTTTGAGACAAGCCTTAATGCTCTTTCTGTTCAGCTGTGGTTTTTGTCTTGGAACTCTGCCATGTAGGCCGTTTTTGCCCAGCGTCCTTCTTAACTGAGGCAAGCGAGGCCTGCAGGGTTTTGGATATTGTTGTGGGCAGGGCCCTATTATTTCCGCGTTAAAGGAATTGTGAAAGGAATCGCAGAATTGTCCAGTAAAAACGGAGTTTACTGCTAAACGAGGAATCTCGCGGAAATTGACATAATGTGAATCAGGGCTGGACGATTACTCAGATGACTCGAGTACCTCGATTACAAAAAGAAACAAAGGATTTTTTTCTGCTTCTTATGTCACCCGACGGTTTGAAGGCATGGCAAAATTGAAGAGACGGGAAGACGTGACAAGGCAGCAAATGAGCAAGAAAACGTAAAAAATGTACAATGTAAATGAATGTACTTTGAGAATGGCTAGCTTTCTCTTAATTGTGACCAGTGTCCAACCTGTTTTATTACGGCGGTAACATGACTTGATACAGGATTTGTTTCATCTGCAAAAACACCACGCTGCGAGTTAAAATGCAAGATAAAAACATTTTAGCTCATTAATCAGTAGCTCTGCGATTGACTGGCGACCAGTCCAGGGTGTACCCCGCCTCTCGCCCAAAGTCAGCTGGGATAGGCTCCAGCATACCCGCGACCCTAATGAGGATAAGCGGCATAGAAAATGAATGAATGAATGAATAATCAGTAGCTGCACCGTGTCATGGAACAACACTCAGTGACTGAGACACTCAAGAGGATCTCAAACTTCAAATTTTGCGGCCCGCAACTGGACATGAAAGAATAGTATAAATGTTATAAAAATATTTTTGATATGCTTCTACTTCAAAGAGTTGAGCTAGTGGAGAGACATGAAAGCTATCTGAATGGGTTTCAAATAGCTTGACCCTTTTGCAGACACCTAAACTAAAATCCTGTTTACACTAATGTTTTATAGTTGCTGTTTAACCAAACAAAAACCCACCTCTCTGCTAAAGCATACCGTTAGAATTGACCCTTGACATGCTGATATGGATGAGAGACAATTCTTTATTTGGTCTAAGACTAAGACTTATGGCTTGATCTACCAAGCATTGTATCCCTCTATTATTTTTATATCTCAGCCCAACTGGTAGAGACAGATGGCTGCCCCTTAGAGCTTGGTTTCTGTCCAAAGTTTCTTCCCCAGAGGGAGTTTTTCCTTGCCTCTGTCACCAAGTGCTTGCTCATGTGGGGTTTCAGTTTGCTCTCTGTGACCCTTTCACTGTAGAATACTCGGTTACAAAAATATTTGATTCCGTATTTGTGACTGTTACGGGCTAATCGTTTTTCATTTTTATTCACCTACCCCTGGGGGGTGTACCAAACTCTTTGAATTTAGGCATACATTTCACGTAAAGGACTCCAAGCAAAAGTTTAAATATAGGTTAGCAGCATTCCTGCAGTCGGTCACAACCCGGGCCCAGACAATGGGCCATATGTTGAGGTGTCCTCCTAACAGGACGCTAACCCTACAACATGAAGTGTCATGAATTGTTGAGATAGCTGCCTTCAGACCTTTTTGTTGGACTGAGGAAGGGGTCAGAGGTCAACACTTCCAAATTGAAGCTAAGTGTGTCATTATGTTGACATGGGGTGAAATGGAACAGTACAGTATTATAGTTTTATCCAGGCTCAATCTGTAATGAATCAAAAGGTAAGGCCGCAAAGGATCATTTTATCAACACTAGGCCTTTCCTGATAGCAAATTTTGCTAGACAATAATTGTCCTACAAATTATTGTCGATAATTGATATTACTGACAACATTTTTTGAGACCATTTGTGATTGTTATTTTATGGCATAATAATGAGAATACGGTGTGTCAAAAGCAATAAACTTTAATTTATCAAAAGTATTTAACATTTACATAATATAACATTATTTACATAACATAACATTATTTAACAAACAAACAAACTCAACGAAAATAAAACGGACTCAGTCTCTTTTAGCAAAAATTGCACTTAAATAACAATATCAATCGCACTCAAATAAATAGACCCACTCCAATGAAAACCACACACACAGCAGTTATGCAGTTATGTAGTATTTGCGCTGGACCACATATCTGTTGTGGCGGAGTAAAATACGATGTTTCTGATGTCCTTCAACACGTCTTCTTTCAACATGTCTTCTTTCACCCAGTTATACAGTTAAGGAATTGCTGTTGAGCCGTACTTGTATGGTGTCCGAGGACTTCCCGTCTGTTAACATTTCAAATATTTCCCAAAAACTGTGTTGAAAGGTTGCATTTGTTTTGCAATGTAAAGAATGAGACTGTCTGTGAGCATGCACCATTTTGTGCTGTTTTTTTTACAGTATCTACTTTGCACACCAAACGCCTCAGTAAGCGTTGACTGTCGGGACGAAGGCTCTGCTGCACTTCCACACTGGGGCTGTGGCATTCAGCTTAACTTTTGCTGGAAAGTTTTTGTGCCTTCATTCATATTAGCGTTTGCTTGCTAACTTGCTAACTCACTGCTACCTCCGTGCATCTATTCACCTGCTGCCTCCACCTAATGGGACATGAGTGTCTGACACGAGGGTTCACTCTCAGTTCATTCCACTGTGGAACCTATGTGCCCAGACCTATGCAGAGGGAACCCTCTTGTTATCCAGCCCGACTCAGACGAGGAAATCAAACACACATGCATGCACAGGGCAATTTATTGAAGCCGGCAAAATGATCAGCTTTGGTTTTTAAATCATTGATTAATCAATTTATCGATTCATGTGACATCTGTTTTTGTTTCATGTGGAGAAAATGGGGGACTGGGTGATTGTCCTATAAAATAATCTGCAATAACTCAAAAGGAAAACGGCAAAAATGTCATGGGTCTGATATGGCACCAGTTTTGCAGGGATTTCTGTATGAAAAGGTGTTTACTTTATTTTTCTTAAATTTTATTTTTGAAATTTTAATATATATTCAAAAACCTGTGGCGAGGGTTTACTGTAAATTACAATTTCACCAACCCCAAAAAAAAGCAGAAACCTCTAAAAAAAAAAAAAAAAAAACTAAACATACATTTGTCAGATTGTTATACTGTATTGGTCTTCATTATTTTATGTACTTTTACATTCAAAATTTGAAGCTGTGGTGGTGGGCTGCATGAGAGGGCAGACTGGCGGCGCTCTGTCGTGATGCTGCTGCGCCTGGAAATTCAAAAAAAATTATGACAAATAGCAGTTTTTATGACGTATTTTTTTAAACTTATTTGTGTAACTTTTTTCAACAACCAGCAGAACATCAAGATTGCAAAACTGTTTTTTTTTATCACAAAGTTGCTGAGAGCACTTATAGTGAGAGTCTAAAATTGAGAAAGTAGAATGAGATTCGAACGTGAATCTGTGCCACGCTGGCATAGATGGCCTTAGCCTGGAGCTAAACATTTATTTTCACTTTTTTTCATTTTCATGATAATAAGGAACAAAGTGAACATCAACACAAGACGTGTACTTTTATCTGGTCAATCATACATGTGCAAGTGTCAACAAGGCAGACAGGCGATTCTGCTGCGTGTGTGTGTAAATATAGCGTATACTTTATGTCCTTTCATACACTATATTACTTTACATTGTTTTCAAGTTTAAAAAAACACTCGTTCTTAAGGTGTGGTGGCTTTTATTTTGCCTTGGCGGTGCGCCATTATCAATATTACATGTAGTGGAAACCCAGCATGCTATTTTAATATAAACCAATATTATTGTTGATGCCATTTCAGGTCATCTTTAAAACATTACATGATGTGACGCTGAGGTTTGTGAGAACATGATTTGCACACGAGGGCAGCTGTGTGAAAAATAGCTGGGAAATTCCACCTTCTAGCTTTGCAGAAACACATTTCAGCAGTTTTAGGGTTTTTCTGATATTCCACATTTTTTAGCTTAGTTAGTTCATAATTTTCAGTTTGATGCAACTGACATTGATAAAGAATCATCATCCGAATCGCCAGAGATATCTATTACTTTTGCCTGTTGTATGGCTCTGCTATTTGTCATCCATGGAGAGCAGATATGGGCGAGTCTTCCCACTCTTAAAAACACCCATTGCATTTCAGATCTGTGGCATTACTGTCATTCTCACTTTCCTCCCCTCTGCATTAAAGCATGACTGCCGCCATCAGTCTCCCTTTTTACGCTTCTCTGTTTAGAACTAGTGACCCCATTGAACAGGGACTGGGGGGGCTAATGGAAGCCCGCACCCAGGACCCAACTGATAAATAATGTAGCTTCTTTATAATGCTCCCGTCCCCCCCGGGGGAGGCTGCAGAGCATCATTAGTGCCTCCTCATCCTGCACAGTCCAGGCCTAAATTGATTAACAGACACTGGAGCGGTGCAAAGCGATCCATTGGGCTTGTGCAGCGGCTAACAGCTTGTGCTGGCAGGTCGAAATCCACCGCCTGGTTGTGTTGCACTGGCCTCAATCTGCAAGTCCATTAGTCAGTCTGTGACCATCAGGCATTATGGATAACGATAATAACGTGGCAATATGGATACTAGACAGCGCCGTGAAGTCGCAAATGTCAGTGTTTTTTACAAGGCTGCCGGGTAAATGTGGCGGTATGTTTCCGCTTTTACAAGGAAGGCCGCAGCCACCGTCGGGATCTGTGTAGTATTTTACAGTGTGGCACAGCAACATGAGGCTGTGGTGTTCAATTAACACTTTAACTGTTGTGGTTGGAGTTTGAAGTGGTTTACTGGACAAATGATGAGATATGTTTGTAATATTGTGGTTATCTAATACAGTAGAATATAGCATTCATTCATTCATTTATTTTCTATACCACCTATCCTTATTAGGGTCGCGGGTATGCTGGAGCCTATCCCAGCTGGCTAAGGGCGGGATACACCCTGGACTGGTCGGCAGTCAATCACAGGGCAGATATAGATAAACAAAGACAAACAACCATTCACACTCACATTCATACCTATGGACAATTTGAGTCCGCCAATGGAATGGAATGTGGGAGGAAACCAGAGTACCCGGAGAAAACCCTTGCACGCACGGAGAGAACATGCAAACCCCACACAGAGATTCCCAACGGAGATTCGAACCCAGAATCTCCTGATTGTGAGGCCAACATGCTACCCATTCATCCACCGTGCCGCCATATAGCATTCAAAGTTCTACAATTTTGTGGCTTTTTGGTATAAAAAAGGTTTTGTATTTATTTATTTATTACATTTTTTGCCTTATTTTTTTATTTAAAAATACCACTTTCACCCTCTGAGAATAAGCTGTTTTTCCACAAACAACATGTCTCAGTCACCATAAGTTGGTAAAAATTTAGAAATAATAATAATATTAATAATAATGTATGTGTTTGCCACTCGGGCTGGATGAGTAACACAACGTTGTGTTTGACTGCTTTAACGGAGCATTTTACAATGCCTGATGACGACGTGCAGGTTCTGAGTGGGAGGAGGAGGTGTCATGGAACATGCAGGAGGCACCACGATCCAGCACGCTCCACCTGTGTATGTGATGAGATTGTATCAATTACATAATTAATATAAATAAATAAAAGAGGACCACTCTGGAGGGCTGGCCACACCCCAGGTCCCACCCTAGCCTGCCAGGGCACCCAGATGCCCCAGAGATGGCCACCCCCGACCATCACCAAAACAGCAGGAACGGCACCCCACGCAACATACACACCACTACGGCAGCCCATTGAGCTATACTACAGCGACCACAAGAGAACCAGGCACCGTACAGAGCGCAGCGCGGCCACGGCCACATAGCACGCTGCGGACCAGTCACCGCCCCACCATCCAACAACACAGCAAGGAGAATCCCCCAGGGGCCGATAGACCACCACCAGCCTGAGGATAGAGGAGACCAGCCAGACACCCAAAAAATTGCAGGGTCCACCCACCAGCCCCCCCTAGCAAGAGCTACTTCTGTAGCACTTTTGTTTTAAAAGTTTTAATTTAAATGAATAACGTCGTAAAATGATGTTGAAAAATTTAATTTCAGTTGCATAACTTTAAAAATATTTTAGTATTATGTGTATATTATACCTTTTATTAATGTTTGAACAGTCCTGACAGCGGCAGCCTCATCTTAGGTTTCTGTCTTGATTTTAGGGATTTTAGGTTGGCATGCGATCCAAATTTTTGATAGTGTTTCTGATCTGATCCTGATGTTTTTTTTATTAAAAAAAAATAAACATTTGTTACAAAAAGGAATTTGTGCAATTGAATATGGTTATTAAATTAGTTCTTCAAATCATTGAAAATAGTCCACCAAAGCATTGCTGTATTTACTTTTTTAGTTACACAGTATGAATAACGATATTGTTTGGCTTTTGTAACAAACCTGTGTGAGTCAGGTCCCTAAAGAAAATAATAGTCCATCCAATAAAAGATCAAATTGAAATGAAAGGGGGGGCAACATACTGCAAATTGTGTTGTAAGCTGCTGTTTAGTGTGTGGGCTATAGAGGGCAGTGGTGTTCAGCATGCTGGTTAGCGCAAGTATTTGGAGTCAAGTGCCTAGAATAAGAAACTAGCAAGTGGAACTTCTTGTCGAAGGAGTGGGAGCTAAAAAAAAATGGCCAACTGATTTACAGCCATTCTGACGTGGAATTATTCAGCAGCCATTACAATACTTTGAGAGTAGGTGTTTGTCGTGTGATTTAGAGCGTAACAACCAGCGTCTGCAGTGGCACTTCCTGTGCGAGCTCCTGGCACCATGATAGAGAAGTATGGGCACAGCGAGGGAAGCCAACCTCTAGAAAAGGAGTCAAATATTAGGGCCCAGTATACACTTGCTGATGCAAATCCATCAATTGAAAATTTAGCCCAGTAATTGAGAAATGGATGTAGCTTCGCTAACTTTTCTAATGGGATTCCCACATTGCTCCAAAATCTTTAACAAACTGTATAGTTCGTGTTTGTGATTAAGAAAGATGTAGTCGCTCCTGCAATTCCAACTGCATATGTAAGATATTTTTATGACACGCTTATTTTGTCTGCATTTTGTTTATTACACTTGTGTCAAACAGCGCTCTTATTTTGAAGGCCGGAAGGAAGTTCTGTGTGTGATAAATTATTTTACGGCTAACGAGCTAGGTGCAAAAATAAAGTTTTTTTAAAGTTTTTTTCCTATTTATTTTCACTTGGAACCTACACGTCGCCTTTTAGGCAATGTACAACGCTCCTTACATTAAAGCGGTAAAACACAACGCGGTAAAAAATATACTCGTACAATTCGGGTCGAACACACAAACGCACTAGCATGCTAGCTTCTATTCACGAAGCGTGACGTAAGGAAGCTAACGAAAGCGGAGCTAAGTGGAGGTTCTGACAACTTCACTGGTGTCATTTCAACATTGGAGCGGGTGATTTAGTGTTTGTAATGATATTCCGCCATGATTTAGCTGTCCGCCGGGTATGTAATTCCACACACAAACGTTCCTTCTCCGTGCTCGGACTGGGACATCCCTACTTGATTTGATTCAGCAATTTTTACCTAAGAACATGTCCAAACCGTTGATTGTACAGAAAGTGCAATACAAGTTAATGAACACATTTTTACCATTTATGATGATGACCGTCAATGACTTCCAAACATTTTAGACAAAGGCCAAAACAGCCCCAAATGTATGAGTTTTTTTACATTACCACAAATACAGTGTATGGACATTGTACACCCTCAATGATGCAGATGCACGTGGCCGGAACATTCAAAAAGCTTTTGCACCAAATTCCTGTTTAGGCCATGCAAAACATCTTTGTTTGTTTCTAAATATAGACCAGGAGGAAAATGTCCTTAATTTATTTTGAATGCCTCAACAGATAACACTCGGCTCACAGCCACATCAGGGCCTTCAAGTCAGCCCTCACTCACATGTTACTCACTGCCCGGGGTGGGGGATAGTATTGTAAATGTCCCGGGAGTATGGCTTCTAGCTGCCGCAAAAAGACAGCAGAGGACAAGTTGGACATGTTCCAGATGTTTAAGCAGCACTTTGTGTGGAGTCTTTTCATCTGAAACACATTCAATGTGTAATGTCTGGCTGTCCTGATGTTTTTCATAGCTGATGCTTACTCTTGCACATTTTGTTGCCCAGCCTCTGGGGTACCAACCACAGTGATGCAGTACCCAAACAGGCTGAGCTAGAAACTGATTGGTTGGCGCTGGTATGTGACAGCAGGAATGGAATGCAGTGGCATTTTTATATGAAAAAAATTTAATGTCAGGCAATCAACCACTTAGGCAGGCTACATACCAGGAAAACTACAGTATTCTCTTATGCTGTATTTACGTAGAAAAAATGTGCTTGTGCAACTTTTGAACCGCTAAACACAAAAAGTAAAAAAAAAATCAAAACCAGCACCCCTACTGTGTCGCTTGAGCTATTGTTCTCTGGCAAATACACCGCATGGTGGCGCTGTTATTAAACCCCAATGTTAACTCCATACTAAGTGCATACAGCTCTATGTGTGAAACAAAACACCCCACTGTAACTTTAGCGTGTTTAGTCAAATCACCATGAAATTTGGCACACACCTACTACTGTATATAGGGGACTAATAACGTGTGTGTGAAATGTAAGCAATATTGGTTGATAAACATGGCTATAATTAAGTAAAATATCTTTGCGGGAATTAACAAGTAATTGTCCATAATTTGAAAAATGTCACACGGGCACTAGGCCTGGGATGATAATAAATTACTTAGTCACACAATAAATGAAAATGAACTATTGCCATGTGCATGCGCATCTGTTTTTCTCTTCACTCTGTGGATTGCTTTCAGCACATTTTCTTTGCAGCATTTGTTCATAGAATGGAGTGGAGCCTTTTTTAGGGCCCTATGAAATAAGTTTTATCTTTCCTAAATTACATTTTTTTTTCCGCATTTTGAGTTTCTGTCTTATTTTCTTTTTAATGCATTTTTGTATTTTATTTTTTTACATTTTACACTTGTTTTTACCAGCATAAAGTGTGTGCTTTTTGGGTTGGTGAACAACATGTCTAAAATAAATAAACGCAAAAATCCTTACATTTACTGTTGCAATGTATCAATGGACAATTTTTCCCGGTAATAATGGATTATTAAGTCTAATGGGCTGTCAGCCTCGCCACCCTTTGCAACAGAATCTTCAACAAACTTTAACGCCCGTGCTTGTATTAAGAAAGATGTAGTCAGATAAGACATTAGATTTATGCAAGTAAGATAATAATAACTAATTTTTGTGTGATTTTGTTGTCAGCACATTGAAGTATGAAAATGTATTTTATAATAATATTTCATTCATTTGGATCTAGGATGTGTTATTTTAGTTTTCTTAGTCAGTTTATTATTTATTTTAGCCAGTTTCAGAAGGTTCGACTTCAAACAAAACAGACTCTAACCAAAGCAAATCTTCCTATAGAAAATAATGTAAATCCAATTGATTTGTTCTAGACAACTATAAAATTTTAAAACAAAACACATTTTATGGACTTATTGTAATTTTACATGCAAAAAATGTTGCAAAATAATTACGAAGACAACTGAAACTTTACTTAGTTTTTTTGGGAAAAAAACAGAAAAAACATAAATGATAAAAATAACACAAAATAAACACATTATTCTGCTGCAAGCACAATTTGCAAAACAGCCAGTTTTTCATTTTAATTTAATTAAGTGCAAAAAAATATATATTAACTGATGCAATCCATCCATGGACAATGTAGCCGGGCTAACTTTTCTACTGGGAGGCACGCATTGCTTCAAAATCTTCAACAAACTGTTAAGCCATGTATCAAATGGCGCTCTTATTTCGAAGGCTGGAAGGATGTTCTGCGTGTGAGAAAGTCTCCTTACGGCAAACGAGCTAGGTGCAAAAATAAACGTGTCTTTTTTCACTCAAAACTTGCATTTTGTCATCAGGCATTGTAAAACGCTCCTTGCATTAAAGCGGTAAAAGACAACACGGTGAAAATAATGCTAGCGTCCATCACGGAACGTGAATAAAGGGAAGCTAACGCAAGCAAAGCTATGAGGAGGTTCTGCCAATCTTTTGCTGGTGTTCATCGTCATTTGAACATCGGAGCAGGCGGTTTAGTGTTTGGAATGAGATTTAGCCGCCTTAGTATAAAATTCCACACACGAACGTTCCACACGACGGCAATTTGCGCGAGATTCCGGGTTTAACACTAAATTTCATTTTTATTGGCCAATTGTGTGATTCCGTCCGCGGAAATTGTAGGGCCCTATATATGAAAATAATCTCAACGTTTAATACAGAAAATGAACCAGAAATGAGTGTTGTTGAAGTAATATGATGCACCGCCGGATTGATAGACGGAACACGTGACCTGAAGTCGTATGTATCGCAGCCGGTGATGGAGCCACTCTCGTCACCTTTACATACCCCTGAAATGATGACGGTCTTCTTTTTAAGCCGTAAAATTTGGAGGTCTTGGGCCCTTGTTTTAGTATGAGCCACTGCCTTTCTCTTTTGTGCAGTCCACGTGTTTGTTACGTCATGTATCTTTCTACAGGTTTGAAATAAATGACAGAAAATATTGCGGCCTATAATTGCATTACACTATCACATATGGCAAGATTTTGTCTTGGCCGTGTGATCCAAGTTGGCGGATTAAACAGGACTGGACACTAAACAAGGGGGCGATTGCAAGCAAAGGGAACATTTTAGCAAAAATGTGGGTTTTTAACTGAAAAATGCACTTACCAGAGCGGACGTTAATAAAGGTAAAACTGTATCTGTATTACAGAATTTGGATCTTAACCTATACAGGGTGCCACAAATATTTAGTCATTAGGACACCACATAACAGTGTTCAGTATTACCCTGTATTGTTTGTTTTCCTTTTCATTGGTTTAGACCAGAGGTTGATATAGGTTGGTACTGTATTATATAATACTAACCCAAAAAACCCCAAATTAACCCAAAATAATACAATTCTAAAAAGTACCTGCAAATGGTCATAAAAAAAGAGATTTTGGAACTACCGCACAACGGAAGGTTGATCAGACCAAGCATACTTTCAAGAAGTGGATGAACACTCCAAACTTAACTACAGCTACGAGCGTTGTGGCTGCACATGAGATTGTAAGGAGGGGGAAGCCGCTCACAGATGGAGAATACATTAAAGAATTGTTCATAAAAATATCAGATCATCTAGTCGCCAAATTAAAAAATATAAATTAAAAAATAAACAGTACATCATTGACAAAATGACAGAAATGCTTCTCTCTGGAAAGACAGTCAAGGACAGGACCAATGGAATGGCAACAAACATCACCAGTAGGCAAATTGATGACATTAATTCGCCGCAGGTATATTGGACTGCTTGTAATGAGTAATTGCTATGATGTCAACTCTAATGGGCTTTTTTATGTTAACGTTGGCGGGGTTTTTGTTTAATTTGGCACATATGTAGATGGGATTGAAAAAAAGGCCTATATAGTTCAGTGTTGACATTATTTCAAAGTGGGCCTACATATGCATGCTGTACTTCTGTTAGTTGTAATGTTTTGTGGCTCCAGACTAATTTTCTTTAATGGAAGAGGAGGAAAAATTGCTCTTCTGGACCCTCTCGCTGTAGTGTCTATTTATTGCAAGAGTGTTGGAAACAACCGAAAAAAGTGACAAATCCTCCAAGAAATGGTTGAAGATACCACAGACAGACGGACAGTTATCATTAGTGGCATGCATAAATAACCCAAGGAAGTGATGGTTTCATGCATTTTCTACAAACGTAATCATTTTGTGACATGAAATGTGACATGCAAATGCTACGGAGACAAAGCATGAAAAAAAAGGTCAGTTCGAGGTTCGTTTTGGAAACTCCCACAAACCTTCATCCTGCACCTGTGGAAAAACCTGCACAGCGCAGCAGAAAGGAAACGTGGCTGTTGTTGTGATGGTGATGACAGACATGAAGACACAACTATGCCATCTGTTTCCTGTTGGTCTGCTGTGGCAGATGTGCGATACTATAGCCACACACTCCCTGTTTTCCTGCCCTAGTTGTACAGGATCACTGTGTTGTATCAGTACAGTAAGTCAGGAAGCCAGGCCAAGTATCAATATAGATATAGTGTACAAATTGTAATGCTTTTTTCACGGTGCTTGGTTTTTAATACGTGACCAATACACCTTTAAAAGCACCTGTCCAACACGGTTTACAGTATATGTGTGCTATTCGGCCAAGATAGAAATCAAAACGTAATCCTGTAATATGACGAGGAAGCCAAGAATAACTTTGCAAGCATTCTTAATGATGTATTTGTTTCTGCTGGAAGGAA
Organism: Oostethus manadensis; assembly: GCA_024372805.1. NCBI lineage: Eukaryota > Metazoa > Chordata > Actinopteri > Syngnathiformes > Syngnathidae > Oostethus > Oostethus manadensis. Next base: position 216,582 of record QODF01000076.1, read on the forward strand.
ACACAATATACTGCAGGCTTTACAGTCAATGATGAGTCACAATATTGGCCCGTGCTCATATGCTATTTGTTCAGTTCTCGTGTCTGTAACCTTTACGTGTTCACAGAAAACATAAAAAGACGACAAGGAGTATCACCCTGACTTTTCTTTTCAATGCTCGTACTGCATGTATGTGCCCTGAACTGCTCCCTTGGGAGCCAAGTGAATGGAAGAGATTTATCCGTGCACTTCCTTTTTATTGTCCTGCTTTGGGCCGGCTGTTTCTTGGTGGGCAATGTTAAGACACTGTAGACACTTTTTCCTCAGCTGGCTGCTCACCGAAGACCTACTTCCTCTGACAACGCAATGGCCTCCCTTTTGTTATTTCCAGATTGGAGGTCTAACTACGGCCCTATAAAATGTGTTATTCCCCCCTCCCCAAATTCTTTTTTTTCCATTTAAATTTGTACCCTTTACACCTATTTTACCAGCATAGAGCATGTGTTTTTCGGTTAGTCAATAAAATGTCAATTAATTAAATGCAAAAATCTTTACATTATGCTGCAATACATCAACGGCCAATTTTGCCCAGTAATTGAGAAATGGATGTAGCCTGGCTAACGATTCTAATAGGATATCAACCTGCACATATTGCAACAAAATCTTCAACAAACTATAATGCCCAATGCTTGTAATGTAACACACTTATTTTATTTACACAATTAGACAAGATGCGGCAAACAGTGCTCTTATTTTGAAAGCTGGGAGTGTGTTGTGTGTGTTGATGATGTGTCTTGACGGCTAAAACAAGAATAAACAACAGCGCCAAGCTCAAACTGTTAACCACAACATTGGCCACCACCACGGGGCGCTCCACCCGTGGCTAACGTTTTAATTGTGGCCAAAACAAAGACTAGCCACCTTCTTTTAACTGTAAATATTTGTATTTACTTTATTGTCTTACTTTACATATGCTGTAATTTGATCCTTCGTTAATTTTCTATCGTCACACCTTTTTATTATTATCGTTATTCTTCATTTTTAATCATTTTTAACAGGGCTGTAAATCAATTACAATTATTTGATCATGATTAATTTTTTACTACCATATATATATATATATCTATATATATATATATCTATATATATGTGTAAGTAGAAATATGTAAAAAATTAAGATGCAAAACATTTTAACATAAAGATTGCACAGTGCAGGCTTGTAGCGAAGGGACCCATCTTATCACCATTGTTTTCTGACGGAATGATGAAAACACAAAATCAGAACACTGTTGCACAATAAATGTTACTGTACGACGACTACAAGCGTACAAGCGACTGTTGTCTTTTGAGGGCGATAGCAGCTCTTGTGTGTATGTTGGCTGAATTGTTTTGTCAGCTGTTATATAAAGCTTTTGAAGTACATGTCTCCCATCACCAATATTCCTGCTAATTGTTCAAGTGTCTGAGCATACACACAAAGGCGCATTCCGTGGACATCTGTGAGCGCCGCCAAATGTTGGGCACTTGTAATAAACATCACATCTGTCCAAAACCTGAGAACCTGAGGTAGTCCAACATCAATTATATGGTGTTTTGTATATGAGTTGGTTCAAAAGTTCGCCAAGGAGTATTTCACAATATAGATTTTTTTGTCCACCTCTGACAAAACAAGCAATAGAACTATCTCATCCAATTCATATTCCAAATCTTGTATGAAACACCCACTTTATCATGCCATTTCAATTTATTGTCTTTTTACTATTAATTTTGTTACTTATATATATATATATATA
>QODF01000076.1:218546-275053 GCA_024372805.1 Oostethus manadensis
TACCGCTTATCCTCATTAGGGTCACGGGGATGCTGGAGCCTATCCCAGCTGGCTTTGGGCGAGAGGCGGGGTACACCCTGGACTGGTCGCCAGTCAATCGCAGGGCACATATAGACAAACAAACATTCACACTCACATTCTTACTCTAATGGACAATTTAGAGTCGCCAATTAACCTAACATGCATGTTTTTGGAATGTGGGAGGAAACCGGAGTACCCGGAGAAAACCCACACACGCACGGGGAGAACATGCAAACAACAAAAAAATGAAAATAAAAATATATCAAGAGAAGAAAACAACCACTGGCATCAAAGCCGGGGCCAATACAGTGGTCAGTTGAGTGGCCAATAGAGTGGTAATATTGAATGCTGTGGTCAATGCAGTGGCTAACCATTGGCCACCGTCAAACTCCCCCTAGTGGTGACCAATGCAGTAGTTAACCTTTGGTCATGAATTTGACTTTGGTGAATTAACGTGCCACTTGTCTTTTTAACGCAGAACCATGTCGTTAGAGGGCATTGTCAAACGCTAGCTTACAATAAAGCGGCAAAACACAACACGGTGTAAACACTTATCCAGCCTGAGTAGCACACACACAGCCTCACTAATATGCTTGGAACTAAGTTAACCCCATTAGCTTCCATTCATCCTCCATAAGAGAGGACTTCCCAAGGTTTTTGTGCTGCCGCTTTGATATGTTTAGTGCTGGGGGGTGAATTAGTGTTTGTGATGAGATCCGCAGATGAGAGGGCCTTGTACCAATTTCTTCAAGGTTGACAGATCTGTCAGTGCGTGTTATTGCTAAGTTAAACAATTCTGGTGCCAGCAACTCACACAGTGGTTTGTACAGATACAGCAAATGAATTATTACTGCTGAATCCAGTAGAGGGTTTTTTACAGCTGTCAATGCTGTGTATCGTCTCTGGGCCAGGCATCTATTTACGACGTTACCGGAGATTTCATTTTAAAGTATTCTCTGGACTGACTAGAATGTACCATTGTAACTGTGGGGGGTGGGTGAATTGCCATGAAGAGCCAAGGAGTGGACCATATGGCATGCTTGATCGATCTGTTCAGCTTCTTCAATTCTTCATTTTTGTCTTGCAGAAAATCATCCCTTTTAAGATACTCCCAAAGGCGTTCTTCTCTAAAACTGGACTTCCACCTGCCGCCCCACCCTGCTTTTGGCCCAGCAGAGAGGGAGTGCGGGAGGGCCGCCCCGTCCATCATGAACGTCACCTCGCTCTTCTCCTTCACCAGCCCGGCCGTCAAGCGTCTGCTGGGCTGGAAGCAGGGCGACGAGGAAGAGAAGTGGGCCGAGAAGGCCGTGGACGCCCTGGTGAAGAAACTGAAGAAGAAGAAGGGCGCCATGGAGGAGCTGGAGAGGGCGCTCAGTTGCCCCGGTCAGCCCAGCAGCTGTGTCACCATCCCCCGCTCGTTGGACGGCAGACTGCAGGTCTCTCATAGGAAGGGCCTGCCGCACGTCATCTACTGCCGTGTGTGGCGCTGGCCCGACTTGCAGTCTCACCACGAGCTCAAAGCACTGGAATGCTGCGAGTACCCATTTGGTTCCAAGCAGAAGGACGTGTGCATCAACCCTTACCACTACAAACGTGTAGACAGCCCAGGTCAGTGTTGACATCCTGAGAATTTTCACATAAGAATTTGTGGGACATGTGGTATCTCACTAAATTGACTACACACCAACAACTGTCCTCTGAATGGGCAATACTATAGAAATCTATTTTGGATGTACTTTAGAGTAGTCAGTGTACAGCTTGTATGGCAGTAAAGATTTATTATCCACTAAAAATGAGTCGACACTGCCATTATAATGTAAATAGCTGGCATACCTCACAGTGAACTGTCAGTGCAATGTCTAAATTGTGCCCTTTCTGTAATAGTGTGAGCACCATTGTTATCTAGAACTCCATTATCTTGCTCCTTCCTTGTTTTGCCAGCTTTTGCGATAATAATGTCTGTGTCTTGATTCATTTTCAGTATATATTAAATTTACAGTACAGGCCAAAAGTTTGGCTACACCTTCTCATTTAATGCAGTTTCTTTATTTTCATGACTATTTACATTGTAGAGTTCCAAATTTTGAATAAACACATGGAATCGTGTTCTTAAGGGATAGTTCAGATTTTTTTTACATGAAGTTGTATGACATCCCTTACACCAGTGCTGTGCTAAAGTCAGCCGAGTTCTGATCAGGTTTCGGTGACGGGGAAAGCAGTTCCGGTTAGTTTATGTGGACACTTGAGTAACAAGATTGGCTTCTCAAAACAATGTGTCCAAAAGAGTAAGACATTTGCATCCCAAAAAAGGCCTCCTGAAAAAAATCAGACCTCACAATGCGTCGGGCGTAACTTTCTCCCCTGCATTGTATCAATGCTCGCCCGTCCACTGATGTGTATGTGTTCAAAGTGTTTACATGCGATTCCTGATAGCCTTCTGATTGCAATACCATTATCTTGTCGACAGGGTGCTAATAGGCGGCACAAATCAGCTACAAAAGCTAGTTCTTACCTGTGATGCTGGGACAGCAGATCACTTCAAACATGTTTCTTCCTCTGTCCTGGGCGTATAGGAACGTAATCCTCTTCTCTAAAGTGTCCACTACACACACAAAGCTGTTTCATCCTGGCCACTTTGGCTATGTTCCCACTGCAGGTCAATTCCAATTTCTTTGCTCGTATGCGACCTGTACCTGATTATTTCATGTCAGAGTGAACAGCACAATTCCGATTTTTTCAAATGTGACTCAGTTCTCATTCGTATGTAGATATAAATCGATATGTATGCGATGCGACTGCACTGTGAACGCTCATGAGGCATATAGGCGACATAAGGTATACGTCATGGAAAGGCGTGTTTTGCCGTGCTTAAAGAGACTTCAAAGGTAGCCAGTAATGGAAAGAATAGTTTATGGTGCAAGACTTGAATAAATGTACTCACCCCACGTAGGCAAAAGTTCTTTTCATCCGAGAAAATTGCCTAGAAAAATTACCGAGAGCTGCCGAAGCAGCAATGTCTCTGTTAGCGTTTCACATAAATCAATAAATGACCATGTTTTGTATTCTTTATGCTATGATCTGAAATACGGTGCACTACGTTTTAAATGTTACCATACACATTAGGTAAATTTGTACATAGTAGCCTGAATTTTATCTAGTATCGAATGAGAAATGAAATCAATGGTATTGCACACCTCAGCAGTCTTTACTTTGAGTAAAACGCGAGTGATGTTGCGCTTCTCCGCATGCACGTCACGTTCCAGGCGGGTTGCGTTCACATTACTAGCCGCATTTGTTTGGTAATGTAAACCACCACATAAAAAATCGGATTTTAAGAAAAAACTGAATCGGGAATCCTACCCTGCAGTGTGAACATAGCCATAGGTTCCCACATTGTAGCCAATACGGCAAAAAGCCAAAGTTTCCGCATATGAATGTTCATGACAGGAAAAGCCACTCAGACACATTCTTGTTGTTGCAGTCCGGATAATTACAAGTACGCATTTTTTTAACACTCTAAAGTTTGAAATAACTCTAAATATGTCTTATATTTTAGACATATATTGTATGTCTTATAGTTTTTTTTATAGTGCTGCAAACCCTTGGTGCTCTCTCTCAATGAGCTTGATGAGGTAGTCACCCAAAATCCTGAAATGGTTTTCTCTTCACAGGTGTGCCTTGTCAGCGTTACTTAGTGGAATTGCTTGCCTTATTAATGGGTTTGGACCATCAGTTGAGGTGTGTGTGTCCAAACTTTTGACCTGTACTGTTAAATGCATATACATATACAAGTTGTACAGTGACTACTTTTTTATCCACCCTTGACAAGGTATACCACAGTATAATAAAAATGCTTGCTGAAATGTTGTTTTACCTGAAAGAATACATGTGCCAAACGGGAGGATACACACCTCGTGCCTGCACAAGGTTTCTGTTTTTTTGGGGTGGGTGAGTGGGTGAGAGGATGGCTGGAACAGGAAGCCCGCCACCCACATACAATAGGAGGAAAGAGTTGCTGACTGCCTTGCACACTTTTTTGTTTTAGCAGCCAAGGACGGTGGGAGGTGATTCAACCCTAGAGCACCTGTCTGTCCATACTACATCTTTGCGCACACACACACACACACACATATATCCTGTCAATCTCCCGGCACTATTCCACCAAGCACCTCAGCTGTCAGTCCTTTGAATCAAAACCACAGCGAGCATGCAATGCAGATGTCGGTTATACAGTATCAGCAGTGGCTTTATTTATCTGCCATCAACTATTTACAGGCGCAAGAGGGGCCCTATCTTCACGGTTTGTATGCACTGCACCTGAATAGGCCTCACATATTTTACCTCTCTGGTGATGAATTCCTCAAGAGTGGCTGGCCTCCAAATGTCCTTTCAGTGCAGAAACCTGAGAGTGAGAGACAAATACAGCGAGAAGACGCCGGCACAAGAGAGGCTGACTTTTCAAAATATGTACAGACATTGTCAGTAAGCAGATAAAATTACAGAAACAGGGATGTTCGCACACATATAGACACACAATGACTGTACTTTTCTGAGTATTTTTAATACATACTGTATTGATGCAAATTTCTGTTATTGTAGTTTATTAAACATACATGGATGTCGTTAATGATGCATAAACTCTGTCAGTATGTTTTCCTTGAAACGACAAAACAAACAAAGGATGTGACCTTGGCAGAATTACTGATGACTAGGTGCACTCTTCACACCCTGACATGAAACAGATGAGTTCATGTACCAACAGAAATACAGATAAGATGTTTCAACAAACATCTGTCTTTGCTCTCAGTGCTGCCCCCCGTATTGGTACCGAGGAACAGCGAGTTCAACGCCAAGCACACCATGCTACCCCGTTTCCGCAACCCTTTACAGCAGAACGAGCCGCACATGCCCCAGAACGCCACATTCCCTGAGTCCTTTGCTCCTGGCAACCCCATGCCCTTCCCCCATTCGCCAGGAAACAGTTTCCCGGGCTCGCCAGGCAGCGGCAGCAACGCCACTTTCCCCCATTCACCCTCCAGCTCCAACCCCGGAAGCCCTTTCCAGATGCCAGGTGAATCCCATGATTTCCCATTCACATGATTTGCCTCTTCCTCCACACGTCACCCTAACTTTTTGTTTTTTGGCAATGCAGAAACGCCACCTCCTGCCTACATGCCCCCAGAGGAGCCGATGACTCAGGACTGCCCCCAGCCGATGGACACCAACCTCTTGGTGCCAACTTTGCCTCTTGAGACTAACAACCGGGCCGGTAACATCACTTTTATACAATCTCCATCTTTTTATACATGCCCTACTTGGTGTGCAGGTTCAAGAGTTCTATTCAAGTGTTGTTGTGTCTGTGGATCAGGCTTCCCAGCAGATTTTTTTTTTGCGGCCAATGAAAGGCTGGTTCCTGACGTGACCTCTGCATGTGGTAATGAGGTTTTAGCGATAAGATTCACACTCTGCGGTACAATAATTAGAGCAAATTTGAATTAACCTGCTACCATTACGATTTTATGCTGAAATATGATGCACTCAACCCAAGAACCACCAAGAATCATTTGATGCTTCTTGAAGCTTGTGGTACTCTTTCTCCCAACATTTTGCCATATTTGTTTCAATGTGGCTGGATTGCAAATATGTTGAGGAGGTTGTCAGAGAAGCAAATAAGGAGGAGTTATTCATTGTTTCTTTTAAAAGGTATTATTCATTATTAGCTATTAATTCAATAATTAAGCATTATATTGTATATACCGCAGGGCATAGCTCTATATACATAGAGCTGCTTGAAACCCAAATTTCTCTTGAATACCAATAAAGTATCTGTCTAACATACACCTGGTATCCAATGTTTGATTGTTCATAGTTTTTTATTGTTCAAAGTTTATATTGCGGAATACCCAGCATCCCTTGCGGGCTTTTGGAAATAACAGTTTAAAGTTGTGCGTTATGTTCAACACTTAGTAGTTGTCTAGCTCATTAGCCAATTTATATGAAGAAGTATGTCATTCAATTTGGCCCACGAGTCAAAAAGTCTGCCCACTCCTGGCCTAGTCTTTTATGTACCTTGGAGTATAGTCTAAGTCTGGGGTGTCAAACTTGTGCCACAGAGGGCCGAAACACTGCAGGTTTTCTTTCCAGCTGGTGACTAAAGCAGGTGCTTTAATTAATGAGCTCCTTCCCTCATATTGAAGCAGGTGTTGATCATTAAAATCACCTGCTGTAGTGACTGGCTGAAAAGAAAACCTGCAGGATCTTAGCTCTACATGGCATGAGTTTGACACCCGTGGTCTAGGTCATACTATACCCGGGGTATAAACGGGTCTTCTTCTTTTCCTTTCGGCTTATCCCTTCAGGGGTCTCAATAGCGAATCAATTGCCTCCATCTAACCCTGTCTTCTGTATGCTCTTCTCTTGCGCCAACTACCTTCATGTCCTCTTTCACTACACCCATAAACCTCCTCTTTGGTCTTCTTCTATGCCTCCTGCCTGGCAATTCAAAGCTTAGCATCCTTCTACCAATATATTCACTATCTTTCCTCTGGACATGTCCGAACCATCTCAGTCTGGCCTCTCTGACTTTATTTCTAAAACCTCTAACATGTGCTGTACCTCTGATGTGCTCATTCCTGATCCTGTCCATCCTGGTCACACCCAAAGAGAACCTCAGCCTCTTCATCTCTGCTACCTCCAGCTCTGCCTCCTGTCTTTTCCTCAGCGGCACTGTCTCTAAACACCTTTCATTTTAGCTGAAACTCTTCTATCACACATCACACCTGACACTTTTCTCCACCCATTCCAGCCTGCCTGCACACGCTTCTTCACCTTTTTTCCACACTCTCCATTGCTCTGGACTGTTGACCCTAAGTACTTCAAATCATCCACCTTCTTTATCTCTTCTCCCTGTAACCTTACTCTTCCACCTGGGTCCCTCTCATTCACACAAATGCTCCATCTTGCTGCGGCTAACTTTCATTGCTTTCCTTTCCGGGGCAAACCTCCACCCCTAAAGCTTCTCCTACACCTGTTCCCTGCTCTCACTACATATCATTACAATGTCATCTGCAAACATCATAGTTCATGGAGATCCCTTTCTAACCTCGTATGTCCATCACCATAGCAAACAAGGAGGGGCTCAGAGCTGATCCCTGATGGAGTCCCCCCTTCACTCGGAACTCCTCTGTGACACCTGCAGCAAACCTCACAGTCCTCGTACATGTCCTGCACCGCTCTAACATACTTCTCTGCCACTCCAGACTTCCTCATACAATACCACAGTTCCTCTCTGGGCACCCTGTCATAAGCTTTCTCCAGATCTACAAAAACACAATGCAGCTGCCTCTGGCCTTCCCTGTACTTCTCAATCAACATCCTCAAAGCAAATACTGCATCTGTTGTACTCTTTTTCTGGCATAAAACCGTACTGCTGCTCACAAATGCAAACGTGTTCCCTTAGTCTGAGTTTGACGACCATAACTTCATTGTATGGCTCATCAGCTTTATTCCTCTGTAGTTGCCACAATATATAAAAACTGTATAAACTGGTTTAGGCTACTTTAACCCCAGGAATAGTCGGGCTGGGGATATGCTCTGGCTTGTTACACTGGTTCCCATTTCCTTTTTGTTCTGATAGCATGCTAACAAGGAAGGACGTTTTCTTATTTAAAATATACAGTCGTTCCTTCCTATATTGTGGATTGACTATCCAAAATAATTATTTACAACTGCTTGCTGTTTTGAGGTTGTCTGTGGCCTATTATTAAGTCAATTAATATTGAAAGAGAAGTTACATGTAGTAACTAAGCATTAGTAATGTTGTGAGACATTATGTTAAATTGCATTAACGTTCACATCGCATTAACACTGGCTACTGAGAGAGCAAAGCCCAGCTGACATGCCATGGTTGTGATCGATTGAAAAAAAAGGTTCCCCTCTCATTCTGTGTGGAAGTGGTAAGTTTTTGGCTTCTTCTTTGCCCTTCTTCCCCACTTTGGTTGAAACACTTTCTTAAGTATAGAGTAGAATAAATACATTGGATTGGCTAACTATCTTGGTAGCTTTTTATCTTAGCGACTGGTATCTGTTATGTCCCTGTAGTGATCCCGTAGCCTGAGTGATGCGATGTAAACAATGAATGATTGTAGTGTAAAGTTGACTCTTGGCCCGGGGTGTTGTTTCATGTTTACATTGCTCTAATAATGTTAACACTTGTATTTCGAAAGTCAAAAACAGGTTTTCTATGCTCTAAGTATGATAATATGTCGTTTGTAAATATTGCCCCCTAATTTGTGGAATTTCACTTGTGGGTGAGTCTGGAACCAATTAAATGTGATAAACAAGGGATGACTTTATTAAGAATACAGACGGACTCAAAGAGTGTATTAATAACACGACTAGATGTGTCATATCCACGTAACCGTAAGGAGAATGCATGCAAACCGTGCATTTGGTAAGTGGAAAACAAAACTATGGAACAGATTGAGTAAGGAACTAAAACAATACTCTAAAATGAGTGATTTCAAGAAACATGACAAGCGTTTGATGTTTACAAAATACAAGGAAGAAGAGTCCCGAGCTACTGCGTACATCCAATGCTATGTCTAATCACTACATATGCATTATGCACAGGCCAAAATTTTGGACACACACATCTTAACTGATGGTCCAAACCCATTAATAAGGCAAGCAATTCCACTAAGTAACACTGACAAGACACACCTGTGAAGAGAAAATTATTTCAGGATTTTGGGTGACTACCTCATCAAGCTCAATGAGAGAGAACACCAAGGGGTTGCAGCACTATCAAAAAAAACTATAAGACATACAATATATGTCTAAAATATAACTCTTCATTCCTTTGTTAGCACATGGCCTGTACCCACCATAATCCAACTATGTTCTATCCTATTTAATGATTCTATTTATTATTATTGAGTATGACTATCATTCATTATGATTGTAATTTATTCACCATGATAAGGACATTGACTACCTTGACTACCATTTTTACCACACTGGCACATACTATACATCTGTATTTTAAACTTAATAAATGCAGGAAGTGAATTGTATTGAAGTGTATGGAAATAGGGAAAAATCTTTCTGGGGTAGGATTAAATAAGATTTGCTTCTGTCTTGTGACATGTGGAACAGTCAGTTGTATAAAGTGATTTATGCCAATGTAATTTATATGCATGTTCAAATAAAATTAAACCATTGCCATTACATTGGCATATGTTTTTGACTAATGCGCTAACCAGGGCGGATGCTAAATGAGGTTCCACATTATTAGAATACAATAATCCACAATATATAAACTCAACTCGACCTGGCTTGGTTGTCGTCAATCACTCTGATTAATTTATTCTAAGTTGGAAGTTTTTGTTGATGAAGATTTTTTGTACGTCCTGGTGATATCGTCCTCAGTGCGAAACATGTGACCACTCAATTGTGTTTCCTGTACAGATGTGCAGCCCGTGGCCTACGAGGAACCCAAGCACTGGTGCTCAATTGTTTACTACGAGCTCAACAACCGCGTCGGCGGGGCCTTCCAGGCGTCCTCCACTAGCGTGCTCGTAGACGGCTTTACGGACCCCTCCAACAACCGCAACCGCTTTTGCCTCGGTCTGCTTTCCAATGTCAACCGCAACTCCACCATCGAGAATACCCGGCGGCACATCGGCAAAGGTAAAAAAAAGAATTGAGTCCAAGTCCACATGTGGTGTGTGACAATGAAAACAAATTCCATCCAGCCATCCATTTTCTATGCCGCTTAGATCTGGGTTAGAATCTCCGTCTGGCCTCTCTGTGTGGAGTTTGCATGTTCTCCCCGTGCGTGTGTGGGTACTCCGGTTTCCTCCCACATTCCGAAAACATGCATGTTAGGTTAACTGGCGACTCTAATCACATTCTAAGGTTTGAATGTGAGTGTGAATGGATGCATGTCTGCCCTGCCATTGATTGGAGACAAGTCCAGGATGTACCCCGCCTCCTATACGGAGTCAGCTGGGATAGGCTCCAACATACCCACGACCCTAATGAGGATGAAAACAAAGGATTTATTTCATTTATCGACTGATGTTTCCCCACACTCTGAAGGTGTCCACCTGTACTATGTCGGCGGCGAGGTCTACGCCGAGTGCCTGAGCGACAGCAGCATCTTTGTCCAGAGTCGCAACTGCAACTACCACCATGGCTTCCACCCCACCACTGTGTGCAAGATCCCCAGTGGCTGCAGCCTGAAGATCTTCAACAACCAGGAGTTCGCCGAGTTGCTCGCCCAGTCGGTCAACCACGGCTTTGAGGCCGTCTATGAGCTCACCAAGATGTGCACCATCCGCATGAGCTTTGTGAAGGTTGGTACCGCCATGTATGCCCGCAGAAAGCACAGATTTTTTTTTTTGAGCAAGAGCATTACATATTCTCACCCTTGTTCCCTTTCGTGAACAAGAAAGAAATTTTTTACAGTAAAGTAACAAAAAAACCCACATCATCAACAATGTTGTCAGCCTTTTTTCTAGGAAAAAATACCATCTTTTCTTGCTCTTGAGGTTCACAGTCCATCTTTAGAAATACATGTTTATTTCTGTGTCCCAGGGCTGGGGAGCCGAGTACCATCGCCAGGATGTGACCAGCACCCCCTGCTGGATCGAGATCCACCTGCATGGACCCCTGCAGTGGTTGGATAAGGTTCTAACGCAAATGGGTTCCCCCCACAACCCAACATCATCTGTCTCTTAGACCGTCCTTGTGGTCAGTCCTAGCATTTGTAGCCCAAGTAGCAAGACTGGTGTCTCGGGCGGGTCCCAGATCAGTTTACACCTGATTGCCTCAGTTAGACAACCTAACAATGTTATGACTGAAGCACAAGCAGCTGATCTGGGACCTGTAAGGCAGGGCGGGATGGTTTGTTTTCTACTTGAAGGACGTCTTAAGTGGGCACATTTACAGACTGGGAGAGGAGCGAGCAGAGAGTGTGATGCAACTGGACGATACTTGATCTCCGTGACCAACCTAAATAATGCAACCATCACACTCTTCGACGAGCGCAGGTGTTCGCCCTCTACTTTTTGTTCTCTTTATTCTCAATCATGCCTGTATTCCCACTTTAACTTGCAAGCAGTACTTTTCGGTTCGGGCCTTTTTGTTGTCAAGTTCTGTCAATATTTTGGCACCCTTGGGCAGCAGTGTATGGTACCGAAAAAAAGGCGATGTTTCAAACCATTAGGGACTCTCAAAACAAATAAAGAAGAAGACTCTTCTTCTGTCTGTGCATAATTTGGATAATGGTAAGTATAATAATGCTAAAAACCTCAATAGCATTACCGTCCTAGTGATTTTGTTGTCAAAAACTTTAGTCTTTTTCTGATTTGGTGTACAAAAATGTTAAAGTGGATTCATTGCTAATCCTTCATTCTGTGACGTTCACAGTGATGTTTTCATCGTTTATCACACACACATCAATTATCACACTTACAAGCAGCATTAATGATAACGCCGATGCCTGGCGAGATTCCGTTATGCATTCAATCAATCTGGGGTTTGGGTGTGTCACACCTTTATGCCGTTAGCACTCTCTGTCTACCATTCCAAACTGTTTCACGCAGCTGTACAGTACTATACCACTCTGTGGTTTTGGTACACTTTTAAATCATTCAGCGACATTCCAGGTCACTGGGATTGCAGTTTATTTGTGACATGTATGAAAGTTAGTAAGACTCGGTGTATAAAGTGTTAATGTCAATCATCTCTAAAGAGTATAGGAGGAATTTAGGGGAATTTAATTTAGTACGTGGCATTGCACGAAATAAGGGCATATCCAATGTTTCCAACCTTTTGTCAACATGCGTTATGCTCGTGTTTTTACAATTACGTTTTTGGTTCAAATAGCATTTATAAATGTATTCAACGTTAGAATATGTGCTGTGCTGCCTGGTTTCGAGGTAGTGTAGAGCTTGGCATAACTTGGCACGGACTGGCATGTACAGTATTCATTCAAGTACACGCACAGTGATTGAGCAGGATATGTTTGTCTGAAATGACTGTTACTGGAAAATGTTGAGCATTCAAATCATAATTCATTGTGTCCAAAAATGTGTTACCAATAGCACATCCATATAAATTTTTTTTTCATAAAATATGTTGTCATTCATTTCGTATTTTCTGGTAAACTGTTATACTCTCTGCATTCTTTTTGTATTTTTCATGTTTGGTCTGCACTTTCACATGTTGCCTCTTTTTTGCATCAGTGTTGTTTTTTCCCCAACTTTGGTCAGTCAGACTCCCAGAAAAGCATTTTATTCCATGAATATCAGGACTCTACTGGAGGATTCGAATAAATTTGTTTCAGTATTTGCAGTCTTGTGTATTTTTTATGTCTTGTGTATGCATGCTTTTTAATCACAGGCCACCCAAGTAAGGAAAAATATGCAATGGCACATCCAAAAACATCTACCAAACTGCTTGTTTGTATTAGTGTGCTTGGAAATTTGAGATATACAGTACAACATTGATGTATGTGTGGATGTTGAAGACAACTGCGCTATTGCTGAGCATCAGTTCATTTTGCTGTAATTTGCAATGACTAGAATATCTTCTGGAATTCTGATGAGGTTAGTGCACGGGTCTTCAGAGTGTGGCTATGAGCCTCCCGTCAGAGAAAAACAGATTTTGTAGAGGAAAGTTTTCTGCTCACACCAAACTGTTTACCTACATATCAAGAGTGGACAATCTCACACTCGACTTACCGGGTTAGTGTATTAGTGTCTAAACTGTTTTGTACTGTTTAATGACATCTCAGGGGTCCATAAAGAACTTGCAAATAGTAAAATTAACTTGTGTTGCAAGGTTAAATAGCTCCATAAATGACAAGTTAGTTAAACACCATAAATAGCACTGTGGCTGTCGCAATAGCTTTTAAAAACAACTGTAAAACAATTTATAGTAAATTATTCTGATAAAACTAGGGCCGTCATGGTTAAAAATGTTAAATGAATCACATTTGTCAAATTAATCATAATTAATCACTATTTACAACTGTGTGAAGTATGCCTTTTTAAACTGTATTTAATGAACAAAAAGATAAATGCATGCATGTTTTTGGAAAGTGGGAGGAAACCGGAGTAAATGGATGGATGGAAGATAAATGACCTGCGGCTCTGAGGATAAAGCGGCATAAAAATGGATGGACAAGACACCATTTTCTCTCTATGTATTATCATCAACAAATGAGCTGAAAGTTTAAATAATGCTAAATGTTACCTACCATATTGCATTTCTGAAAATCTTTTTACCTAACACTAGTTTCTTTAAGAGTAGCAGAACATTTGAGTCACTCTTTAGGCCTGTTCTTATGAGCCATGAGGGGGCGCGCTTAGACACCACATAGTAAGGTGTTGATTGTAGATGGATTTTCTGGGATTTGCAATTAAATGCTGTTAATTGTACTTTCGCATTAAATGTTATACCGTATTGTTTTAAAAAAAAAAAAGGTTATCTAGGCCAGGGTTCTGCAACCCGCGACCTTATTGGCCAAGTATACACAAACAAGGAATTTGACTCCAAAATCGGTAAAGAAGGCTTAAGAAGAGGAACAGGAAGACAGAAAAGGAACGTGACAATACTTTTAAGGGCACTGTATAATCGTGTTACCTTCAGATTAGCGGTCAAATAGGTTTTGTGGCACCAATTGGGTTTTCATTTGGTGGAAACAGGCCAAAACGGCTCTTTTGATGCTAAAGGTTACCAACCTCTGACCAAATACTGTACATGCATAATAAATAGGTTATTGTCATGTTCTGAATACCCCCTAATGCCCCTCACTGTGGTCTAGTGGTTTGACATAGTGTGCTTAATTACAATTTAAAATGTTAACGTATCTCTCTGCTTTCCCCCCATCTTCTCCCTGTTTTCTTTTCTCTTCTTCTCTATCCCCTCCCTCTCCAGTGCGGCCGCTCCAAATTTGCATAAAGATAAGTATAACAACTTACAATTTTTTATTACAACAAACAATAAAAAAAATAAGTAATAAAACCTATGTAACAGGGGGAGTATGTTGTACTTTGCATCTAGATCATCAATACTTTAATGGCTGGACAGGACACACACCAAAATAAAAAATAAAATGAAATAAAATGTTAATGTAATTAATAAAATAAATTCTCCCTAGGGCATCTCTGTGTGGAGTTTGCATGGTTTCCCTGTGCATGTGTGGGTTTTCTCCGGGTACTTTGGTTTCCTCCCACATTCCAAAAACATGCATGTTAAGTTAATTGGTGACTAAATTGTCCATTAGAGTGTGAATGTTTGTTTGTCTATATCCTGTGTCCTGTGATTGACTGGCGACCAGTCCAGGGTGTACCCCGCCTCCCGCCCAAAGTCAGCTGGGATAGGCTCCAGCATCCCCGCGACCCTAATGAGGATAAGCGGCATAGAAAATGGATTGATGACTCCGGTTTCCAAAAACATGCATGTTAGGTTAATTGGCGACTCTAAATTGTCCATTAGAGTGTGAATGTGAGTGTGAATGGTTGTAAGCGGCATAGAAAATGAATGAATGAAATTAGTTACCGTCGTTAACGCGTTATTTTCGACAGCCCTAGTTAAAACACAAAAGTAAGCTTTTGCTGCCATCTGCTGGCGTTAATGTTGTCCAACGCCCCCCGTCTAGCCCTTTAAATAAAAACATCGAAACGTTATTTCGTTGTAATGTTGAATAATAATAATGTTATCCCGTTTATTTAGCGAATTTGTGACGGAGTGTAGTACCAATGTCACCGGAAACAGGACGCACCACCACCGGAAGCAGGAAGTACGTGCGCAAGTCGTCCGCGGAGCACAGCCGGGGTCAGTTTGTTGTTTTTGTTTGACTTATTTACGCCTATTCATTCGATATTTAATACATTTATTTGAGGCGCCGTCATTCTCAATTCGCCATAGATTAGCTAAAAGCGCCTCGCCTTGCGTTGTGGCCGAAAATGACAACTTTGCTCATGTTTTCTTCTCTTCTAGGTGGCCCGTAAAATATGCCATGCTAATGAAACATCTAATCAGCCCCCTTCTCCGCCGCATTGCGTCCAGCACCCCTTCCCTTACCGTGCCTTCGCCCAGCAGGACGGGCCTCTCTCGGGCAACCCCGTGCGCTCACAGACGTCATCAATGGAGGCGCGCGAGCACAGCTTTGGACCGTCACATCCCGGACCTGAGCGGGCCTGAGCAGAGGCTGCTCACTAGACTCTATGAAGGACTAATAGGGGGGCAGCGGGCCTCTCTTGCAGAGTCCATCACCCTGGTGGAGACGCAGCATCCCCGGAAGAAAGAACTGGCCCAGGTTCTGCTCCAGAGGGTGCTGGCTTACAGGAGGGAACAGGAGAGCCGGAATGACGGGAAGCCTTTGGCTTTTAGAGTAGGTGTGTGGTTGGAAAAACGTTTCCAGGATGCTGCTCTTCCTGCAGTTTATGTTTTCGCATAGAAAGTAATGGCAATACAGTGAAACGGTTCCTTTCAAATGTACAGAGTAAGTGCCAGTCAGTTGTGATACCAAGTCTCACGACAAAAACCTGGCTTCTATGAAACGGGGGAGTGGGACATATGAATTCTGATTTCGTCATGGTTATGTGCCCTATCGGGGTATCGCGATTAGCTGGCGATTGCTACTCCTCCAAGGTGGCTACACGAAAAAGCCAAAAAAGAGATACATTTTATTTACCGACTGGGGTGAAATCCCACGCTACCTCCTGAGAAATGTATCGCAATGCCTTGAGATCTTTGCTCACGTCATTCAGTAATGGTTCGACCATTTTTGGTCTTTATCGTTTGACCTTACTTTTTGCTCTCTGTTTATGATATTCATGTTATACTACGAACTTAAACCTTCCACAAATGGTACAATTAGGAGTTCAACACCAAATTTAGTGGAAAGATACCCCTCTAAATGTAAAACTTTAGGTTGGGGTGAGTAGTGTTGCTTAGTTTTTATCTTAATGTAGATGTAGTATCCATCGATCAACCCTTGTTACTGTAAACATTCCCTGTACACTCAAAGGTTACCATATGATGGTGGCGGTTTCACCCTGGGACAATTTCTTTTACTTCCTATGGAAAAAATGGTTTTGAAATCCCATTGTTTGCCAGGTCTCTCCGGTCCTCCAGGAGCAGGAAAGTCGTCATTCATTGAGGTGGTGGGGAAGATGCTGACAGAGCGCGGACACAAAATATCAGTGCTGGCTGTCGATCCGTCCTCCTGCACGACGGGAGGTAGCATCTCTGTTGGTGCAGATGCCATCAAAGCTGTTTGTCACTGTGCAAGAGTCTTGGTTGTTCTCTTGTGTCGCAGGCTCTCTGATGGGCGACAAGACCCGCATGACAGAACTCTCCCGGGACATGAACGCCTTCATCAGGCCTTCACCAACCTCTGGAACACTCGGCGGTGTCACCAGGACCACCAATGAAGCCATTGTTCTCTGTGAGGGGGCTGGGTATGATGTCATCTTTGTGGAGACTGTGGGTAGGACATTCTAGACATAAGATGAAAACAAAAATATAAATAATTTAAGGATCTCATAATTAAAGTTGGGTTCTCAGGCGTGGGCCAGTCAGAGTTTGCAGTGGCCGACATGGTTGATATGTTTGTGTTGCTGATTCCGCCAGCAGGGGGCGACGAACTTCAGGTCAGAAAACACCTGCTGTAAAGCATGATGTTAAGTGATGTTGTCTCAAGTTTGTTTTTGAAACTTTCAATATATTAATCAGTACAGTTTACCAACATAATTCTTCTGTAAGCAAGAACATCTGTCTTGTCTTCAGGGTATCAAGAGGGGCATCATTGAGAGGGCCGACCTGGTGGTGGTGACCAAGTCTGATGGAGATCTGGTGGTGCCGGCCAGGAGGATCCAGACGGAGTACACCAGTGCTCTGAAGCTACTCAGGAGGCAGTCCAAATCATGGAACCCCAAGGTGAGTGAAATCCTGTCTCTAACCCAAATATCCCTGTCAACTAACCCAGCCCTAAATCAGTCCTACCCTACCCCCACTGAAGCCATTCTAACCATCCATGTCCATCCTACTATTCCTGCGTTATTCAACGTCCTCAGGTTGTACAAATTAACATCCACCCCTACACACCATCCCCACTCTACCTCCATAACCCCACTCTACCCAATCTTCTTCCCTGATTCAAATTTGCTTTGATTTTGTCTCAGAAATGTGGGTTCTCCAGTATATGACTAATTTCTGTCAAGGTCCAGTTTATACGTGTACATGTTGGTTTCCGCTACATGTAATTGATCGTCTTGCACCGCCACTACAAAATAGACACCTTAAAAATTTCGCATTTTTAAAAAAGTCGCAAACAATGTTGAATAATATATTGTATGGATATTATATATGCTATACACATTTGTTTGTCACACTTGCATATTTGAGATCTTCCAACAAATTTCAATAATATTCAATGACAACACAACTCAACACAAAATGCAGTTTTTAAATGGAACATATCATTAGGTTAGAAAAAATCCAAACCTACATGGCCCTAAACAGCCATTGGAGGGTTTTCCAGCATGAACTGCCTTTTTAAGGTCATGCCGCTTATCCTCATTAGGGTCGTGGGAGTATGCAGGAGCCTATCCCAGCTGACATCGGGCAGGAGGCGGGGTACACCCTGGACTGGTCGCCAGTCGCAGGGCAGACAATCATTCACACTAATGGACAATTTAGAGTCGCCAGTTAACCTAACATGCATGTTTTTGAAATATGGGAGGGAACTGGAGTACCCGGGGAAAACCCACACATGCAAACCCCACACAAAGACCAACCAAGATTGACCAAGACAGTCTTCAAAATCTCTTGACTGTGTGGCCATCATGGTAAGCACTCGACTGCTGTGCGGCCTTGCAAGAGTCAAAATTGCATAAATATTAGTGATGGGATGATGACGCCTCAAGGAGTGTATTGGCACATTACACGAACTGTGTTGACACTGTGTGGGTCACTCAATAGTGACCTCTGCTGTAGTTCTAAAATCATTGCAGGTAAACAAACGAAAATAAAATGGAACAGTTTACATGCTTGCAAACCCAACATCAGCCTGTGAAATAACATGTCATCTCTATTTGCTAGTATTTGACTTAAAATATCATCATTGTATAATTTAATTTGCTCCATTTGTTTGCTGAGTTCAAGAGAAATTTTTTTTTTTAAACCTTTGTTTGTGTAAATGTTAGTTGGAATGTACAATAAAGTTAAAATGTTTAACTTACGTATGGGACTTTGTTTTGTGTTCAATCATATGAAATAACACACTGTAACGTAACACTCTTTAATGCCTCAGCATTGATGAAGTGCTCTTATTGATGTATGACAGCTTCATGGAGCAGAGCCGACACTTCACCTACAATAAAATAAAAAGGGAGTTTATCTGCAAACAATTTAAATGTCTTACCAGAAAAGAGTAGAAACACATTTAATAATAAAAAAAACTAACAGTGTCTAAGGAAGAAAGAGATTTACATTATTTAGTGTCAAAAGTTCAAAATTATTCCACATGGGAATTCCTGGAACGGCCTGGATCCATGAAGTCAAAATGTGCAAAAATCCAGAAACAAGAGCAATAGCAAACTGCAGCAAACAGTTTCTCCAACCAATCCATTCGCAACATGTTAATGTTGTTGGTTTGTTTCCTTCTAAACACCATTTGGCGCGACACATCCAAACGACACAGTTCTGTAACGGCCACATGATGTTTTTCTTAAAGCGATACACGCACCAATACGGGGTTTCACTCTTGAGGACTCGACACAGTGCTGACGCACCAGTGTTGTTCATCCCATCTCTAATAAATGTGCTCCCACCTATTAGGGTATAACTTCAGGGACAAGGTACTCCTTCCCTAACTGATGGACTTATGTATACATAACGATTGCAGTTCACATTTCATCTTAAAAAGGCAAAGCATCTCAATTTATTATGTGACACTTATAAACGTCTGCCAGCATCAAAATAAGCAAAAACATTAAATGTACAAATGCAGTCCTGCATCCCTGCCCTTTGTCCAATTTTGTCAGGTCGTGCGGGCTTCCTCGCATAGGGGCGAGGGCATTCCCGAGGTCTGGGCCAGAATGGAGTCCTACCGGGAAGCAATGTTGGCCAGTGGCGAGCTGCAAGGCCGGCGCAGGGCCCAGCAGAAGGTCTGGATGTGGAGCTTGATCCAGGAGAACGTGCTTGTGCATTTCCAGCATCACCCTAGTGTCAGGGATGCTCTGCCCCACCTGGAGCAGAGGGTCATCAGAGGGGACATCTCCCCTGGTCTGGCCTCCGACCTGCTGCTCAAAACCTTCCTATCATCTTCCTCGTAGTCAGTGGAGGGACAGAGGCCTCGTTCAGGACCACCTTTTTCAATCACCTAAACAAATCTGGGCCATTTGAACGAACATTTTATGCAGACCACAGAAGAATACTTCACTGACACCAACTGGAATTTAAAAATAACTTGTACATCCCATCACTTAGTTCAACTGAGGTGTTACACGTCAATATTATGAAAACATTATTAAAACAAAGGCCTCTATGAGATGTTTTACTGCAGTCAGTGTCCAAGCTTGCAATTAATCAAGTTTCTTGTTGTGTAAACAGTTATTTATGAGCATAACTAAAGAAATGCTGAACCACATATTGTTGAGGGGAGTAGCAATAAAGAAACTCACAGTTTAGCGTAGGAATGGCTCCGGAAATCATCAGATTTATCATTCATCATCTATGTTTATCGTCACTTTTCCTTTCCCCCTCATTACTGCTACCTTTCTGTAGAGAAGATAGAAAAAAGGCACATTAAAAACCCCAACTTGTTGAGGTAATGTTTTAAATGCTACTGGAGTTGAAGTAGGCGTGATGGTTTGAACACCCAATTTTCATTGGATTTTTGGGGCGCTTAATTCAAGAATAGAACATGATGTTTAGGACTGTCGCGGCCAGTCTCCGTGAAGCGGCGGTCATGGTAGCTGCTTAGCTCCGCAACTGTGGAGCCCGGCGGGTTCGACCCACATGTGCTTGCAGCGCATGAGAGGCCAGCTTCCTGCATGCATTCTCTGGTCTGGGGTAGCCATCGATGCCGCCATTGCGGCAGTACTCCGCCTCTACCCTCCGCCGGCTCAATAACCGCTGTCTCCCGGACCGCACTGCCGCTCTTCAACAGCTTGGACTCTTCTGCTGCTCCCGGCCTACACATCGTGGATCTGGACGTACTTTTTTCTACCACAGTTCATCTGAAAACGCCATTCCGTCCATCTGGTCCCACCGCTCTGATACTTCCGCATGACGTCATCACCACAACCTACACGTGAGCAGGTCCAACCTCTGCCCTGTTCCACGCGCATCACAACTCACTGTTCACTCACGTCACCTGAACTTCTGCCTCCTCAACACCCGCTCCCTCAGCAACAAGGGACTCCGTTGAAAACCCCCGTTCTGATGGGCGCGGCGGCGGCACAGCAGTTATTATAAAAAAAGATATTAAATTAACCCCTCTCTCTCTTTCAAACTTTCACTCATTTGAATATACTTCTTCCAAACTGTCCGGTCCATGTCCACGTGTAACTGCTGTTATTTACCGCCGCCCGAACCCCTCCGTCCTTGCAGACTTCACTGATATTCTGACTCAGTCAAGTGCCATATCAGCCTCCATCCTCCTGCTGGGTGACTTTAATTTCCACATAGACAATGTCAACTCCAAACCCGCTGCTGAATTCATGGACCTTCTTCACTGCTTCTACATCACTAAATATGTCAATTTCCCCACTCACACTCACACTCACATTCTTGATCTGGTTTGCTCCACTGGTCCCACAATAAACAATCTTTCCAGCCACAATCTCGGCATATCTGACCACTTTGCCATAACTTTCAATATACAAATCCCCCTCACAGCCCGTAAAGCAAAACGCACAATAACTTTCAGAAATCTAAAATCCATTGACACTCCTGCTCTTTCTGTTCTTCTCTCCTCCAAACTGGCTACCTCCCCTCCCGCTCTGTCTGAAAATCCTTCTGAACTTGTCACTCATTACAACAACACCCTTTCCTCCTGTCTTGACGAACTGGCCTCCACCAAAACTAAAACCGTCTCCTTCACCCATACTGCCCCCTGGTAAACCCCTGAGCTCCATCAGATGAAGTCCCGTAAGTGCCAGCTTGAGAGACTGTACAGGAAATCTGGTTTAACGGTCCATCTCCAAACCTACTCAGACTACTTTCAGCACTACAAAGACAAACCAAACTCCGTCCGATCTAAATACTACTCCGACCTCATCCATTCTGGTTCTAATAACCCCAAAGTTCTCTTTTCCACAATAAACACTTCTAAAGCCCAACAACACCTCATCTTCCTTCACCACTGACAAATGCAATCAATTTCAATCCTTCTTTCAGTCCAAAATAGATTCCATTTAAAGTTCCATAGACCTCTCCTCCTCCCACACCGCTCCACCTGATCCTCCTCCGCTCCATCAACAGCCCTCTCAATTCTCACCCATTTCTCCCGCTCACCTGACAAAACTTTTTCCCAGCATTAAAACTTTGACATGTTCTCTGGATCCCATTCCCTCTCCTCTTCTCAAAGCCTGTTTTCCTGCACGCTCTCCGCTGATCACACAAATAATAAACTCCTCCCCCTCCCCCGGTTTTGTCCCAGAGTCTCTCAAGCTGGCTGCTATCACCCCCATCCTCAAAAAACCCAACCTTGAGCCTGAAATCTGTGCAAATTTCCGCCCCATATCCAATCTCCCCATTCTGTCTAAAACCCTGGAACGTTATGTTGCCGCCCAACTCCAGACTCACCTCACCTCCAACAGTCTCTATGAACCCTTCCAGTCCGGCTTCCGTCCCAAACACAGCACCGAAACAGCTCTGCTCAAAATTACAAATGATCTCCTCCGATTCCGGTAACCTTTCCATCCTCATCCGCCTGGACCTCACCGCAGCTTTCGACACCATCAGCCACTCCATCCTCCTGTCCCGCCTCAAAAACCTGAACATCACTGTTTCTGCTCTTTCCTGGCTCCAGTCCTATCTCATAAACCGGCAACAGTTCATCCATATCAACCACTGCTCCTCCTCCAAAGCTCCCCTGCAGCAGGGTGTCCCGCAGGGTTCGGTGCTTGGTCCTCTCCTCTTCATTCTCTACATCCTCCCCCTCGGCAACATTATTCGTCGTTTTCACTGCTACGCTGACGACATCCAACTTTACATCTCCACAACATCCATCGACCCCAGCATCTACTCCACTCTCTCCCACTGCTTAACAGACATCAAAAACTGGATGAATCACAACTTCCTCAAATTAAACAGCGACAAAACAGACTTTATCATTATTGGTCCACATAACATCACCAAATCCTCTCAACACCTCACCCTGCACTTCGACAACACCACACTTCTTCCATCCCCACTCATCCGCAATCTTGGTTGTCTCCTGGACCCCACTCTTTCATTTGAACCTCACGTAAAGCACATAACCCGGACTGCTTTTTATCACCTCAAAAACATAGCTCGTCTCCATCCATCACTTACCTTTCCTTGCTGCTGAAACTCTCATACACGTGTTTATCACAACCAGAATCGACCATTGCAATAGCATTCTCTATGGTACATCATCAAAAACCCTCAACAGATTACAGTACATTCAGAACTCCGCCGCTCGGCTCCTCACCCACACACGTTCCCGTGAACACATCACCCCTGTCCTCCTCAAGCTCCACTGGCTCCCTGTCCCTCAGCGTATCCACTTTAAAATCCTCCTCATTACATTTAAAGCACTCCATAACCTGGCCCCTCCTTACCTCACAGACCTGCTCCACCATTACACTCCATCTCGCTCCCTCCGCTCCTCCAACTCCAACCTTCTGTCCCTGCCCTGTAGAACCAAGCTCCGAACCGGGGGGCACAGAGCTTTTTCCATCGCTGCCCCCACCCTCTGGAACTCTCTGCCTAAACCCCTCCGTGACTGCTCTGACCTCCCCACCTTCAAGAAAGAACTAAAAACTTATCTGTTTAAAATTGATTTTAATGTTTGATTTTATTCTGTAAATTTTGTGCTGTTTTTATTCTTTAATGTATTGTAACGTGAGTTTCTTGAAAAGCGCTATATAAATAAAATGTATTATTATGATTATTATTATTATTAACCAGTGTAATAATAGAGGACAAAATTGATTCATGTTATGTGGGTCTAAACACAGCAGTTAAGTCCATCAAGTCATATTGAGAAATGATAATCTATTTCAAAGGCAAAATTAAAAACAAACCAAGAATCAACGGCGAAAGGCTAATTTGTATTTTTATACATATTTGGGGGGTTTATTCACTTTTTCTCTCTGATTGTTTCTGTCTCTTGTAGCATCCATTGCTAATTGTGTAAATTAGGTGGTGACAGACAGCCAATAGTTACTTTCCTTACTGGGGAGTTGGCAACAGTGCGCTACTGCTTTAATGTGATATTTTACAATTGACCACCAGATGTCGCTGTGGGGAGATGTTTCCAACGTTCCAATGGCTGGATGCTTTTTCTGAACCACTTGTTCCAAATCGTCTCAACGTTATCCTCCACTGGCAGTAATAGTTGGCATATGTATGTGTTATCTACCAGTTGATGGTTCAAAGCTTGACAAGCTAATTGTCCGTGATTTGGAAGTACTCAGCCTGTTAAGTATATTTACATTATGCTGGCGGGATAAGCACTCCCCACGTCAACACTGCCATCTAGTGGTCATGGCGGGCACAGCATGTGTCGGGCGCTCATGCCAGTACTTGTTTTGTCGCAGTAATGAACATAATTCATGATTTCCCTCTGACGTTGCCACGAACAAAGGGGTCCGTGTTTTAAGTATAGGGCTTGTACACAGACACGTATTTTACACGCATCCAATTGGATAGACACGCTTAGCCTCGCTGACAATACAACACAATTTATTATTGGGAATGGTAAAATATGAAAACAATATAGACTAGCTTGACTGATTTAGACGATAATCCCCGCCGTGAGACCAACCGAGTGTGATTGCGGATTTAAGGGTGTGTTGATCTGAATCGTAATCACAAAGCCCGGGTTGTTTCATCTACTGTTATTCTTTTGTTAGCCACTGGAGGGCGCCCTAGTACCACGCTGGTCGGGCTGGATCCATTGCCCTAGTTATCGAACTCACTCCGCCCCCTTGCTCCACTCAGAAGCTTTGGGTTACTCAGAGGTAGTCACTCTTACCTGCCTTTTTGAGCCAGAAACCTGGACTGGTAAATCTGAACCATCCACAAGCCAGCTTGATTGGCCTCTTCCTGGGTCGCAGCCGGGTCTGCACCAGAGAAGTGGGATGAGGCCTGCTGAATGCAGATGGATTCATTAGATCAGATGACACAAAGGCACACTGTAGTCTCACTCCTGCAGCTGTGGACTCACACGCTGTCGTTTAGCGCACATCGGGACTTAGCAGACATCTTGTCCCGTCCACGTTTGAGGAATAGTTATCTGCATAAGTACTGAGGTTGTGTGGGTTTTTGTGTCAGCAGTCTGGAGTCGAGATGTAGCGGGTGTTCTGCGAAGCTCCGTAGGGGACATTAAGAAGAAGAAGAAGAAAAAGATTGTGCCGCATTCATTCCCTGACGGTATTATCCATTTATAAGCGAGATAGATTTCAGCCGAGGGAATATGCTAGATATTGTCACTTTTTGAGCCGAGCACCAGTGAAATATGCAAAAAAAAATGCAATATGAAATATTAATTAGGCCGATGTTAGCAGATGTATATGTCGCAGCAGTCCTCACCGAGTACTCAGTACCAGTTGGTCTTTTTAAGGTAGAATATTTGCTGGAGGAATAAGCACTCCGAGGCACCAGACAACTTTAATAAAACACTTTATTTTCACGAAATGGAAAAAAAAGTCACAACCTCAACACTGCCGCTTAGTGGTCATCACGAGGTACAGCATGTCTCGAGCGCAAGTCAGTCGCATAGTACTTATTTGCAACAGAAGAGTATCATTAATGATTTCCCTCCGACATGGCTAAGAATAAACGGATTGGTGTTTTACGCATTGGGCAATATAGACATATTCATACATGAAAAGACAGTTGCTGTGCTCCCTCGCTTTACTGGCGGCGATGCTTCTAGCAGTCTTTTCGGAAGTAGAATAATATCAAAGTAAGTTGATCACCATTGATGTACTGATGTTGTTGAGGTGCGCCCTGAGCCCAAAGCCTGGGATGGTTGAGCCACTTTGGCAGAATACCCCCCAAGAGTTAGAGTGGTCTTGCAATTGCACACAAAGACCAAGAACTTGATGGCAGGGGTATTCTGCAAAAGTGGCTGAACGCCTCCCAGACTTTGTGCTCAAGATGCAACTCAACAAAACCCAGCCAGGACCAGGTAATGACTCTAACTTCGGTTACCACGGTGATATAGCCGCTTTCAAAGTGAGCTACCTTCGCTGAACGAGCAAGTCCGGCCTTACACTCAGACAGCTCACTAACCCACTAAACTCGCTTCGCAAAATACCCCCTTGTCTTCATCGCCCAATTTGTGGGCGGAGCATCAACACGGGAGGGGACGCATGCACTGTATGTGTTGTGTTCGGAGGACGTGGTACTGCACGTGGTGGGGAAAGCTGTTCACTATCACACTCACATGCACAAGTGTAACTCAGCACGCTTGGAAATGTTTTAGAAACGAGTGCAGAAAATGTTACCTTTGGTACAAAGCAGTCCATAGAAATTATAGTTTTGCACGCAGACAACAAAGGCCCGAGAACTGCGCACTTCCATTCTGTCATACTTTTGTAGATGATTGTTAATTGGCGACTCTAAATTGTCCATTAGAGTGTGAATGGTTGTTTGTCTTTGTGTGTCTACATGTGCCCTGCGATTGGCTGGCGACCAGTCCAGGGTGTACCCCGCCTCCCGCCCAAGGCCAGCTGGGATAAGCTCCAGCATACCCGCGACCCTAATGAGGATAAGCGGCATAGAAAATGAATGAATGAATGAATGATTGAATGGTTTCAAACAGACGGCAACGAGGTTTCCACAATACAGCTGTATAACATTTCTGTTGGGTATCATGTGGGTATCTGGAGGGTATCATGTGGGGTTATACCTGTATAACCCCACATGATACCCTCCCTCCTTTTTCCTGTTACCCTGTCCATGTCCATGTCTTACATAGAAGCCTGTCACTTGTGGACACGCACACACGCACAGCGGCTGCTTTGTGTCCAGCCACTCTGCCAGTCCATGACACAATAGCGTGAATGGCTTCAAGCGCACTTTCAGTGCACGTGGAGAGGCTAGGCTAATGGGCTTGGAGAGCTGCAGCACTCTAGAGCAACATCTTGCTCTTTATGCTGCTTAGGTGCCCCCCCCAACCCCCTACGCAGCCTTGAAGTCCACCATGATGGCCTTCGACATGTCTTACAGTGTGAACTGCAAAGGACTTAGTCCTAATTCTGGTGAGATGACGACACTGCAGGACGGCTGCAGCTTGCCCCCCCCCCGCTTTATTACCCACCTAATGCCGCTGTTTGCAGTGTGTAATTTAAAGGCGCAGCCCATGGGCCAAGCCGTTGTTGCCAGGAAGGCAGGTATGGAGCCTTGGTGCCGGTAATTGGACCTGAGAACTGATTGGGAAGCTTGATTGACCTGCAGTAACGGATTTGAGTGAGTAGTTATGGTTGGAAGATGATATCAGGGTGGATTGCGGAGGGGGAGCGCACCACCAGAGTGACTCACCCGTGCTGCCAATGCTGCCAGCACTCAATTAATGAAATCCAGCTGCTGGGGTGCCGTACGTGCAATGGCGGAGCAGTCTGTGGTCAGGAAAGAGGTTATCTTCATCCAACCACCACCGACGGCCTGTGGCCCATCACGATGGTTATTACAAAATCCTGCCCATTTCAGGTAGAAGACATTAAGGTTGATTATGTCTCCATTACTTTTTAGTAGCCGGTGGCTGCGCTCAGCACAGCCCTGCGGCCGCCATGTTAATGACAACCCGGCCGACATGGCAGGCAGCGCCACGTCAGGACTCGAAATAATCCCTCACTTTAATTAGCATCCAGCCCTGCTTTTGGTGACGCTGCCTCTTTCCCCCATACTGTAGGTCCTAACACATTGTCTGCAAACCAATTCATTGTTACAGTATGAATATTTATGTTATCAGGATTGACTAATTCAAGATGTGTAGCGAAGCCTGCTTTTTCACAAAGCTGTGCTCCATAAGCGGTAGCCGTACCGTACACCCGTACAGGGGGCAGGCTAAAGGAGCTCGGGGCAGTCAGAGGCGATCTCACGTGCATTTCCGTTGCTTACACAGAACAGCAGCTCGTAGAAACGGCACCTTCCAGAGGTGGTGTAAAACAACCAAGTAGCTGCACCTTTACCCTCATTCTCATGTGTCCCTGTTACTCTGAGCGCCTTCCTCCCACTACTGCGCATGACCCCTCGTCGCCCCTCTTGCCAGTCTCTATTATTTCTGGCTGTCCAGTGGCCCGGTCACACTGGTGCCAGCTATGACAGGTAACATTGGGCCACACACTCTTTTGTTAATGTGCAGGTCAGCCTGTCATAGGTGTCCAGTCACCAAGAACCACCCCCCTACACCCACATTACACTACTGCTCCTCTATTTATGGATGACTGCTGGACCAAAACCTCCGCCTGAAGCCTTGTTTCTATCCAGACACGGTTCAGGCCCTATTGGGCAAATTGTAGGTGAATAGGGGCAGGCAATTTAGATTTGGAATTGTGTACCTGAACCAAAATTGTTCTGTTTATTTGTGTACACACGATTGGCCTCTTAATGTCATGGTAACTAGGAGGAAGGTCCTGCGAAGGAAGTGGCTATTGATTACTGCTATAGACTTCCTCTCCCCCCTGGCCTGGTCTACTTACTAATAACCTTGCCATTGTGCTGCACAGACAGCAAATATATCATACAGGAAATATGTGTTTGTCCTCTGAGTCAATTTGCTTCGACCTTTTTAAGAAGACATGCAAAGTTGAATTGATTTCATTCCTAATAATGACCTCTGCCGCGGACGCAACCGCGGATGTTGCTTTTGGCGCAGATCTTGGAAGGTTTAGGCATGGACTGCTCGCAGGATTTTTAAGGGGAAAAAAAGTTGATTAAGGGGCTTCTGTGTTGAAACAGTATCAAACAATTGCACTGTCTGTGATTGATTTTGCAAAAAGCATCACTGAGACAGTATCCATGCAGTAGGGTCTCCGCTGATGGCGTACGGAACCCTATTTAAGGTTGCAATATCAGCGGAACGGTTAATGGCAAACAGGTAACTGTCAAGCTAATAGCCACTTTTGTCATCCAGTCATCCTCTTTGCCACCCAACAAGCAAAGGACAAGATGGCATTGCTCTGGTAGTCCATCACAGGTTGTTGTTACCTTGGCATGTGCCCGGCTTTCCGTTTGATCCCAGGAACCCGCCACTACACCACCAGAAGGCCTGCGAGGGCCTGCGTCGGTTTGTCACGCCAGATTGACATTTTGCAGAGCTCTGCCAGGGCACCGCGACACATTTTTGTCCTCACTGGACAAGCGGAACAGCGGCGGATGCGTCAACTTGGGCAGATGGGCGGCTGTCGGTGCCAGCCGCTCTGAAGCATGCCGGACCGCTGGCCCCGCCAACTGTCGGCCAGACGTTGTGCTTCCTGGCGCTGTGCGGCAATGCAGGTTTCTCTGAAGGAAGAAACTGAAGGAAGTCCTATGTAGAAGAATCCGGATGATCTCTTAACTATGACAACTTTTCAAGTCAACTATTTCTATTAGTAGACTTTTCGCCAACAGCAAATCCCTGGCTGAGTTCTTATAATGTCTGTCATGTTGCAGTTAAAACTACCATATGGAGATGTGTGTGTCATGTTTCTGAAAGAGTATTTAAGACTACATTTTAAAGGAGTAATATACTTACAGTGGTGTGAAAAAGTGTTTGCCCGCTTCTCAGTTGATGTTTGTCCCACTTGGAGGGTCACTGACATGGTTTATCAACTTTGCTTTGGTCTGATGAGACAAAACCTGCCCTTTTGGAATGTGTGTCCTATTACATCGGGGGAAAGTAACGCCGCATTTCAAAAAAGAAATATCATATCAGCAGTAAAATACGGTGGTGGTAGTGTGATGGTCTGGGGCTGTTTTGCAGCTTTGGGACCTATTCCAGACTACCTGTCTACCAAAAATATATGTTTCAAATATTGACTCACTCGCCAGCTGCAGACTCAAAACCCATCTGGTCAAAACTCCTTTTGTTTATGTTGTTTATTATTCTTTGTTGTTTTATCTGTCTCATGTGCAGTGTTCTTGGGTTTTAGAAAGGTGCTTATAAATACAATTGTTATTATTTTCAAAATACTGATGTAGAACTGAAACCAACTTGGGTTGTGCAGCATGGAAATAACACCAGCAAGCCAACTCTGAATGGCTGAACAGAAACTAAATAAAGACTTTGGAGTGGCCTAGTTTAAGATCCTGACCTGAATCCTATTGAGGTGCTGTGGCATGACCTTAAAAATTCATGCTGGTTCACGCTCGAAAACCCTGAATTACAACAATTCTGCAAAAACGAGTGGGCCAAAATTCCTGCAGTGCTGTAAGAAATTAATTTCAAGTTATCGCAAACGCTTGATTGCAGTTGTTGCTGCTAAGAATGGTCCAACCAGTTATTAGGTGTATCACTTTTGCACACAGGACCAGGTAGGTTTGGATTTTTGACTCCCTTAATAATAAAAAGTTTCATTGAAAAATTGCACTTTTTGTTCAGTTGTGTTGTCACTGACTAATATTTAAATTTGTTTGCTCCGAAACATTTCAGTGTGACAAACATGCACAAAAAAATAAAAACAATAATACCACCATAAGTGAATTATGACGAAGTAGGATTCCTTCTTCATAAATGGGATATTTTTGCAGCTATGGCATAGAAAACATGTTTAAAATCTTCTAAATACATTTTTGCCATTACACCCATCTAGAGATGAAATAACACAAAACACCACAGACAACAAAGTGAAGGAAAACCAGGAAACGTAACATATTGCAATGAAAATAGCAGCAGTTGAAATAATAATGGACATGACAAAAATAAAGTGATTGGTGTGTTCCACCATAACTTAAGTGTTCTGGGTCGTTCTTTGCCAGTGAGCTGAGTCACCAATACATTCATATTATCATACAGTACATATAGTCAAACACAACAAGCAACTGAAGACATTTTACCTTGTAGGGGAGCAGAATTGATGGCGGACAGGAAGTTTGCGGTTCAGAGTTTGTGCGGACTATGGCTGCAACAGTCAGCTGTGTTATGATGATATTATTGGGCTTGTTTTGAGATCATTTTAACCTGCAATAAAAGCTGGTTGTTAAAGTCTGGTGCGCTGGTGGTTGGCTTTTATGATAATAGTCATAGAAAAAGTTACATTTTTTTCTCATTTTTTATAGAAAGAAAACATTCATAACCTCATGAAAATCAAAGTGTGTGTTTTGCGTGCAGCTTCCCCTTTAAGTGATGGAAGACTGGAATTCAATTAGTGCTAATTAAGTCGTTAAAAGGCGGAAGTGCACCTCCAAGGGAGAGAGTACACATTGGCATTACCGTAGAATAAGGAAGTCCGTCTAATGTAGGAGTTACATTTCCTGGGAGCCCTGCATCCTATAGATCCCACGTGTCAAACTCAGGCCCAGGGGCCAAATCTGGCCTGCACTGCAATTTTATCCACCCCGTGGAATTGTTTGCAAAATAATCACAGATTTTGACTATTGCAACCTGTGTATAGAAAATAACCCCTTATAAGACAGTCTGATATTTTAAATGAACATGTTTCCACATAAAAACACCTTCACCATCTGTGATTTTTTTCAAAGTTGGACCATACTAACTGCTACTTTTTGGAGCCCGGATTATTGGTGCATGTTCAAGCGAGCATCTGTGTGTGTGCGTTGATGATGCATATGAGTGCGTTGGTTGGAAGAACAGGAAGGTTTTAATAAAGCCCACATGTACAAGTGTTGAAAATGCTGGGGGGTAGGGCGGGACTTCATGTCCAATTGGACGCCCAACCTAAAGTAGGCTTTGAGTTTTGGCCTCCTGTGCGATTGAGTTTGACACTCGCGCTTTAGATATATTGGCTAATTGGTTTTTCATGCTTCTGTGTTTGTTCGGTTACACAGTCCTTGGTGGGGGCAGGGCGGGGTCAACCTAAGGTCACTGTTCTACTTCATTAGCCAGCAAGGGGAAATGAGGAGCGTGATTAGCTCGGGCTCGACCCCGCACGTGAAAATGTGTGCCGAGCACGGGCCGTAGGATCGTATGGAAATGTTTACCGGGGGAAAAACATGAGGTCTGAATGTTTGGTTTGTGCGTGAACAAGCAGTAGTGGCTACTGAATGTCAGGTCGTTGCCATGGTAACCCAGTCATCCTTGTGTCTGTTTGCCATCCAGTTTGGGTGTGGGTGGGGGCCCCATTCAATCCTCCCACACTTTGCTCTACCCTTTATTTGGACACGCCAACCCCTGACACCCCAGACACAGACACCCGCCCACGCCCTGATGATCCGACCCCCTACCCCCCGCTATGCGCCTGAACCAGATTCTGTTGACCCCTCACTGAGAGACGTCTCACCCAAACAGATGATGAAGAGGCACAGCAGGGTGGCGGCACGGGGACGAGGTGGTGGTGGGTTGCCCTGGCTTGGTACAGCATATGTGCATGTAAATATGCGTCCCGCTGAGTTCGGCTTAACCAGAAAGCATAACAGTCTGTCATTTTGCATTCACCTGTACGGATACGCCACTCGTGTGGAAACGCCTGGAGACCAAGTCTGGACTTGTGGTACTTATCTTGGTCAAGAACATGATTAGGTGATGTTCCTTAATGTAACACTGTATGGAAATGACCCTAAAACTTGAATACCTCACACGGGCATGAAGAAAACCTTCAACCCAGACAGTACGACTTAAAAATTGGATGTTCAGAGAGATTTAAGTCTGAATTGACCCAAGGACCATCTTGCTTTGAGGATGGCTTCGTCTAGCACCTAGGCTCACAAACTTTTATTTGTATAACTGTTATGTGAATAGGTTCGAATAGGGTCTTGAACCGTGACCTTCCAGTCCCTACGAGTTGTGATGAAGGCTGCCGCGTCCACTTCTACTTTGTGCGCTGCAGACAGTCTGTGGGGGACGTTTGATGCATTGCTCAGTGGTACCAAGGAAGCAATCAGTCCAGCCTCCACTGCCTCTAGGGATGGGTACCGGTAGAGGTACTGTATTACCAGGCACCAACTCGTGTTTTGGTACCAACGCTAGTCTCCGTGGGTGCCACTGCCAGTGACATTGAATTTACAAGCGAAGAAGAGGAAGCCCAAGGGAGGGGGAAATATTTACACCAATAACTAGACAAATTAAAGTTACAGAAGTTGAAATTTCAAAGTACATGGATTAGAGCTGCCAGTCAGCTACAATTTTTAATAGCAGTTAATTGCATTTTGTCCACAGTTAACTCATGATTAATCGCACATTTTTTCCATAATAATTAGGGATGTAAATCTTTTTGTGGTAAACAATTCAATATGCAATTGTGTGTAAAACGATATCAGTTTTGGAAATATGGACTATCATTTTACTCCAAAAGTAATATACAGTTGAAACAAGTCCCACAGTTTTGGAATGTTTAATGCGAGCGGCGATTCGTCCTACTTTGTTTGATGTCCTTGTCAAAAAAAAGCTCCGTCCTTTTTAGGCGGAACTTCTACTGATCTCTCATGCATGGATAGACAAGTATACTGTATTTTCTTTTTACTTTTTTTTTTTTACCGCACATTTGGTCGCAGATGCTGATCCTATGTGGGAGTGCATAAATGTAAGATTTTTTTTATTGAGTGCTAACGTGCATACTTTTTTGCTACACAATCTCTCAGAAAAACAATAACATTGAAACTCCGGGCTCGTATTGGCGGACGGTGGCTCTGTATTAATTTTGTGCTTTTAATTTGATGTTCCTGTCGTAGTTTTACACAATACATAATAAATAAGATAAATGGATGGACGCAATAAAAGCTACCTCTTTAATAAATGTCAGAATATTCTGGAAGGAGACACTAATAAATCAGCGTCAGGCTTTGAGGCTGAGTACAAAGCTGCCAAGTAGACGGAGGAAAGCCATGACCGCCATTACATTGCGGCTTCTACTCCGCCGCTGACTCTGGGGGGATGGGATGAGAGGCTTGCAGCACATCCCCGACTACAAGACCACCACCGGCACTATCGACTCTTCAGATGCCCTTTCCAGACGACCTCAATGCAGTGAGGCTACAAATAACACACACTCACCTGGATCACCGGACCCCCCTCACCACCACCAGCAGTCTCATCAGGCCAAGTACACATTCCTGAAGAGAATTAAGCCACACAAGGCAGCAGGACATCCCTGGCCGTGCTTTCAGAGCAGGTGCCAACAAGCCGCCGGATGGCTTTATCTCCATCTTCAAACTTTCCTTCCGCCTGAGCGCAGTCCCCTCCTGCTTTAAGACCACAACCATCGTGCCCCTCGCTAAGAAGAACCCGCCCATCTGCCTGAATGACTACAGACCGGTACCAATCATTATCAAGTGAAATGTATGAAGTAGTACTAGGCCACATTAAGAGCAGCAGTATGCCTACAGGCCCAATAGATCCACCTCAGATGCCATCACAGCTGTTCTCCATCATTCCTTGTCCCACCTGGAAAACACAGACGCAGGATGCCGACCAAGATCCCCAGCAACTTCTACAGCTGCATGGTGGAGAGCATGTGTGGTACGGCAGCACTACAGCCATGCGGAGAGTATGCTCAGAGGAGCATTAGGACTCCACTGCCCTCTCTGCAGGGCGTCATCCCCAGGCAGCTTCCTCCATCATCAAGGTCAGGAGATTGCATAAACCGTATGCGAGAAACTCTACTTGTTACTATTTTTATTATTATTGATTTTAGCCGTCAGTCCGAAGCAACAAATCAAAAAGCAAAAAAACAAACATGAGTTAGTTGGGACGCGTGAATGCCAAGCTACCACCGTATAAATGGCAATGAAAAAAAACATACTGGCAGTGCTTCAGTACCGTCTCGCTACCTCTTTGGCAAGTCGACGTACTCCGTGACAACTCAACTCACAGCGACAGCGGACACAAATAACTTTGGTCTTTTAGCCATCTGCCAGGGCTTGGAAGCAAAATTTACCAACCAAAACGCTCTTCCTTTGTCCATTTCTGCTCACAATTTGTTAGTAGTCACCGCTCAAACTCGGGTGTGGGCTCAGGGGTCAAACAAGATGTGCACACGTTAATTGTGCGTCCGGAAAATAGTACCATTAAAGGAAAGTTCGGTTGACAGCCCTGATATTTGGCCAGTAAGGGTGTGCATATACTGGAAGTGTGTGTTGTGCCGTGCATTTCTTCGGTCATTACATGCAGGCCGTCACCAAAGGTGAAGAAGCAGGCAAGCTGGAGATCTATGCTCGTAACGCTGAAAGCTGCATAAAAACCCTCCACAAAGTCACTCGGCCCCCGACCAAGCAAAAGCAAAACATGCATGGGTGTCCAAAGTGTGCTGCAAGGGTCATTTGTGGAACGAGCTTCATTTCAGAAATAAAATAAACAAAAACCCCAAGAAATGGGAAAAAAATAGAGCAGAAAAGCTAGAATGTTGATGCTAATAGCTAATGAAAACACAGCGATTCGTCTTTAATTGTATATACGTATCCGCCCCCTAAGGATACCCGGCATCCTAATCCATTCCAGAAGTCATCGTCTTCTTCCTGTGCTGAAGGATTAGAAGGAAAGCCATCCAGACTCCAGCAATCCCGTCGAGTCAGCAGAGTCGGCGGTTTGCATGTCCACGGAAGGTGTGTGTTCGGCCTGGGTCTCAAACCCTCAAATTTCAGTCCCCGAGCCAAGCTCTTTCCATTGAGTCATCGCCACCTCCAGTTCCGTCGTCGTGCATGACGGGCGGCATATCCTGCTGCAAAACACCCGCAAGGAGGTGTGGAGAGAAGATGAGTGGAGTTAAAAACAGAAAAAGCTCGAGGAAAAAGCATCAGGCAGCCAGGAGCTCCCACAGAAAGCCACTCTCTGTCTAAGCAGCTTTCCTCTCAGACCCGGGTCACGGCGGGTCACGGCAGGATTACACTTTTGGCAAACAAGAGGGAGCTCCTCTCTCGCAAAGCACGACTCCCCCGTGACGCCGCGCAGCTGTAATAAAGCCGAGCCTCGCCAAGGACCTACAAACAAAAACGCTAACGCGCTATCGATCCATGCCGGCAAACTTTGGCAAGGTGGTGTCGAAGGGTCACCTTCGTGCCGACAGTACGGGTCAAGGGTGCCGGGCTTGTTACCGGGAGGACGGGAGGGGGGAACGTGTTCGGTTTTATCGCGGACAATTAGTTTGCAATTCAGGCGGATGGGAATTGAGTTTTTGTTCTTGGCCAAATGAACAACAGCACATAGAATTTGACGCAAAAAATCCAAATGAGCTTTTTCCCTACCCCTTCAATCGATAGGCGTCCCCCTGCAGGGCCTTAATCAACACTTCCACTCACAGGGAGGTCAGCAAGCAGCCGCCCGCCGCCCCGAGCGCCGCTTTGAACTTAATTAAGCGGCTTTAAAAGACGGAGCAGAAAGATTCATTAGTACGGCAGAGAGATGAGAGCGGGCAGAGGAAGATCGGGCTTCCGATGGCTGTTGAACTCACCGGGGTCGCCCGGACTTGCGAAGCTCTTTAACAGGACACCGCTTTAACTCTTCGCCACCTGCAGAAGGATTCAGCCGTGAACGCAGGGAATGAAGAGGTAAGCGCCAAGGTGGCGATGTGGCGCGGGACTGCCGGGGGCCGTGAAAGGAACGCGCCACGCCAAGGTGTTCCGTAGCCGCGGGGGCTAACTCTGATAAATGACTCCCTTAATGTCGGCAAACACTTTATCTCTGCTTCATCTGTTTTCATTAGGCGGGGCCAACCTTTGGCTGGCCAGGAACGTGCCGGAACTTTCATTACGGCAGCGGGCGGGCGACACATCACTTCCCGTGCTCGCTCGCTCCCGTCGGCCTCGCAGAAAGACGCCAAGGACGGATGTGATTCCTTATTACTATGATGGTCGGTATAAATGAGGAAAAGTTACTTCCCCCCAGACATTCTTCTGACTCACTTTTGCTGTTTCCCCCGTGGACCACCCGACTCTCGGACTGGCCGCGAATCGGCCTGATTTTCATCTCACTGCGTCTTTTTGACATCATCTCCCTCCGATGGGTACCGGGCGTTCCGGTTTTTGTCAGGAAAACAATGGAAGTGACTTGTGGGGCTTTCACTCACGTCAAGACGTGCTGAGGGCCAACAATATGGACCGGTTGTTCTCCAGATGCTAGATGGCTTCCGAGGACACTATGCGTTCATGAAAAGAACTGAATGAGAACCAAGAGACAAAAAATTGGGATTGTTTTTTGGGGGGAGCATAAACATGACCACAGGCTTCAAAATAAAAGCAGTGCAATGCGACTAACCAGATGAATCACTGTTATTAGTATATTTTTATTGCTACATGGCAAACAAGTTACCAGTAGGTGCAGTAGATTCTCAGACAACAAGACCCAGCATTCATGATTTGCATGATCTTAAGGCTGTGCAACTATGCAATAAGTTGAAAGGGGGTTGTTAAAAAAATATCAATGTCTGCCGTTGACTTTACAAACTCAAAATTATTTTGCACAATTTTTTTGGTTTCTAGGATTTATCAATCCTGTGAATCCCAAAACTAATATTTAGTTGTATGAGCACAGTTTTTTATAACTGCTTCACATCTGTGTGGCGTGGAGTCGACCAACTTGTGGCACCTTTCAGCTGTTATTCCTCTCCAAGATTCTTTAACAACATTCCTCAATTCATTAACATTTCTTGGTTTTGCTTCAGAAGCAGCATTTTTGATGTCACCTCACAAGTTCTCCTTTGGATTAAGTTCCGGAGATTGGGCTGGCCACTTAATAACATTCATTTGGTTGGTTTGGAACCAATATTTTGCTTGTTTACTAGTGTGTTTGGGGTCATTGTCTTGTTGAAGTACCCAATTCAAGGGCATGTCCTCTTCAGCATAAGGCAACATGACCTCTTCAAGTCTTTTGACATTTGCAAACTGATTCATGATCCCTGCTATGGGATAAATAGGCCAACACCATAGTAGGAGAAACATGCCCATATCATGATGCTTACACCGCCATGCTTCACTGTCTTCACTGTGTAATGTGGCTGAATTCAAAGTTTGGGGGTCGTGTCACAAACTGTCTGCAGCCCTTGGATCCAAAAAGAACAATTTTACTCTCAACGCTCCACAAAACGTTTCTCCGTTTCTCTATAGGCCAGTTGATGTGTTATTTGGCAAATTGTGACCTCTTTTGCACATGCCTTTTATTAACAGAGGGACTTAGGGATTCTTGCAGATGGATTAGCTTCACACAGACGTCTTCTAACTGTCACAGTACTTACAGGTAACTCCAGACTGGCTTCACAATGGCTGAAAACTTTGCCGTTCTGGGTATTCTTTGATCCATTTTGATAGTTGTCTTCCGTTTTCTGCCACGTGTCTCTCTCCGTTTTAAAGGCATTGGAGATCATTTAGCTGAACAGCTAAAACTCTTTTGCACCTCTTCATAAATGTTCCCCTCTGCCATCAACTTTTTATTAAAAGTACATGGTTCTTCTGAACAATGTCTTGAACGACCCATTTTCCTCAGGCTCTCAAAGAGAAATGCATTTTCTACAAGTGCTGGTTTTGTCCTTAAGTAGGG
Source organism: Oostethus manadensis (assembly GCA_024372805.1). Lineage (NCBI taxonomy): Eukaryota > Metazoa > Chordata > Actinopteri > Syngnathiformes > Syngnathidae > Oostethus > Oostethus manadensis. Next base: position 256,411 of record QODF01000076.1, read on the forward strand.
GCCACCTGATTCACACCTGTTTTTTTTCACAAAATACACCACTGATTGAATGCCACACTGCTATTTTTGAACACACTCCTTTCAACTAATTGCCCAATTGCACAGCCTTAAGAGCGTGCATGTCATGAACGCTGGCTCTTGTTTTTATTCTGAGAATCTACTGCACCTACTGGTAACTCGTTTCCCATGTAGCAATAAAAATATACTAACAGTGATAAATCTGGTTAGTCACATTGCACTACTTTATATGAAACAGCAGTAGTCAAGGATGTTAGTCAAATGTATGGCTGTATTTTTGGGCTAGGAACAATGTTATCAACATCCTTTTAATGCTACACATGATGCAAAGTTTGCTAGACTGTTGTTAATACTTTACTCCTGTACTAATACTCCTCTTTTTAATACTCAGTCTTTTCTATGTCTTTTTGTGTTGTATTGTCAACCTTCACTTTACAGGTACTACGTCTGCTCCGCAAGTGTGTGTGGTGGTTAATCCGGTGATGGAGGTACTGTGAGAGTGAAGGTGCTCTTTGAGGAGATGCTCTAATTTCATAATGATAGTTTGAGAATTAAACGGAACAACATGATTTCCAAGTGAGGGGTGTCCATGCTTTTTCCAGCAAGGACCATTTAGTGAAAAATTAAATGGCCACTTTTATGTATTATAGATATTTGGTAAAGCAACACATACAGATATGCTAAGAAGTTATTTATACTTCAAGCAAACAAATATTGCAAAACGTCAACTTCCCTCTTTGCTCTTTTTTCCCCAAAATGTTTCCAGCCATCCATTTTCTATACTGCTTATTCTCATTAGGGTCGCGGGTATGCTGGAGCCTATCCCAGCTGACTTTGGGCGGGAGGCGGGGTACACCCTGGACTGGTCGCCAGTCAATCGCAGGGCACATATAGACAAACAAACATTCACACTCTAATGGACAATTTAGAGTGGCCAATTAAGCTAACATGAATGTTTTTGGAATGTGGGAGGAAACCGGAGTACCCGGAGAAAACCCACACACGCACGGGGAGAACATGCAAACTTCACACAGAGATGCCCAACGGAGATTCGAACCCTGACCCTCCTGACTGTGAGGCCAACCCCCCAAATGTTTAATTTTTCTTATTAAATTATTCTAATATTTTGACTTTATCCGACCTATAATGAACATTTTTCCCAACCTACTTTTCCCAAAAATTACCATTTTTGTTTTGTTGTTTTAAAAACGTGTCTTAATATTTCAACTCTACGCTACCAATATGACATTATTTTTCCCTTGTATTATTACGAGTATATGCCTGTAAATGTTTTTGTTAGAATTTCCTAATACTTGAACTTAATTCTCGTAAAATTATAGCTTTTGTAATATTTCAACTTTCTTCTTGTAAATGTTCTCAAAATAAATAAAGTAAGCTGTAGGGTAAAATAACTCTAAAAATGTTCCAACATTATGCTACTAAAATGACTATAATTATTGTAAAAACTACAACTTTCTCTTAGTACTTAGCTGTTTCTTTTTAGTATTTTTGTTCAACTCTATTTTTTAGAGTGTACTGCAGGCAATTAAAAAAATGTATGGGCCACAAATGGTGCAAATAGAAGACAAGAAGGCATGATGTAATCTGATGTAAGCTTTACTTTCAAATCCTGTTACATTTAAATCTGGCAAGTTGAACATAAAAATAATACCAAAGAAAACAAATACAAAATAAAAAGAAAAAAGTACAAATGATCTATTTACCAGTTATTGTCACAACCCTGTACAGCCTTAACAATGGAGTAATAATAATATAAAAAAAAGCTTTATACAGCATGTATCCTTACAGAAGGACAATGGTGATGCTGGGTTGGGAGTTGAGCTTTCTCTGACTGTAAAAAAAGTGCCAATGAAAAAATGGCAGCAGTCAGAAGTGCAGCGAGATGCAAACGGGGGGAACTAAGTGCGAAGTCATGCAAGTGCTTTGACCAGCAGAGGGCGCCATCTCTGTCAGAGTTTAAAGGGTCACTGACATGATTTAGCAACTTTGCTTGGACATTGTTTGTAATTATGCTAAACATTGTTTGCTTTTTGAAAGCGAACGTAAAATTTGCTACAATTACATTTATAGTTCAATGGCATCCGTGACAAACTCGTCGCAGGAAAGCGTCATTTCCGGGTGGGACGCGATTGGAGTACTAGCACTCAGCTTCACGAACATAACGGTGTACGAGACATAGGATGTCACGATAGCGAGGATGTGAGCGGTGTCACTTGTTTGAGGAGAAACATTTGGAGAACTTGCAGAAAATGGACTTAAAACATGGAGATGAAGAATGGTAAAAGCCTTACTGTGGAGTTGCTTATGCTTCAATTATTATTTTATATCAGCAAATTAATGAGCATAAAGAGGTTTTTATAGCCTCATTTATATCTTTGCAGAGGTAGCCGCCGCCACCAGTCACCATATTGCTGTGAACATGTTTATGTAACATGTATAATGCTTTATATACAATACGTAAACATGACTTACTCTGTTCCATAGTAACTTTGCAGTGGTTCTTGTCTATCAATTTTTTTTTTCTCCTGTTTTTTTAAAATGCATTTTTGTAATCCACTTTCAAGCCAAATATTTCCGGTGAAGGTGTTCCTTCAAAGCAGTCATCAGTGAAATGAACTCGAGGTGGGCTTCCAAATGTCTGTCGTTTGCTTCGTCTATTTTTGTCCTAAACTTTCCTCTTTTGGACAGGAAAGCAAACTTACAGTATCACTCGGATTCTGTAAACATCCAGCAGCAACACAAAGTTTTGGCATGCCTACTGTTGTGATGACAAATATACGGAACAAAGTAGACGCGCTACCTGAAGAAGCGTTTTTACTTTGATTTAGCTGAGAGGTTTTACTCCACTGATGTCACTTCTGGAAATGACGCTTGGCTGCCATGTATTTGTTGAATTTAGAAAAATTCAACCACGTCAGTGACCCTTTAAGGGTCCAAGAGGAGTGCAAAAAAACCTTTTTTATCCACCGTGTGGCTCTGAATTGTAAAAGCAAAAAAGACAAAACAGGACATGACGGATTGCATCCTAACATCATGTCCTGCGGAAACGTACATTTTGGTCGAAACAATCCTCCGTCCAATCACACATCATTTCATGTAAAAAACAAAGCAGACAATGATTTCAAAATGCATCAGTATTAAAGTAATTTTACAAATAAGGGATGCAGCCTTGAAGGCCACGTGGGCAACTTAATAATGGGTAAAGCTTATTTTATTTCTTGAAATGTTTTTAATGCCCCGCTGTCCTATTCTAGTCCACAATTCATAACCAAAGTTATCATCATCATCATTGGAATAAAAGTGCAACGCTGTGCAAAAAAAAAATCAGCAACCACAATTTAGCCTGGGACCTTCTTCAGTTACCAGGATGTAACTGGTAAAGAAACATACTATCAGTCCAAGGTTGGGAACTCCCCAGTTGAGGGTGGCGGGTTGATTACGAGCACTTCTTTTATCCCTTCAACTTGGCAGCTTTTTTTAAGTGCTTCTGGCTTTGACGTATTCGCAAGAGCAAGTGCAATCAAAGTGTAACAAAGTGGAGGAGAAAGGCCCAGAATACGATTAATTGATCGTTGAGGATTTGGTCAATTTTGTGGAATTGATCAATGATTTGATCTCAAAGTCTTGAAGCCGTCGAGGCAAAACTTGGCTGCAGCCAGCAGAGATGCTGGTGATTCAGTCTCAATTAAAACAAAGCAACACTTGGCCTCCAAAACAGGAGTTCAGAACAGCCCGTTAAAAAGAATCACGACCATTGGTGATGTAGTCAAATGTTACCGTGTCTGCCGTGCAAGCAAGATGGCTTTGCTTCACCATTGCAAGTGCAAGAAATGATTTCTATTTGTGTTAGTAAAAGAAAAACTGATGACATCAAAGCTCAGTAAAAAAACAAAAAAACAAAAAAAAAACAAAAGGCCACCAGACATGCTAACATTCCCATTTCCTTTCCCAGCACACAAGATGTCCCTGTTCACACTTTTTGTATTTTTTTTTTTTTACATCAACAAAAATACATTCATTCAAGTCTTTTTTGTTTGGAACATTTTTTTCTTCTAATTGTTTCGTTTTTTTGTACACAAAAATTACAAAAAGCTCCAAAAAGCACCATTAAATCGGCCCAGTGGCAACCGCTTAGCCCCCACTAATCCCGCCCTGCCTTGGAGTCGTCCGCCTTCGCTAACCCGCTAGCATTGTAGATCTGGTCTAAGTTCCATGCCGTAATTTGCACGGAGCCAATCTAAAGCGACTCGCCGAGTTGCACGAGTGCAAACTATATTCAATCTCCATACGTGGTTTGTCAAATTCATTCATATATACATTTGATTTTCCTAGCGTACTAAAAAAACAAAAAAACATTCCGAGACCGAGGTGACGTCAGGCAGCAGCTATGCATAAGAACATGGTTTGACCATCATACGAACCAAAAAAGATGGGCGGGGCTACCAAACGTATGTACAAGATTTGATAAATAAGTGCGTGGTTTGAGGCGTTGCTTTGGAAAGGAGCCTTTTCCGTGACCGAGTGGCGTGAGGGGCGGAAACACAGAAACGGGCATGCTATCTCAATGCATTGTAGCAATAGACAAAGAAAGCACTTGCAAAGGTTTCCTGACAAAGCGAGAGATTCCTCACAACCGCTCATTCGGACATGTCACACGGGAGGAGGGGGAGGAGCTTAGCGTGAAGGAGTGGATACAGCTTATACAAGAAAAGCAGCTTTTTGATAGAAATGTTTTTAGCATGTACAGCATTGTCTCTTAGAAATGTTTCTTCATGTTTGTGTGGTCCAGCAGCTTTGTTGGGCTGGTCTGATTGGACAAGTCCTGGGGAGCGGGGTCAGTCAGTCTTGGCCCGCTCCGTCAGTCCCAGGTAGGCCAGGAAGGAGTGTTTGTGGGAGGGGGAGGCAGAGAGGGAGAGGCGGCGGGAGGAGTGGAATGTGCGGCGGTTGCTGTGGGTGAACAGGGTGGTGAGGGGGATCAGGTGCGCCCGCTCGCAGTTTCTGTACTGATCGACGAAGGTGCCCGAAGGAGACGAGTCACGAGGGCAGCCGTTAGATGAATGAGGGCCGCCGCCCAGCGAGCGTGACAGGGCGGCGGAGCGCAGCGCCTGGGATGCGGTGAGGCCTGCACTCCCCAGGAGGCTCCTCCGAGTGGGCAGGCCCCCCGGTGACCTCCCCTCTTCGCCCGTCCCGTCGTCTCCCTCCCCCTGTTTGGGGCCCCCGCCCTGATGCTTCTTGAGGTGGCGGCTGAAGACAAAAGGGTGCGTGGTGGTGAAGGCGCACTCTCGACACGTGAATGTTTGTCGCGGCGCGTGCTTCAGCCTTTTGTGCAGGTTGAGGTTGTCCTTGCGCTTGCAGCTGTACGAGCACAGGTCGCAGTGGAAGGGCCGCTCGCCTGTGTGCACGCGCACGTGCTCGATGAGCTTGTTGGCTGTCTTGGACAGGTAGCCGCACTGCTCGCACTTATAGTGGTTACCCAGGCGGTGGGCGCGCATGTGGGCCTCCAGCGAGGGGCGGTTGGGCCACAATCCCTGACAGATGCGGCAGCGGTGCTCCATCTTGAGGTGTGTCTTCAGGTGGCACTCCATGGCCGCCGGACGATTGGTGGAGTAGATGCAGAAAGGGCACCTGGGTGGGGCAATAAAATGCGGGGACAGGGAGGGGGCGACACAAGCGACAGTTGAAGATGACGGAAACCCCAAGAAAACATATTTCAAGTGATGAAGAGGAGTGGAATGCATGATGAGTGTACAGCTGTGCGTGCGTGTGTGATGAGGAACGTGTGTGAGCGTGGGGAGGGGTTGAGGGTGGTGAGTCATGTGACAGGCAGTAGAAAAGATGGACAAATGAAGGAATGAAGTGGCACTTACATTTAAATAGCACCTTTCATCTGCTCTGGGCCCCAAAGCGCTTCACAAACCCTGCAGAACAGAATCACCTCAGAAAAGAACTCCAAATTGTCACGTCCCCCCTCTGCGCTCGACACACTACCACATCACAACATGGGACTCTCCAGCTGATATCGGGCATCGGAAAAATCAACTGCTTCAATTAGAATCCATCCTGACTCATTTCCGGCTTTGCCTCTCTGCTGAACAGAACATCCAATTGAAAACTATGCTAGCAAGAAGCTAAGGAGGTTTGCGTCAATCAATCATTTGATCACACAAACCCACCACGTCAATAAAACTTTTCTATGTTTATGACCAGATGGGGTCGTGATGGCGATGGCATTCCATGGGTCGGGCGCTCGTGAGCGTCACAAATGGGAAAATGCTGCGTGATGCTTGAAATGTAGTGTGGGGTGTTCTGTCTTTTTGCTTTTTTTGTCCATCATCCACAATACTTGTGTGAGACGTGAAGATGCTCATCACTGCGTGCAATGTGAGACACAACCTTTGGCATCAAGAGAGCCACCATGGCCCCAAATGAAAACCCGCTTGGAGCCACACAACCTACCCTTAAAAGTACTGTCACGTTCCTTTCCCGTCTTCCTGTACTTAAGCCTTCTATACCGATTTTGGAGTCAAATTCCTCGTTTGTGTAAACATACTTGGCCAATTAAGCGCATTCTGAACATTCACAATAAAAGCATTGTTACATATCGATTAATTCCAGTTCTAGTATATACATACTGTATGTGGTGCATTCATGGTCACATGTAAAACGTGTTCCTGGGAGCATTGATTTCGCACAGAAACAAACGCTACACATAGCGTTAACTTTTCCAAAACCACACATGCACCTCACATTGCAAACTAAGTGGTGTGTTATTGGCGGGTTTTGGAGTTTTTTTCTGAAGGCTTTACAGTAAGCAGCTTTATAATAAGTGTTTCCCATTAGCTTTGTCTTTTTAGCTGTATCTTGAAAACGCACAGAAAAGACGTGTTCATGTCTCACCTAAGGATTGAAGATGATGGGCAAAATGTTTAAAAAAGTTAATTTTTCCTCGAACTTATTGCGCTGTGAACCCCAAGACCCCAAATCCCAAACAAAATCCCACACAAAACTAGTGTTCAACTTTTTTTGAGTGAAAAATGGGCCCAAAACTTTTTGCACAAAATTTTGGAGTTGTATAACAAACCCACATTTTTTGGGGTAAATATGCGTAAAAGTTCAAATAAAGTCACAACATTTTTGCCAAAAATGTACACAATTTTTAGAGCTCGGATAAACGTAAGTCTCATGAATGGAATCTTTGTATACTGCAGAGTGGACAAGAAAAACGAGTGTGTGTGTGCATGTGGTGGGGTGATGGGTGAGGGGCGTGGGTGAGGACGGGCGGAGTTTAGGAACCTCTTGACTGTACTTGCTTTCCTTACTTGAGCCCTCCGGAGGGAACGGTGTGGCACTTCTTGTGCTCCAGCAGCTGCTCGGGCGTCTTGAGGAACTTGTGACACACGTCGCACTCGAACATGCGTGTGATGAGGTGGATCTGCAGGTGGCGTTCGTACATGCTGCGTGTCTTGCACACAAACGTGCAGAAAACGCACTCAAATCCTGCAGCGGTGAGCAAACAGGTTAGCAGCGGCCATTTATTTTCATTGTTTGAATTTCAAATCCTTTACCCTTATCGGACTTGTCGTCCGTTCCCGAGCCCGAGTGGCTTCCAGAGCTGGACTGGCTGCCGGCCGAGGAGGGGGGCGGAGCGAGCAGGCTTTTGAGTTCCTCACTGCCATGCACGATGAGGTCTCCGCCCTCGGAGCTGTTTAGAGAATCGCTGAGAGCCGAGAGGGATGAGGAAGTGCTCTTGGTCTCGCTCAGGGGACTCCTCGAGTTCAAGCCTGGACCGGACAGGAGAAAAATCCAAGCCATACAAATAATGGTACGGATCAGAACCTTGTCAGTCAATTTTGACAACCAATGAAAGCGTAAAAGAAGAATATCCAGCAGACGTTTTCACATACTGAAAATGAAAGGAACAAGAGCCACTTGGACATTTTGTAGGGATATGCCGAAAGGAAAAGAAGATCTACTGTAAGAATTTACACTACTACCCAGAAAATGAGAATATCCTCAAAAAGTTGTTGGATGATATAATGGAATAATATGCAAATAAATATACTACGTTTTGTTTTCTTTGGATTTTGCTGATCAGGTCTTGCAGCTTAAAAGAAATTCAAATATTCTGAGTTTGCGGTTTTTATAAGCTGAAAATCAGCAAAGTTACAACAAGAAACTGCTTGAGATATGTCAATTTGCGTGTAATGGCTCAATCAAATGTGTTGGTTTTTCTATTAAGGAAAGAAAAGCATCTCAGCTTGGTGACATAAGTGGAAAGGTGTAATACAAACTATGCTCTTTTTTCCGAATTTTTGCTCCCACCAATATTTCAACTTTCTTCTTAAATAACCTTCATACATTTTCTTTTCATTGTATTATCACTTTATTCCTATAATTTTATAAAATTTTTCTGAATCAAATTTTAAAAAATTACAGCGGGAAAAAAAAGAAGTTTTGACTCTATGCTACTGAAATGGCATCATTTTTCCTTTAAAGTTTTTTCCCATAAAATTGCAAGTCTGCTGTACCCGCATCCCAGGTAAAAACTAGCTATACTAGAAAATATGGTGTTCACGTATTAGTACCTTGTTTACAAGCTACTATACTCCTTCAAAACTATGTGCAAATTCACCTAATCTGTCTGGTAACATTTCAAACGTAGTGCACCGTATTTCAGATCATAGCATAAAGAATTCAAAACATCATGGTCATTTAGTGACTTATGTGAAACCCTAAAGTATTTTGATGTGTTGGGGTTCGATATGAGCGCATGATATCAGGGATATCGACATTTCAGTATCGATCCGCGCATTACTAGCATGGAAGTTTGAAGACAACTTGTTGCCACGTTTGTTCCAAGGTGCGTGTTGGTGGAGTGGCGAGACATTGCTGAATCGGCAGCTAATTTTTTTTTTCAGAGGAAAGAAATCGGAATCAACATGCAGTGGGAACATAGCCTAGGGGCATACTTCCAGTCACTATATAAATGTGTCAGCTGCACGTGAGCTTCTTAAAAACAAACAACACTGACATACAGTAACAGTGTCATTTGCAAATCAGTCAAAACCAAAACAGAATGCATGGAGGTATAGTCTACACGGAGGAGTGTTTGATTGGAAGACAGCAAAAGCTTTTATCTTGTCATCTACAAGTCAACATTCCATTTCATGTTTTCAAAGGCATGCTTTGCAATGACTGCAACGGCACACTCAGAAGCCAGTATTTGTTCAAACCCTGAAAAAGTGGACCTAGTTTTTTTTCTGGACTCCCTCAGTCAACTCCTCCCAAGTCCAGAAATATAAGTGAACACTTGAAGGTGTCTCTCACTGTCATTTTATTTGACCTTTCACCATCAAATGGACTTTTCTATCTTTATCTTTACAAATGATGCAGGTGTGAAGAAGGCAACAGCAGCAGCGAGGAAGAAAGACAACCGGGCCCTGCAGCCATGGATTGGTTGTGCAGCTCATGAGGTAGAGATGAGAAGGTAATGCTTACTTTTAATTTATTTCATTTTTTGTCACAACGACCTTTCCGAATTAGAACTTCAAACTGGATGGACTCTACAAAGGCTCATTTTAATTTCATACATGGACTTGTTTGTCTACACATAACATATTTTTCCAAAGCTCACCAAGTTGCCAAGATGTTTCATACTTATGCTATTCCTTGTACAAAGTACTATTCAGAATAACATTTCTATTGTTATTATTTACTAGAGATCGTAATGTAACTGATGGTGGTTATCATGAGATGAAAGCATGTGGCAAACAATTACTTTGTGAATTTTACTAAACACTGTCTACGTTTTGACACCAGCGGTGAGGGATGCCGGCAAGCTGAAGAAAAAGTCCTATCTGGCCGTTTTGGCTCATTGGACTCTGGAAGCAGCTGACAGGTACCGGCAGGCCAAGCGGTCTGCGGCTTTGGCAGTCACTGAGGCAAAAACTCGGACATGGGAGGAGTTCGGAGAGGCCATGGATAACAAATTCCGGATGACTTCAAAGAGATTCTGGTCCACCATCCGCCGTCTCAGGTGTCGGGAAGCAGTGCACAGTCAACGCCGTGTATGGTGTGCTGCTGACGTCGACTCGAGATGTTGTGGACCGATGGAGGGATATTTTGAAGTCCTCCTCAATCCCACGACACGTCTTCCAACATGGAAGCAGTGCCCGGGGACTCTAAGGCGGGTTCCCCTATCTTTGGTGCTGAGGTTACTGAGGTGATCAAAAAGCTCCCAGGTGGCAAGGCCCCGGAGGTGGATGAGATCCGCCCGGAGTTCCTTAAGGCCCTGGATGCTGTGGCCGTGTCTTGGTTGACACGACTCTGCGGCATTGCGTGGACATCGGGGTCCCTGGACTGGCAGACCGGGGTGGTGGTCCTGCTTTTCAAGAAGGGGGACCGGAGGGTGTGTTCCATCCATCCATCCATTTTCTTTCGGTATCCGAGGTCGGGTCGCGGGGGCAGCAGCCTAAGCAGGGAAGCCCAGATATCCCGCTCCTCGGCCACTTCATCCAGCTCTTCTCGGCAGATGCCGAGGCGTTCCCAGGCTAGCCGAGAGACATAGTCTCTCCAACGTGTCCTGGATCTTCCCCGAGGCCTCCTACCGGTTGGACGTGCCCTGAACACCTCCCCAGGGAGGCGTTCGGGAGTCATCCTAACCAGATGCCCGAGCCACCTCATCTGGCTCCTCTCAACGCAGAGGAGCAGCGGATCTACTCCGAGTCTCTCCCGGATGACAGTGCTTCTCACACTATCTCTAAGGAAGAGCCCAGCCACAATGTGGAGAAAACTCATTTTGGCTGCTTGTACCCGCGATCTTGTCCCTTCGGTCACTACCCAAAGCTTATGACCATAGGTGAGGGTAGGAACGTAGATCGACCAGTAAATTGAGAGCTTTGCTTTTCGGCTCAGCTCTTTCTTCACCACGACAGATCGGTGCAGAGTCCGCATCACTGCAGACGTTGCACCAATCCGCCTGTCCATCTCGCGTTCCATGCTTCCCTCACTCGTGAACAAGACCCCAAGGTACTTAAACTCCTCCACTTCAGGCAGGACCTCATCCCCGACCTGGAAATGGCACTTTACTCTTTCCCGGCGAGAACCATGGACTCGAACCTGAAGGTGCTGATTCTCATCCCAGCCGCTTCACACTCAGCTGTGAATCAATCCAGTGAGAGTTGAAGGTCGCGGCTCGATGAAGCCAACAGGACCACATCATCTGCAAAAAGCAGAGACCGAATCCTGCGGCCACCAAACCGAAACCCCTCAACGCCCTGGCTGCGCCTAGAAATTCTGTTCATTAAAAGTAATGAACAGAATTGGTGACAAAGAGCAGCCCTGGCGGAGTCCAACCCTCACTGAAAACGGGTCCGACTTATTGCTGGCATTGAGAAATAAACTGACACCGGTCATACAGGGAACGAACCGCCTGGATTAGGTGGTCCGATACTACATATTCCCGGAGCACTCCCCACAGTATTCCTCGAGGAACACGGTTGAATGCCTTCTCCAAGTCCACAAAACACATGTAGACTGGTTGGGCACACTCCCATGCACCCTGCCGAGAGTATAGAGTTGGTCCACAGTTCCACGACCAGGATGGAAACCACGCTGCTCCTCCTGAATCCGAGATTCGATTATCCGGCGGATCCTCCTCTCCAGAACTCCTGAATAAACCTTACCGGAAAGGCTGAGGACTGTGATCCCACGATAGTTAGAACACCCCTCGGTCCCCCTTCTTGAAAAGTGGGACCACCTCCCGGTCTGCCAGTCCAGTGGCACAGACCCAGTTGTCCACGCGATGCTGCAGAGTTGTGTCAACCAACACACGCCCACAGCATCCAGGGCCTTAAGGAACTCCAGACAGGCACTGACCACCTTACGGCCACAGCTCCGATCAGCCGCATAAAAAACGGAGGCGCGAAACATCGCCCACTCGGACTCTATGTCCGCTGCCTTCCGCTGGTCAAAGCTCTCCCGCAGGTGGGAGTTGAAACGCCTTCTGACAGGGGACTCTGCCAGGCGTTCCCAGCAGATCCTCACAATGCGTTTGGATCTGCCAGGTCTGACCGGCATCCTCCCCCACCATCGTAACCAACTCGCCACCTGGTGGTGATCAGTTGAGAGCTCCTCCCTTCTCTTCACCCGAGTGTCTAAAACGTGTGGTCGCAAGTCCGACGACACAACCACATTGTCAATCATCGAACTGCGGCCCATTATGTCCTGGTGCCAAGTGCACAGGTGGAGACCCTTATGTTTGAACATGGTGTTCTTTATAAACAATCCGTGACGAGCACGGAAGTCTAATAACAAAACACCGCTCGGGTTAAGATCAGGGGGGCCGTTCCTCCCAATCACACCTCTCCAGGTCTCACTGTCACTGCCAACATGAGCGTAAGTCCCCCAGCAGAACAAGGGAATCCCTCGAGGGAGCACTCTCTAGTACTTCCTTTAAGGACTCCAAAAAGGGCCGGTATTCTGAACTGCTGTTTGGTGCATAAACGCAAACAAAAGTCAGGACCCCTCCCCCCAACTTAAAGGCGTAGGGAAACTACCCTCTCGTTTACCGGGTTAAATACCAACGTTCAGGCTTGGACCCGGGGGCAACAACAATTTCCACCTGCCTCTCATTGCCGGCAACACCAGAGTGGAATCAAGCCCAGCCCCTCTCGAGAGGACCGGTCCAGAGCCCTTGCTGTGCTGTGCGTTGAGGTGAGTCCGACTATATCTAGCTGGAATTTCTCCACCTCACGCACCAGCTCAGGAAATTCAATGATACATTTTCTTATGGCAGTATTTAGAGGCTTGGCAATATGAGGCCTAATTGGTGTATTATCTGGCCTAAGAATGCAGGATACCAGAGTGAAACTGTGGTTATATATCATCAACACTTACGTTGAGAACAGCTGCCTGGGCCGCTTCTTCCAGTTGATTTTTGGAATATGGAAAAAGGTTTCCGTGTATTCCGGTTCACAAAGGTATCCCTTTGGCTTCGTGCTAAAAGGAATGTCATCATCATTTGTTTGGTAGTCAGAAATATTTACTTTACTATCCCAGCAGTAAACGCTGAAGCAGGTGAAGGAAATGTGCGGAACACTTGGACAGGCGGGATGGCGTAGTGATAATAACAATAGACAAAGTAGAGCCGAGACATTGGTGAGGTCTGATTTTTTCGGAGATCCATGTTGGCCATGCAAATGTATTACTCTTTTCAACACGTATTGTTTTGAGAAAACAAACTCTTTTTGTCCGTGACCCCAGAAACTGACCGGAACTACTTTCCCCAGCACCAAAATCCGACCAGAACTCAGCTCACGGGACGAAGTGAGAGGTAAGTCACTGGTGACGTATGACGTCAAAAAATCCAAACTATCCTTTTAAATATCAGATAAATGGCTCAGATGTCATAAGACGGCGTACACATTAACAGTAAAATCAAAGGCACACACATCCCGGTGTGACGCCTGGCTAGCTAGCAGGACCAATCAAGATGCAGTGTGCTTGTATTGATCCAAGTCCGCAATTTACTGGAAGGCAAAGATAATTAGAAGTGAGGTGAGTTTATGTGTGCGCATGTGTGGTAGCGATTGCAGGTCATGGCCAAAGGGGCTAAGATGGCGGCAGGATCTTAAGGCACAGCTCAGCCAAGGACATTCGCTAGTGAGAGGGAAATGAAATGGTCAGAAAGATGACAAGCGACATTAGGAATTCAATAGCCTCTTTCCCACAGAGGAGCTGCAAAAGTAGATCTGGCAAATTACTTTTTGAAATCAAAAATGATAAGGGTGCAAGGATGTGATTGTACCAGAAAAAAATAAATTGTGTAAAAATTGCAGGACCTTTTCGTTCAGTACTGAAAAAAATCATTGCTGTTTGTACAGCTGCTGGAAATGCTGGCAACAAGCATGTGTAATGTCGTATGTACGCAAAACGGGAGAAGAAGAAACACAACGCTAGTTGTATGTTCTGAATGTTGGCACCCCCTAGCCCGCTGCAGGAATCCACTGCAAACAAAACCCACACAAATCAGATAACTGGCACAACTCAAAGTATTGCTATTTGGAATTTGATCCCCAAAAATGTACAACCTTTTTTGTAATTCAGGAATTCTTGAATAACAGGCACAAAAGATACTTACTTCAATATTAAATACATGCAAAAATACACAAAATGTGGAATTTGGCAGGAATGTTGCCTTATCACCTGTTTGTTGGTGTTGCCTGTTTTTTTGTGAAATATAAAACACTTGTCAGACTGCAAACATTACTTGTAACACAACAGACTTTCGACAAGTTGATCCTACTAATGCGGAATAACACAAGCAGCATCCTACCACTTGGTGCACCTCTGATACCCCCTCTGAAGCTGCAAATTTGCTGGGTTGCTCCCCTCCCCCATTTTATCCGTAACTTCCCGTCTAATCCAATGACCTCCAAACACGAGCACAAAAATGGAAAAAGTCACTCCACACTCTTTTTTTTTGTGTGTGGTCAAGTCAGACTTCTGTGATGCGATTAAAAAAAAAGTCTTCAGGGCAAAAACAAAGTCCCCCACTGAGTTGTCCCCACAGGAGGGGGTCAAGCTTCTTGAACTGGCACCGCCCGCTGAGCTCTGCTACTCTGGGCATGTCCATGCGGTTGACATCTCGGGCACACTTTCAGTCCAGTTTGGAAAACTTTTAGCAGACAATAAAAGAAAATAAATCAATGTTTCAAGTCTGCTTTGAGGGTTAAAATGGCGTTAGATTGGTTCTACATGCACTGGGAGCAGACAAATTCAAACCAAAAAGACACTTTGGTGGTCTCCATCATATGTGAGATATTAGCTGCTGGTCTCCAAACACTTATTGATTCCCCTCAACCCCCATCCTTAGTTGTGATAAGGCCCAAGCTCCCTGGAAAAACAAGGCCACTGTGGCCTTTGAAAGACCTCATGTTGTCTGAACCCGGCATTCCTGCACCGCACACACACACATGCCCATGAGCGCGCGCGCACACACACACACCCACACACAAACTGGACAACAGACATCCAGTAACATCGATCAACAGAGGTTCAAATGAGCAGCTTTAAATGTATAAAAAAGGAAAGCATTGACTGGTGGCTGTAAAATGCGTAGAGCGTTCACATTTTAGCAAGCATTTTATTATAGCTTCTCCATGGACAACACTGTAGGAATTGATCAAGTGATACAGAGCATCCCTGCGTAGTCAGGTTTCACGACCCTGCAATTTTTTGTTTTTGGTCCATAAATGTACTTATTTTGTTTTTTCTCTCTAACACGCCCGTCACAATAATCAATGAATCATACAATAAATAAAAATGAAGGCCACAATTTTGCCAGCCTCAAAAAATACGAGTTTGTTTTCCTCCTCTCTCTTCACCAAACAGGCTGGTTAAGAAGAGGGTTCACTCTGCATCTCTATCTGTGTGCGTTGGTGCTACAGTGAAATGAACACAGAGAGTGAACCCTCCTGTCAGTCATTCAGTCTCTTGTCCCAATAGGTGGAGGCGGCAGGGCTGCTAGTGAGTTGATATACACACATAAGAGTTCTGCAAAGTAGCATTGTGAGCAAGCAAACACAAATGGGAATTAAGTCACAAAAGCAATGGTTTCTAAGCCGAATGGCACAGCTCCAGTGTCAGAATATGTCGGTTTTAAACAGAATAGACAAGGTGACTGCATGAACACAAACAAACCTATATGTCGCATTTCTTGGAAAGTAATGACAACAAAGATGGGGAATACGACCAACTTGCATGTGCACCTCAAACACAACCATTACGTCCTGTTTTCCCGACTGGGAAAAAAAACGCAGCTCAAGGTCGACACTTACTGAGGCGTTCGGTCAGCAAAGTAAAAAACAAAATCACGGAAAATGGTGCACTCTTTTTGTTTACAGAAACTTGATTGTATTTATTATTTTTTATTGTTTTATGTGGTTTTATTGGAGTGTTTTTTTCTAAACAGTGACAGTGTCTAGTTTCTTTTTTAAATTGTTATTGGTTGCCATGTGTGATTTTTATTAAAGTGTAACTTTTGTTAAGAGAGACCGGGGGTCAATTTTATTTTCATTGGGTTTATTTTTTGTCTTTTGTTTGTTTAATTGATAATGTTTAATTTATTTTAAAGTTCTTGACATTTTAATTACAATGTTAAAGAAATTAACGTTTATTGCTTTTGGTACTATTTTCTCTGTTTACAATGTCATTTATTATCATTACATTAAAAGATAAAAAATGGTCTCAAAAAATGTTGACAATAATGTAGTTTATCAGAAATAATTTGTAGGAACATCCAGCAACATGTGTTACAGGCCTACTTTCCAAAAATGGCCAAAAGAGTTTTTTTTTTAAAACAAAAAACGCATGTCAATCACAATAAACTGGTAATAATGTGCAGGATGGATACAGATTAATGTACTACCGACATAACGTCAGTGTAAGATAGCGATGCCCTGGGCCTCAAGAGGACACTTAGCCAAGAGGCTAAGGCAGTGCTAGATACCTATGGTGCTCACACTCATATTCACACCTCTAAGCCAATTTGAATTATGTTCACTATGAGGCGTACTCACTTGTGTTGCTTTCTCTTTCCACAATAATCGAAACTGCTGTACACTGAGCCCAGTTTACTTTCTCTGGGATCGTCCCTTGAGAATAGCTGTCGTAATTCCCGGTGTATAAGCTGTACTGATGCATAACCCGCACCCACAAAATTTAGTGTGAAAAAAAGATTTGTACATATATAAGATGCACCGGACTATAAGCCGCACGTGTCCACGTCATAAAATGCGACATTGTGGCACCAGCCAAGTGTGTAAGTGGTAGCTCTTTACTTGGCAGGAACCAGTCATAAGCTACAAGAAAACTCACATTCAGCTTGTTATCAGAAATCATTGAGGTCATTGCTCAACATGTCAGTCTTGAAAATCATCTTACAGCAACTTAACACACAAGTTGGGAAGCAGCTTCCTGCTTCCAGCAAAGCAATGCAATGCAAAGCAATGCAATTCAATGCATGAACGAGTTAAATAGTTGTTTGAATGGTGATCACACCATGTAGCTCCAAAACTCATCATATCGGTCAAGTGTTCCAACGCTGTATTAAACCTTTTTAACACGCTCCCTCCAGCAAGATAGTTTTCGTGGCATGTGTTAACAGTTAGGTTCCACACAGCAGACATGATTGTTTTTGTTTTGACAGAAAGTGGGAGGGAAACACTTCCCAGGATGTTAGTTAGGGCAATACACTACGGCGGCGTTGAAAGACATTTATCGACATGTGCCTATCACAGGACTTTTAACGGAAATCGGCAGATACTGATCGGTGGCCTATCAATCGGAGCAGCACAATATTTAAATTAGTAACAATTTAAAGTAATAATAATAATTAGTAAAAATTCAAAAGTATACGACAAGTCGCAAGCTTGGAACATTGCCATAAATTAGCCGTACCACTGTACCAGCCCCAGGGTTGAAACGTTTACAAAAAGGCAGCGGCCTTTACACTGAAAATTACAGTAAAAAAATGTTTATGGAAATGTAAGGGGTGTACTTAGTTTTGGGAGATACTACATGTCTTTGTGTGGACATGGAGTATACATACTCATAACTTTGATTCTTCAAGACACCCGCTGGAATCAAAGCAAAAACTTCCCTTACACAGAGAGTAGCATCTTGCAGACTGAAGCTAATAGTCAGCCTTTTTAACCCTCGCTATCTAAAATTAAACTCAATCTGTCTGAACTGAAACAATGGAGGATGTGTCGCTGTATGACATGATGACACCGGACCTCTATTCTGGGCCACAGCTTGCACATCACCCGCCAACCCCACTCCTCATGATGGATCAGCGTGAAAATGCCCAAATGCAGAGAGTTCTTGGTTACCTGCGTGCCCGGTGCTTATGTGGTTCTTCATGTCCCCCTCCTCCATGCACACGTAGTCACATACGCTGCAGCACAGCGAGAACATCCACTGCTCCTTGTCCACATGGAGCGACATGTGCCCCACAAACTGGGCATTGAGCTCCGTCTGGAAGCCGCACACGTGGCAGCTGGACAGAGAGATGGGCAAGAATGAAAAGATGAATGGGCAGCTACATGTGTCGTGCCAGCGCGCACATTTGGTAAGCGGGGCATCTTGGCTTTGAGGCAGATTAGACTTGTGAAGATTAATTCTAAGTTCTTTTCACATCTTATTGCCTTGGCCAGGACAAAAATAAATTGTAGTGATCATGGAGACAACAACAGGAAGTCATGGCACCTGATAGGAGGCTTTATGCTAAACTTGGGTGACATCTCTTGGTAGCACAATGTTGCACATAACAAATGGATGCTATTTAAGGGGCTGCAGTCTCATACAGCGCCTGGAAGTATATATTTTTTTATTTATAATAAGTATATAATAAAGATTAATAAGTAGATTTTTCCCACAGATAAATCAGTTGATAAAATGGAGATTATTATTGGTCAAAAGACAAGGAAGATTTTTTTATTATTATTATTTTTTTTTACAAATACCAAATGGCACAGATGGCGTCCTCAAATGTTTGGTGGCAGAACAGACTCGCTATTAGGAAGCTGGAACAGTATATATA
>QODF01000076.1:275065-445886 GCA_024372805.1 Oostethus manadensis
ATATATATATATATATATATATATATATATATATATTTATTCAATTGTTATTTACAGATAAAAACCCTTATTTTTTTCCCCTTGAAAGTACACAATTTAGATTAATCAATCTCATCACCACCTCTTAAGTAGAGCATACCTCAGGTTTGGAAATTCAACTTTTTTCAGAAAAACAAATCCTGCAAAATGTCGCACAAAGATCCAGACTTCACACAAGACTTAAGTTCAATGAGCATCTACAAAAATGTCAAGTGTTTTGCTGTTTCTTTCCCTTTTTTGTGGGATTTGTTTGTGTCATGTTGACTACTTTTAGGAATGCTGAAACGTTACCTAATAAAATATTGCACGACCTGTATAGTTACACAGGGACAGCTTAATCCTTCAACAAATTATTTTTGTTTACATTAGTAGCTCTGAGAAAAAATATTCTAAATTGGATCAAATCAGAGGCTCCACATATTTCATATCAAAATAGACCAATCCTAAATTCAACTGGCTAATTAATTCTAAACATATGATGAGATCGGAGTTGTACTTACCTGTAGTAGTAGGCGCAGTTTTTGCGCTCTGCAGCATCAGCAGCCACGACGGCGCTGACAATCTGTTCGGTGTCGGTGTTGACCAGCTTGACAGAGTGGATGGTCAGGTGCTGATTGAGGTTGGCCTTGCACTTGGCAGCGTAAGGACACAAGTGACACTTGTACTTCCTCTCTTCTGCCACAAACAAAACACACACAGATTAAGTCAAATGTCAGACACACTCTAGAGCCAGATGAAATGCAATTGACCCTGAATGTAAGACCACCCCTTTTGCAACACCCATTTTTGGAAAAAAAATACTTTTTATTTAATTTTATTTAGGTTATTTTTATCATTCAATAACCATTGTTTTAAATTAACATAATAAATCCTCTGTACTCTCCTGTTCTTTCTGAAACTTTTTCCCAGTGGGTCACTGTGTGTGTCTGTGTGTGCGCGTGTGCGTGTGCCAGGAAGAAAAGCTCTGATTCGTTTGCGGGAGTAGTCATTTAAGCATGTATAAATGCGTAGATCCCTGAATATAAGACAGGCAGCCAAAAAAAAAGGTGTCTACTAAGGGAAAGGTATTTTTATACAATTGAGGCGCGGTGCTGAGTACAGTAGAGCCCATTATTTGAGGATATATGGTCAAACCTGGATTTTCTTTTTTTAAACAAAGCATGTCATCATGGATTTGTGGACCCACACACGAAAATGCACACACAAACACACAGTTCATTCATTTGCCCCAAGGACATTAAGCAATGCAACCTTTATGTCGCCGGGGAAACCAAAAAGACCATCACAGTGACATATGCCCTCGCGCTTCTGCTCTCTGTGGTGTGGCCAAGCTGTTCACAACACTCTCAGATGGTGTGTGTCTGTGTGTGTGTGTGTACGTCTGTGTGAGAGAGCATGTCCAATTGTGTCGGGGGCATTTTGTAACACGAGTCTCAATTTGTGTTCTCTGTGATTCTGTGTGCTATCCCTGCCCCCCCGATAGGATGGCTTCATTTTCCTCAGGGTTTTTAATTGGATTTATACACGCGGGGCATTTTGTGATGCGGCAGATCAATTGAGGTGCTTTGGGATCAGGACACAGGAAGTGACAATTTGGGAGGGAAAAATGGTAGCTTCATCAGAAATTCTGGTGTGAGCGAATCCCCTCAGACGGGGTGATGAGACGGGCAGTTTTCATAGTGAGACTGTTCATGGTTCTAATGTCTTTAGAGGAAGGATAATCTAGTCTAGTCAACCTCCTTTACTTTCTGTGGACAAAGACATCCACTGGGTAACAAGGAGTTGCAAATGTTCATGCCATGGGTGTTTTTTTGTTTCAGTTACCTGTGTGCAGGGACAGGTGTCGAGAAAGTGTCTGTTGTCTACCAAACACTTTTCCACAGACGGGACATGGATAGAGCTGCTCATTAAGTCTCCACTGGGCAATCCCGTTTCCTGGTTCGCCATCATCCTTTTCAGAGTCTACAACACAAACACAGGATACCCATGCATTGTGGAATAATTTTACACAACACTGATGCTACCTCTGAAGCCACAAAATGTGTAAAATGGCAATTCCAAGGTCCCCTGACTACCAGGTGCCCAAAATAAGACAACATTATTTTTTTCATTATTAAACATTATTTTTTTCCCCCATTGAGCCCAGAATTCCTGGTTGCACCTCCACTATTGGCTGTATATGAAAAAGGAAACCATAAAATCACCTTCATTTAGACAAAACATACTTGACTTACTTTTTCAGGAGAACATACATAACTGGTGAAACTTACAGACGATAAGGAGACTGGGCCACACCAACATGGTAGGTGCGGTTGCACCTCAAAGCTGGTTGCCACTCCACTACTCTTGCCACCCAGAAGAACAAAATGCAACACCCCCATGCAGACATATCTGCAGTGTACCGTGGTGAAGTTAGTTTCAGGTTTAGCTAAAGTGGTAATTCCCTCTCACTGTGCCCGCCCTGCGTCATGGTGTGGGGAGCTAGCATGTGAAGTGCCACTCTAATAACTGACTGTTTAGCTGTTCATACTGGGGGCCATCAATAAATTACTATTGCTTTGAAGCGAATTTGTTATACAAAAAAAGTAATATAGTCTAAATCACACCAAAAATTGATCTATAATCATGTCAAATGATTGGTCTAGGGGTGCAATGATTCCTGGAATAATTAGAGTACCTTGATTACAAAAAATAAGAGGATTTTTTTTCTGCCTTGCATGCATCTTCTGCATCTTCTTTATCATCTGCTTGCATCACCAACACGCTTACGTTACCCATGCAGAGCGCAAGGTATCTCTTAAATATGACTACTGTCGAATGTGCGGCAGTTTATTACGATGGTAACGCAACTTCACACAGGGTTTACTTTATCTGCAAAACAGCCCTGTGAGTTGAGAAGATCCATCCATCCATTTTCTATGCCTCTTATACTCATTAGGGTTGCGGCAGTATCTCAGCCTGTGCAAAATAAAAACATTTTCGCTTACTAATCAGTAGCAGCTCATTTCTAGCAGACAATCCTGTGTAATGAAACAAGTGTATTTATCACTCACTCAGTTGAGAGTATTATGTTCCACTACAGAGGTTGTCTTCATTTTACTTTGAACAATGCAAAAACTCAATATTTATAAATAATATTTGTCTTATTTCTAGTCAGCCTGTCTAGGTTTAAGATTTAAATATGCACAGCCATCAACATAATGTAATATTTCATTTTTGCTTTGGAATGTCTTAGTAATGTAATTACTATTTCTCTCCTTTTCCAGGTAAATAGTTACAAAAACGATCTGGGATGGATACATTTACAGATACATTTAGAGGTTTGTTACAAAAGCCAAACAATATTGTTGGTTGTGTATAATAAAAAAGTAAATACAGCAATTGTTTGGCTGCATTATTTTTAATATTTTGAAAAGCTATTTTCATGACCATATTCAATTCCAAAAATTCCTGTTTGTAACAAAAGATTAAAAACAAAAGATCGGATTGGAAGCCAAAAACGTTCAGGACATCTGGGCATACGGGTCAATGTTGTCCAGCAATTACGGCTACACTAACAACTGATGACCACATTGTGAGCCTCAGAAAGTCACCATGCTCACCAGAAAACGTATCAAATTAAAGTTTTTAGTGTGCTACGTTGATGAAATATTTTTTGTGGCATGTTTTATAGGGTGCAAAATGAATATCACTCTCACAAACAACGGTATGTTCCACACGGCCAACATGTTTGTCTTAGGTTTGGCACACCTAAGCAGTGTGAAGTCTAGTGGGCGGGAGATGCTTAGTACTGTCCGCATGCTGCAATAGTACGAGCCAGAGGTAATCAACTTTTGTGACTGGTGTTCAAAGGCATCTCCCGGCATATGCCAATCCCATGATTTTCACAAAAACGGGCTGATTTTGATTGGTGGCCGATCAATCATCCGTACTTTTCGCATTTATTATACACGACACACGTAACAGAGGGACAGCGGAGGTACAGTTGACTTGGCAATTTTCCATCTTTTCTATAGGTGTAATGCCGTCTGTGTAAAAGGGTAGTCCACTATGTCGGGACAGCCCGCTTGTGTTGAAAGCAATTGTATATGTCACATCACTGACGCAGATGTCATGTAATTATATGGCTATTGCCAGGTTTTATGTGAAAGGCACAGGCAAATATATGCTGGATTTGCTCTCTGATGCATAGATTTTGTATTTTTGTGAAAGATGTTTCGGATCAATCCTTCTGTTGGGATTTAGTGGTCCCTCTTTGTTGGCAAGTAGCAATGTGTTCTGCTAGGATTTCAAGATTTTCACCTGGCATAAGAAACAATCCAAACCAAGCTTTAGCGCTCCCTACCTTACAAACCAAACTCAATTCAATAGCTTCACTTGCAAATTCTGGTTCTGATTCTACTAGCCCGCTATGTTGTAATTTCCTTTCCCACTTTCAAAAAGTAAAATTATGCACGTTTGCAAGAAAGTGTCACAATAGGAAATGTGTTTGACAAATGTGCTGATCCCAAAGTCCCTATTTTTGTATCACCTGTAAAGGTCTAAGCGCATAAAAGCATTAGAGGTGCAGGTGAGAACAGAAACATCGGCCCCCGGTCACGTCAGGGGACGGGAAGCCGGTCAGAGCTTTGAGGGCCGTGACCTGACAAACACCAAGTTGATTAAGCCAATTAGAGTTGTCGGTGTGGGCCTTCATGTGGGTAATTGTACAATTCGTTCCATTAAGAGCGACAGGGATACAAGCCAGGGATACAGGATTGTGTTTAAGCCCCCTGACTTTGGGGGGGAACTTAGGGAGACAACTTAAAAACCTCAGTTTGAGTGGTACAGTTCAGGTCTGTTTGCCATGGTAGGGTAATGATTGTGGTGACAGGTATAGTGCTGCATGTGAGCATCTTCCCACAGTTCTTCCTGTTGAATTGACAATTCCTAGTTTGCCAAACAACAGACTGCAATGTTTCTAATTTAACTCTTTTGCTGCTATCTTTCTATTGTAATGGTAATGGTTTAATTTGATTTCAACATGCATGTAAATGACATTGGAATACATCACTTAAAACACTTGACCGTTAATAATACACAAAAAAAACTGTAAGAGACAAGACACCTAACGAGGAAAAGCTTGGTTAAGAGCAAGAGGAAAAAGAGATAACGAGTCAAAACGAAAAGTGCAAAGTTAAAGGAAGCAAGCAGAGGTTGAAAGGCACACAAGGGAACGATGGGGGAGGTGGGACTGGCGAATTAACTTTCAGGACACTCTTTGACACCCAAGAGCCAATCAGATTTTCATTAACTGGCAGAGGGACAGGTAAAGCTGGCACAGGCTAATTAACCTTCCCCATCTCTTGCTCGCTGCCACTGGAGCAAACGCTAGAGGATGGCAGGGTGTGAGAAAGACGAGGGGAGGAAGTCCTGGGCAAAAGAGCAAAGAGCCAACGGCCCACACCCGTCATCCAAGCAGTGAGATGAGATACAACTGGACTGAAGGTTGAAGGTGGTTGATTGAGATGTGTGTGCCTTTTGTGGAAAGAATGTGCCTAAATAAAACAAAACACTTACCGTGGAAAGCTGCCCTGGTTGAGGAGCTGCCCTCTGCGGGGGACGAGCTTTTGGAGCGCGAGTTGAAGGGTGATTGTCTAAAGCACTCATCCAAGAACGGACTGAAACGCAGAGAAAACCACAGCCACATTTAGAGCGCATGTAGCATAATTCTGACAGCCATATGTAGAAACATTCGGACACCTTTGCCACTGTTTCTGTCCCAGACTCACCTGCTGATTCCTACCATGTTACTGTCTTTATGGTTGTTGGCTTTGCTCACTTTTTCTGGAAAACAAAAACAATAATCATTCATTCTCATCTGGAACTTTTTCAGTTTCCATTGGTCAGGACTTTTTCTGATGACTAGTTATTTGCACACACATATCATCAACAGACACATGGCACTATATAGCAGGAGCCAGACTGTTGCATTATTTTCAGCTTAGCCATGGCAACGGGGGAACACTGGCCATCTGGAGTGGTGGGAGTCTCTAGTGGGGTTGCTGACCAGCCCAAAACACATCCGCACTATTAACAATGATACCATTAAATACAAAGGCACAAATTGGAAAGGCTTTGCCCATCCATCCATCTTCTATGCCGCTTATCCTCATTAGGGTTGTGGAAGTACGCAGGAGCCGATCCCAGTACACCCTGGACTGGTCGCCAATCAATTGCAGGGCAGACAAACAACCATTCACAGGTTTTGAATCATCTCAATGATAATGCAATACATTTGCTACAGAGCAGAACCAAACTATCCCGCTTAGATAAAACAGGGCTTCAGTGCCTGCCCCAGTGAATGTTGAAGGTCACAGCCTGATGAGGCAATTAGGACCACATCGTCTGCGAATAAGCAGAGAGGAGATCCCAAGGCCCCCAAACTGGACCCTCTGAGAACCTTGGCTGCGACTAGGAATTCTTTCCACGCAAGTTATGAGAACAGTTTAACAGAATCGGTCGCAGGTTTGAGGAAAATGAATGATGAACTCTTTTTTTGCACTGCCAACTACTGAACATAAAATCCACAGTGCCTCTGCTGGTTGCAGCCAAGTAGTGTACTCAGTTTTTTCCTTCAATTGTTGATTGATCATAAACAACAAGAAATGTCACACATTCGAGATAATTCTTCATTGTTAAATCGAATATTGTGTAGATATTATATAACTGTTCACAAAAGCAGAAGTCTAAACATCAATTTGTTGGTTGGCAGGCTAGATAAGGATAAAAAAATGACATTACATTTCAGCAAAAACTCCAACTGTGAAAACTAAGTAAAAAATAAAATGTTCCTTTTCCCACGCACCATTTTGTGCAATCCTGCTAACTAGCCAACAATGATCCAAACGATCTCTCTCGCCTTGCCTGATTCACATTTAGTGGGATAATAACAGGTTTCTATGTATTAATTAAAACACCACTTTCAAGTGCATGTGAAGACTAAAAGAGAAGTGTGATGTGCGAGTTTCAAGGAGATTAAGTGAATTTGAAAGCTGCGAGCATTGTCGACGTTCGCCACGACCTTGCAACTGATGCGTCTCTGAGGTCTTACTGCTCTGGGTAATTCATATTGATTGCTCATTGTGTGACAGCTGCCCACTCTGTTGCAGCCCCCCTCCTTGACGGTAGAAGAAGGGGGGGTATACCCTGGCCTCCCTCCCTCAGTGGGCATCCTGGGTACCCTCGACCCCCTCCCTTTACTATGCTTTTACACCTCTTCCTACTACAACTGCGCCCCCCCCCCCCCCCCCCCCCCCCTTTCCACACCAAATACCCCCACACTGTCACACGGCTCGCCAAGGACAGAGGTCTCTTTTCACGTTGCCATGGTGATGCAGCACGGGAGAAATGTAAAGGGAGATGAGAAGGGGTGTGGAGGGTTAGCGTGTGCAGCCAAGTGTGCTTGAGCTGGCATGTCTGAAAGCGAGTCAAGGGAGACAGAACGCGGGGCAGGGCGGGGGGCATTTGTACAGACACCGCTCCCCACGGGGGCGTTGCGAGTGAGTAAAGGTGTGTATGCAAAGCTATGTGCTAAAGCTAGCCATGTGTGAATTTAGTCAGAAGAGACACTTTAGCGACAAGCGAGCGAGCCCCCCGACGACAAGCTCGACCACACACCTGCGTCCGCCGGCACACACACAGAGGCTGCGTCTTAATGTAGAAACACAAACAGCAGCCGTCTGCCCGCGTCAATGTCATGTAAAAAGGCAGGATGTTATTACAAGTCACATGTCCTTGACTTTACATGGCGCCACCAGAGGATGAAAATGGAAGCATGGAGGTTTTACAGGGAAGTATCACTTGCAGAAAGGAGGGAAAAAAGAAGGCGAGCATCTCAGTGTGTTGGTGTGTTTGAGGGGTAGGTGTTGTGCCAGTAAGGAACATACCTGACAATTTGAAGAGCAGTTCGGAGGCCATTTTGACCGAGATGTCCTGGGAGAAGAGGTTTTTCTGGGGGCGCGCTAGAAGCTCCGGCATGGGCTCAGTCTTCTCGGTCGCCCCTAAAGTGCTGAAGGCCAGCAGGTGAGAAGCAGGCGAGGTGAGTTCTGCGGGGGCCAGGTCCACCTCCATGGGCTCTGCTTTTACCTTCACCTTCTGGAAGTGGACATCTTTGTTGTTTTCTGCAGAGGAAGAACGACCCAGAGAACAGCTTTGAACATAAGTGCCTCAATCGCCATGCAGCAGAATTATACCCGTTCCTGCATTTCAGTTGAAATAAAAACAGAAAAACCTTGCAGTAAAAAGTACACTGAGTAACAAATCTACTACCCTACAAATTTTGAAGCATTACAAATACTCAATAATTTCGCATTCAATGGAGCTCTGTTTTCACTGTTAAAGTCACACAGTCAAAATAGCACTGTGGAGGACAGGACAAGACAGGGTTGGGACAACGTGCATTTTTGTGTTCAGTCCATTTATGACTTGACATAAGCAGTGACCAATTTTTGTCCACCAATCACCGAATGGCAGTGAGCTACCCTGTAGTTGGTCCCCGAATAGCTGAATGCAAAATATTTACGGTAACAGTAATTTTAGTATTTTTCATGACTTTGACTATGTTTTTGACAATACCTTGTTTGAATCTCTGTGTGGCATCTTTGTGTGGCATCTGCATGTTCTCCCTGTGTGTGTGTGTGTGTTTCTCTGGGTACTCCAGTTTACTCCCACAATCCAAAAACATGCATGTTAGGTTAATTAGCCACTATAAATTCTCCAGGTATGAGTGTGAAAGGTTGTTTGTCTATGCGTGTCCTGCGATTGGCTGGAAAACAGTTCAGGGTGTACCTCGCCTCTCGCCCGAAGTCAGCTGGGGTCAAAATGGGTCATAATCACGTAACCGTTAAAGAGTCCCTGGCATGATTAATCAACTTTACCTACTTACATATGATTTATATTGTTGTAATTATGGTCTTCATTGTTGGATTTTTGAAAGCAAATGGTAAGTTTGCAAAGATTAAATTTATAGTTCATGGTGCTCATCCCGTGATGAGATAGCGCTCACTGTTTAGTCATGTTTATGGACAATTATGTTGAGATCAGGTACAGAAAGAGCAAGTATAAGCTAGCTGGGTAAGCTTGGCTTAGTGGAGCATGCTACGGCAACTGTGTGTGTGTGTGTGTGTGTGTGTGCGTGTGTGTGTGTGTGTGTGTGCCACAATGACTTGTGCTTTAGTGCTTGTTAATGTAACCCAGTGTTTTAGGTTTACTGCTGACTTTGTGCAAGTTGTGTGTGAAATAAGACAACAGCCACAGCTTCAAAAGGCACTCTATAGCTATCTCACTTAGCCATAGTGAAAACATATTTTCAACAGACTCCACACTTCCGGTCTTCAAAATAAGAGTGGCGCACATACTGTCTGATTGAGGTAATTAAATAAGAGTGTCATAAAAATATTACTGTAATAAAGCTACACATACAAATACAATTTGCATCTGCAATTTTATTTAAACGCTCATGATAATGTTTTTCAATAAAATAAACGTAGAACATTGAATGCTGCCAGTTATTAAAAACAAAAAAAAGGTCAGGCTCTCTAAAGAGTGATCAGTAGTTGGCCAGAAAATTGTAATTGTTCCACTCTTAATAATGACATTGTCATTGTAGATTGTCATTGCAAGTCCCGAAAGCAGCTGGCATCATAACGCTGCTTATTAACACACCTCATAGGCAGACCCACTCTGCACCCTGCACAGGCTCAACCCAGCTTCCACACATCCACACTCGAGCCAAAACACGAGGGCTTTTGTGAGGCCTACACGCCAAACTCTAGCATCTGTGACTGTGAGAGTGTGGTCTTAAAAGGTGGTGCCCGGTGAGTGACGTGGGACTCCAAAAAAGCAGCAACGTAATAAAACACTCAAACGTGGACCTGTGGCCAAAATTTTGATAGCAAGAGGTGGGCGGACATGTTTTTCACCTCATCAATGATTGGCGTCACTGACCAAAAACACTCTCGACTCCCTTGGCAAGTCAAAAGGTGAGATGAAAAAGGGAAAAAGGCTGCTGAAAATAGTTTGGGGAGAGAGACTGCATATTTTAGGAATGCCTCAGGCCAATTCAGACACAGATGTTACTCACTTAGGGGACACTGTACACAAGTTGCTGCTTTAGAAGGGGGTCGTTTCTTAATGCCAATATTACTGTAGGATACTGTATATCTCTAATAAATTGACTTGGTGGCTTTTGCACAGTAACACTAATAGAAATGTCCCAAAACAGAGTCTGGTATGTATTGTCATGGCAGGAGGTGTTGCCATGCGGTGGACAAGCGGGAGACAAAACATTAGTGGGAGGCGGCTGCTGACACGGCAGCAAATATGAAGCATATGAATTTGGCAGCGGGAAGGGGAAGTAAACCTGACACTAGCGGTGTCACAAGAACTCGTGTCACAAGATTTTACGAGATTAAAACCTGGTATAATTTCTTGTTCAGAAAATTTCTCATGGGCACCAGACCAGGGAGATAATAAATGAGTTAATCACACAATAGATGTAAATGAACGATAATTATATTGCCATGTGCAGTGGTGTGAAAAAGTTGGCCTCCTTCCTCATTTGTTCATTTTTTGTCACACTTCAGATTCAGTTTTCAGATCAAACTAATTTAAATACAGTATTAGCCCACGACACAAAATCCAGTTTTTAAATGAAAAATATTGTTAAGGGACAAAAAAAGTGTGAAAAAGTGATTGCTTGTAACTTAACTGAGAAGAATTTAGGTCTATCAGTCTGGAAAGCTTTGGGACTGCAGCGAACCACAGTGAAGAGCCATTATCCACAAACGACGACATTTGCCAACAATGGTAAACCCTTCCAGGAGTTGCCGACCAACCAAAATTACCCCAAGAAGTCATAAAAGACCCCACAACAACATCCAAACAACTGCAGGCAACACTTGCCTCAGGTAGCGTCAGTGTTCATGACTCCATCATAAGAAAGTGATGTCATAATAAGGTAACGTTAAAATCAGGTGTATTGTCTC
This sequence comes from Oostethus manadensis, assembly GCA_024372805.1. Classification (NCBI taxonomy): domain Eukaryota; kingdom Metazoa; phylum Chordata; class Actinopteri; order Syngnathiformes; family Syngnathidae; genus Oostethus; species Oostethus manadensis. The sequence continues at coordinate 286,132 of QODF01000076.1, forward strand.
GTCAACTGAGTTCCTTGTGACACACCTTCCTGACAGCCATCCTACTCTCAAAGCACTGTCACTAATTTGTCAAAAGTGTTAAGAAATGACTCAGTTAACAAGAAATACACAGTTAATAAACAACCACAACGTACCCTAAAAGGAACCCTACAGCTTGTTCAGATTACTGTGTGCAAAATCGCTGTTCTAACATTGCGCCCTCACTCTGTCACGGCTTTTCAAAAATAAAAAAAAGGTTTCTGTTTTGCAGCTGAATATGGTCTATTATTAGAACATTTTTAATTATTTAAAAAGTATGCATATCACAAATATAAGACATTGAAAAGACGCGATATGAAGCGTAATACAGTATCTGTGCCTTTAAGAATCGGGGCCTGGGAAGTGTGTGTGACGTCAGATACCCAAAGTTGACTGTTAGCTGAGTGCTAGTAGCAGATAGCAGTGTAGAGACTGGCCAATTGCAGCTGCTGGGTGAATGTTCACTGCATGTGTTCTCTGCTTAGGCCGCAAGGTGGTTGAATGGGTAGCATGTTGGCCTCACAGTCAGGAGGTTCTGGGTTCGAATCTCTGTTGGGCATCTCTGTGTGGAGTTTGCATGTTCTCCCCGTGCGTGCAGGGGTTTTCTCCAGGTACTCCGGTTTCCTCCCACATTCCAAAAACATGCATGTTAGGTTAATTGCCAACTCTAAATTGTCCATTAGAGTGTGAGTGTGACTGGTTGTTTGCCTTGCGATTGACTGGCGACCAGTCGAGGGTGTACCCAGGATTCTAAGCTCTTAACTACAAGAATATTCCATTAATATCAACTAATACGTCACGAAAATTCACGTATCGCGGTTGGGTCTGGACCTGGACCCAATTAAATGTAATAAACAAGGGCCTACTGTACAAACACATAACAATAAAATGGAGACAAAAAGTGCAGAAGCAGCGCCAACCTCACTTGACTTTTTGGGTCAAAATGTAAAAATCTAAGTACGAAGTTTTAATGCTGTTGAATGACAAAGTACAAATGCAGCAACAAAAAAAACACCCTGCCCCGCTGGTGTGCTCCTCCATGTGTCAGGTTTATTGGACGGCAAGACAAACAGGGGAGGGGAGCTGGGACAGGGCCACACTGACAACCATCCAACGCTCGCTAATCCCCTAATCAGGTGGTCTGGGTTGGCCAGCAGTAACCTAGGACAGGCGGCTCGATGGGCAAAGCAGGCAAGAGGCGAGAGGTGGCGGCTGTGTCAGTGGGAGGAGTGTGTTTGGTGGGCTTTAAAGGGGCACTGCACTGTACAGGGGTCAACCAGAGGACGCGCAAGCATCCGTCACTGGATTGCCAGCCTTAAGAACATAGGCCTTAGCAGCAGCTGTGTTAGAAAAACACATAGGAAATGTCACGGTGTGAACTTGAACTCCCCACTCCCGACACAAACATGTTTACAAGCGTTACCCGGAGATGGTGCGTTGCAGGCGGTGGGGGTGGTGGGAGGTATCTGATGGAGGACATACTCACTACACGTATCCGATATCAAAAAGTCTACTTGTCACCACATAAAAAAATATAACTGCCTCACTCCCACACTGATAATACTTCGGATCGTGACCTAATGTTCTGTTGCCATAAAAAGCAGTCTTCTTATGCCTTCACCTTACTTCAATATATACAGACTCTCACTTCTAGGAAATTACTCTCGATTTACTCAAATTCAGACTAATGTTTTCAAGAATATTTACCATGCATGAAGGGCAAGTCGGTAAAAAGTGAGGTATACAACTGTCCGCATTGTTTAATCTACTCTAACTCATTCCCGCATGATACTATAATGCATACCGCAGCCACAAAACCTACTAAAGGCCTTTCAAAGTTTAAAACAAGCGCTTTTCTAACGAGCAGCTGTTTAAAAAACCGTAAAACATCCCTTTTTAGCAAGCGCGCAGTTAATTGTTGCAAGTCTTCTGAGTATTTCAAACTGAAAGGGAGATGACAGCTGCGTGTCACAGACCTCAAAGCCGGAGGTCTTTAAAATTGCAAACTGCTCCTGTTGGATGCCAAAATTTGCAACAAGTTACAGCCAGAACATGTAAAAAGATTAAGTAAACTGGATGGATAATTGTCCTACAATTTATTGCCAATAAATGATTATTGTCAACATATTTTTTGAGATTATTTTTTCATTAATGTAATGATAATCTGTGGTATAATAATGGATTTAAAAGCAATTAAAATTAATTTCTCAAGATTATTTAACATGGTATTTGGAATCTTAAGATCTTTTAAATAAAACAAATACGATAAATCATGTCTGCGGGGGGGGGGGGGAAACACTTTATCAAGTCTGAAAAAAAAAATTGCACTTCTGTGCAAATCAAAAAGTGTTTTTCAATGCGTTGTTAGTTAGTGCAAGACTAACACACTTTACCTTCTGCAGAAATATGATGTGAAACAATAGTTCTCCAAAGTGAATCATTACACCAAAACGTAACACAAATCATAGACACTATGCCATATTTCTGGTTTTGAATGACTGTCACTTTCGTCAGTGTCTGAATATTGACAAAAAATACAGAGAAATAACCTGGAAATACTCTGAAGTTCAGCTTGTATGTCAATTCAGACGTCCGCTCATTTGCATAAATACGCTTGATATGTGCATATATGAGTTTTTAATTTCCTTGTCTGCGTCTCTCGTCACCACAAAGGCTGGATGACATGAGGCTTCACTATGCATCTCTCTGTGCACTACAGTGGGATAAAGGGAGTGACATTTCCTTTCATCCAATCAGCCTCTTTGTCCCAGTATGTGGAGGCGGGGCTCGGAGTGAACGCCAACTAGCAGCAAGTTAGCCTCGTGTGGCTGAAGGCACCAAAGCGATGGTTTTAAGGTAAACTCCACAGCCCCAATGTAGCAATTATTAAATTTAACCAACACAATGAACAAGGATAGCGCAAGTTCGCCAACAAACTGATATTTTGCATTTGTTCGGAACAAGTGACAAGGAAGATGAGGACTATGACCTTGGAACTAAGCCTTCATCCCGACAATCAGCGCTGACTGAGGCGTTTGGTCAGCAAGGTAACAAAGTGTTGCCAACTTGACCATTTTGTCGCCTGATCTGGCGACCTTTTTTCTCAAAAGCGACACACCTGGCGACTTTATCTGGCATCACTGGGGAGTCATTGATCAAAAGTACTAATGAGACACACATGTGCAAGACACACTATTGCTACTCTATTTTTAAAAAGAAGCCCAGTCCTTGATATCGTTGAGCTTTGGCTTCCTCTGGTCCTTCGTTTAACTTGATGTAGATTTAAAAAACGCCTTTACTTTTCCTCTGCCTCCTTAGATCACTTGCTTTCTTTGCAATGGTGGCAATGTATTTTGTCTCTGAACAACACTGACAGTGCAAGTCCCCCCTGCCCCTAGCGCCCTGCACTCCCCGGGTGGTGGGGGCGGTGGGTGCCCCACTATTTCTCTTGTAGCTAGTGAGGTTATTGGCTGTCGGTAGGGATGAAACAGTAAACAATTTCTGGTCCCATTTAAAAATGAAAAATATCTTACCTAAAGCATTTTCTGTTTTACTGAGTTTAGTGCCTAAAAGTCAGATGGTCAAAAGTTAAGCGACAAAGTAAGAATTTGTCAGATGTTCAGTTATGTTGTTATAATAAAACATATCAGCAAATGAGATTGATACGACAGATATTTTTGTGACTACAAAGTATATTTTCAACAAATGTGAATATGGTAATCTCTTGTTTATCACTTAATTGGTTCCAGACTCAACTGTGAATTTTCGGGACGTAAGATTATTTGTTCATAATTTACACACATCTAAATACGGTTCTCAACACTATTTGAGCCTTTAAGACGTTAAATAACACCCCACCTTTACACTCCCATTACGGCTCACACGTTACCATTGAAAGACCTCCTTGTTGGTTCTTTTTTTATTACCTGTACTTTCTTCCTGTGGTGGCAATTGTCTAATCAATGTAACATTGCGGCCACAGAGTGATCAGTGTAAAATGCTATACACCAGTGCTTCCCAAACTTTTTACGGTCAATTTATCATTCACCGCTTATCCATGTTTTTGCCATTTATTGATGATGGCGCTAACTGTGGTTCGCTGAAGTCCCAAAGCCTTAGAAATGACTATAATCTTTTCCAGGTTGATAGATCTCAATTAACCCATTTAAAGTAGGTTTTAACACGTTTCACTTTTTCAAACAGGCCCATGTAGGCTTGGATTTTTTTTGTCCCTTGATAACAAAAAGTTTCATTTAAAAAACGCATTTTGTGTTCAGTTGTGCCGTCATTGACCAATATTTAAATTTGTTTGATAATCGGAAACACAAGTTCGACAAAAGCATAAGAATCAGGAAGCCTGTAAACACTTTTCCAAACCACTGGAATACATTTTTGACAAAACGTTGAAATCGCGATATACCGGAGTCAAATGTTTTTTAAATAACTGTGATAGAGTGAAGGCGTGAAATAGAAACTGCAATTAGGCGAGGGACGAGTGTATGTGTTGTTCTATGATATCATGCTACTTACATAATGCAGATATTGCCATCATATTGCAGTGATTGGACACAATCATAGATTGGGAGTTTGCACCATTTGTTAAACCAACAAGTCAGTGCTAAAATGCTATAAACACACTATATACATACAGTTTCATGGAAAAGTGCACTACTAAGTTGGAAATTGCCTGAGGTTGTTGTGTTTCTAGCGATAAGCTCTGACTTCCTGTGTCGCCTTTGACAACCATTTCAGTGAACTATATAGCGTCTAGGCTTGCACTCGGATAAATAAAGTAATTAATAACTTAATGCTTGCCAAGTGCATTTACTGCCCCACGTGTATTTGTATGAAAACCTGGACGAGGTGGCCGCGTGGGAAACAGGCCATGGAGGAGGAGGAGGAGGCAGCAGTGAAGGGTGAAGCGAGGGAAAACATTGTCAAACGGTGCCAGAAAAAGAACACCTGGGGGTAAGGCAGAGCAATGAAGAGAGCAGAATGAGAGGGGAAGAGCTGTGGAATGACAGAAGGGAGATGGAATGGCTCGATCCGAAGTGACAACACCACCCACCGCCCCTCCTACTCCTGTTATAGCCAAGTCTTACCCCCTTGCTCTGTTATTCTGCATCTCTCTATACTTTTATCCCTCGCCCATCTCCTTCCTCCACTCTGCCGCTCTTTCGCCGACCTGCTCAGACAGGGGTCAAGAGTTCATGCGCTTCAAAGGCTGTAGTGTAGGAGACGGCATGTCATGTGGAAGCCTGCAGACTTCACACACAGCTGCTGCTGCTGCTGCTGCTACAGCGGCTACCGCCAATGCCGGAACCAGCTTGTTACCGCCGGCACCTTCAGACACAGCAAATGGCCGCACGCTTGATCAACAACTCATAAAGAGCCCCAGCCTTTTGTAAAGTGGCCATAAACATGAAGTGCTTGACGCAGCTCATGAAGGAGCACTAAGGCGCCGCCAAATAAGGTCAAGGAGGAAGTGACAGTCACTTGCACAGCTAGTAGCTGAGGAAGAAAAAAAAACTTGGAGGGGAAAATGCACGTTTTCTGTGGGATTCAATTCAAAGGGGAGAGAAAGAAGAGCACAAATGTTGACAGAGGGGGCGCTAACAGGAGAGGCAAGGAGCCACACTGAGAGGGCATGGCGAGGACACCATGAAGCCAGATTACCGCCAGTTGTCAATTTACATAACAAGATGATTACATTGCATGCGTGTGTGTGTTGTACACAGCAGTGTTTTTCAACCTTGTTTGAGCCAGGGCACACTTTTTTCATTCCAAAAATCCCAAGGCACACCACCAGCAGAAAATGTAAACATGAATCTCTGTAGCCTATAGAAACAATATAAAGTCAATATAAAGTGTTGCCACCTACTGCTATTTATCTTATTACGTGATTACTCTGCCGATCATTGGACAGCACAGACACTCAGCAATGGCACATTATTGGCGGAATCATTTTCAAAAAATATTTAAACACCATGATGATTTCCCACGGCACACCAGACACTACGCCACGGCACAGTAGTTGAAAAACACTGGCATGGATGGTGAAATCATGTCACGTAAGGGCACTACATTTCACATTTGGATAAAATACAGTGAAAACTACGTACATAATATATCAAGTGACTATTAGGGATGTGAAACTCTTTCATATGCATCTAGATGCATGGGTTATGATTTGATTCAAAACTGATATATTTTAAAAACAGAATGATTCGATACAGTGTACAAACTATACATTTTGTTACAATTCTATGGTTACATTTGTTGATGTAAACATTAATCTTAAATTAAATCATAAAATAAAGAAGCCCTATGAAATCAGTTTTATTTTCCCCAAATGTATTTCTTTTTTCTTTAATACAAATTTCATTTTTTTCCCCCATTTTTAATTTTTAGAATGACGTTTTTTACTTTTTACACTTATTTTCACCAGCATAGTGTTTGTGCTTTTTGGGTTGGTGAATAAAATATCAAGTTAATTAAATGCAAAAGTCCTTACATTTATTGATGCAATTTTGAGACCTGGTTAAACCTAATACGTTAGCCTAAATGATTCCACTCCCACATCCCCAGAGAATCTGGTAGGAAAGGAGGAGTCACAGCCATTTTTCAACTCTACTAGCATACCCAAAAGCTAAACCTAATTATCAGACATTTATGAAATAATCATAGTGGGTGACTAACATTCATATGGACATAAACAGCCGAACCTCCTCATTCACTTCACTATTAGATGCAACAGCGTTCTCCCAGGTAGTGGATGGAGCTACCCACTGTCACATACTTGATCTCGTCCTGACATATGGCATTGATGTTAAACACAACGTATTTCAAAAAAAATCCTGTATCGTCTCACAATTTTTAATCACATTTGAATTCCAATTAGTTAATTGCATTAGCAAATAAAACCATACTTACTGGATCAGATAACAGTTGTAATAAATGCAAATATACTATCGTCCCTCCTCAACTCACCGCCTTTCATTAACCTAATAAACAATACTAATATCAGTCAAACTCAGATTGATGAGCTCACAGCCCGCACAACTTCCCTCCTATGAGAAACACACAACTCCATCGCTCTGTTAAACTTAAGAAAGAGGAGCCCAAAGAAATCTGCCCCATGGTAATGGTTGAATTGTATTTGAACATGCATGTAAAGGACATTGGAATACATCACTTAATACAATTGACAGTTCCACATGTCCAAAAGGAGTAGGAAGAAGCAAAGCTTATTAAATCCTACCCCCATATGTTTTCCCCTATTTCCATACATTTGTACACTTCCTGCAGTTACTAAGTTTGAACGCATAAGTAAGGTCATGTGACAGTGTGTTAGATAGCAGTCCTTGTTCTTATCATAGTAAATACGTTACATAGCAGTCCTGACGAATGATAATCATAATAAATAATAATAGTAATGAGTGGAATATGAACAAATTCGATATCAATATTCGTATTATTGAATGTAATCTTACTGTTTTTGTGCGTTGTATCGTCTTTTATCCTTTTTGTCATGATTATATGATGTTTAGTATGTATCCAGATCGTTGATATCTTTGAGAACCAGCACTCCTGCTTCTCCTGGACCTCCATGTAGTTCGATGTATATTTTTCCATTGGTACTCCAAGTACTTTGTATCTTTCCCTGCCTCCTCAAGTCTCGTGCTTTTTTGGCAATGTCAGCGTTGCGTTTTGTCAGATGCTCATTTAAGTAGACGTTTGTGCCTTTCAAGTTTCAAGTTTTCAGCAGTGCAGTTTTGAATTCCCTGTTAATGAACTTGATGACGACAGGTGTGGTGTTGTTTCTGCCATACAGTGAGATGCAAGTATCAATGGTGTTGATAAACACCATTGATCCTTGCAAAAGGCTGATACTTTGTGGGAATGGATGAAGGTAGGATCTGATGACGTTACTGAGTACTAATGTGTATATTTGTTCTGTGCACAACTCTGAAAAACAAACTACAAGCTCATACTGCTGGAAGGTGGGTCAGTATTTAGAGCTTTTTATTTTATGTTGTTCCTGATCACAATACATAATATATAGATCAGTTAGATTGTTATAATGCACGTATGTCTTGCTGATGTGATAAAAAAAAATGTTTTGACTAGTTAGCGTGCTGCTGCTATGTATTTATATATATTCTCGTCTTCAGTTATGGTAATCTATGGCATGCACGACAATGCCTTCACCGGCAGCACAGCATCTTGCGCTGTTTAAGAAAACAAAAACGATTGGTTGCAATACCAAAGAATCTTTGGCTTGTCAAATTGGATATCCAGTCACATCAGTTTATTGTTCACAACACTAGTGGCTAGTAAATTTGGTTTAACTTTAATAATGATTTGAGTGCAAGATAAAGTGGAAACAAAAACATCTAAGCCTTCTTTGACCACATGGTGATCACGGGCAGCCACCACCACTGCAGCTCAGTAGGGTTGTTCAATTCTGGAAAAATTGTGAATGACGATTTATTTGTTTAGAATTGCGACTGAGAACTGATATTTTCCAAGACAATTTTTTCACACACACATTACATTTTTAAAAAATCAAAAAAAAAAATCATGTTTATTATTGTTAGTATTATCATCATGATTAAAAACTCGATGTCTTGTTCTGCTTTATATAAACTTCCCATGTTTTTTTTTGTCATTCTTTATTGAAGGTCTCGGAAAGACAGTTTAGGACAGGTCTCTCCAAGAAATGAATAGAAAGAATAAAATAATCTATCAAGTCAAAAGCATGGCACACTCACTCATGCACGTCATAAAGACAACACAAAAGAAAAGTCAGATAATATATGCAATTGCTTGTAACGCAAGCACTGAGTGATAGAAGCCACCAGCGAGTAGAACTGGGACAGTGGAGCCAACTTGTGTTGGCTGGCAAGGCTCACTGGTGGATGGGGACCGGGGCGGAAGAGTCGGCCATCATGCCAACAACAGTGCAGCTTGAGTACAAAGGCAGCGTTTGTGCAGTTTGGGTTTTTTTTGTTTAACAAATTGTCATTTAGAAATTAAATTCCATGTTCACGTGAATCAATTTTATTTATTGTACAGCCCTTTTGTGTAAAATAATTTGTTCCACTTTGCCATCGCTATACCCTCAAAATAACACAAAAAGCCAAAGAAAATGGAGGAAAATGTTTAAAAATGTTTCATGCAAAGTTTTGCGAGCTTAGGGATTGTCTCATGTGATGTTATCAATTGTTGCTGTGTAGTTAGCCACTTATATTTACATGTTTTTCTTTCTTTACTTGTTTCCACTAGGACATTCTAAACTTGGTATACATTTTTTGTGTTTTCAGCTATAAATGTGTTTTGTTTTCTTATTTTTTATATCAGCAATGGAAACTGATAAGCTTCACGGTGGTCAGCCTGCTTTTAATTTGCTCAATAATGAAAGAGACAAGAGTGCCAGTAAAATCTCAAAAGACGGCAGCGGGCCTGTTCCTAAGGAGCTAAGCGAGTACAAAGTGTGATTTCACACCTATAGTGGTGCCGGCTAGCTGGTGAGTGGGTGGCACGGCTGTTACCCACATGATGCCAGTCTGCCGGGGCGCCACCTAGGGCCCCCGTACGGCTCAATCTGGCCACCCTTTCCTTACTTACCTCCCTCCCTCCCTAGCCCCACAACACCAGTGCCCATCTGCTGGCGCACGTTTAGCCACTGGCGCTGGGGACTAGTTAGTTGGGTATAATTAGCCCCCAGACACCAGCAGCCTGGTTTTCAACAGATGTGGGGGGAGGTTGTGAGAGCTGAGCAACCCAAACATGACCATCCACTGTTTGGTAAGAAAGAGAGCAGGAGAGGGAGTGCGTGGGGACGTTGGTAAGAAGTGACCTACTTAAAAAAAAAAAAAGATGATGCAACTTCATGTTACCGCACAATGGCAGTGGTAATGACATGCACACACACACATGCAACCTGCACATGCTCTGACTGTTCAATTGTGGCACAGGCGAGGACGAGTGAGCGGCAGACAATTAGGCTGCGGTGACTTCCTGTGAAAGTTGACTAAGAAAAGGAGAAAGAGTCTTGTGTTCTGGCCAAGATGTGATTTGCCTATTATGTATCCCTATTGCCTTATGGTGCTCAGCCACTGACCTTTTAACAGTGGACAGAGAGAGGTGATTGTGTTGGATGCCCTTGAATCTCATGACTGTAATCACATGTGACTGTGAAGGCGCTGACCTTTCCCTGGCTCTTCTCCCTTCCCCTCCTCACCGGCCTTCTGCTTCCCTTTCCTCCACCCCGGGGTCACTTCAGGGTCCAGACTCCTGTCAAGGTTGTCACTCTCCACAATCCTCTCAATCTACTGCCCCCACTGTTGCCATGGCAATGGAAAGGCACTGCACTCTGAGGACAGTACGAGCACGGGGGAGAGGGAGGAAGATGAACGTTTCGGCGTCTTTCTTTAACCTGGGTCAAACTTACAAAGCCACTCTAGGAAAACAAAAAAAGACTATGCTACACGGCAGGATGGTGAGATAATGTCAGTGCAGATGTTGAAAACAAATGAATATTTAACCAAATTAATAATTCAAAAAGCATATACAAGAAGTGGAAGCGGCATGAAGATAAATGTAATCAACAAATCTGCACCCAAAAACCAATGCTTTCAATCCATTGTCCTTAGTAAGCAGTAGTACAGGTACGCACGTGACACATTCGAAATGGTAAATAAATATGACACTGTGGTGTTACTGTTCTTTGTCGGAGCTTGCTTTCATTCGGTCACTTGTCAATTTTTTTGCAACCTTAGTTGACCAAAGAGCTGTACAAAATCAAACTCCTTCAAGCAGGAGACTTCAAAGTGCGGTACAGTGATGTATTCCTGGAGCTTCCCCTACCTACTACACAAGTTCTCTGCCCACCCCTTCAAACAGAGCTTATCCTCTTACTAAAATAAAAAAACACCTAACGATGGATGGATGGCCTTCGTTGTTGGCCACTACTATGATGTCACACTATTTGCAAAGCTGTCAGAGCCATCCCGGTGTCAGATCTGTTCCCAAAGTATAGTGTGCGTATTATAAAGGTTTCAAGTGGACATGTCATACAGTATATTTGTATTGGTTTGGGATGTTTTAGACATACCAATTACACACACTGACCTTAACCTTGTCTGGTACACAGTGACATTTTTAAATTCCTTGAGAGTCACTCACAGTGGTCAAACAACACACTCCACCAAGACCTGGCATTCCCTGGTCACTTTGGACACACTAAAACAAGCGGGGGCAATGTTAGTCATTTAACTATGACCGTGCATGAATCCACCGTTGAATCTTACTAGCAGTGTAACAGTTCATTCACTAGATCAATGTATCGATTTGTGTTCCTATAGTAGAACTACATCGATCTGTGTTCATCAAATTGTCGTTCTTGTATCTATCTAGTTGCCATTCTTCATATTTATCAAACATTGTTAGAAAGGTAATCACTTGATTTAATCAACACTGGGAAATAAAGCATAAGATTTAAGCACAGCAGGTTTTATAGGAATGTGTGTTTTTAGCTATTGTAATGATAAAGACGGTAAATGTTACTACCTTGTAACAGTCATAAGTCGATTAGTCATGCCTGTTGACTGAGGCGCACGGATGATGTCATGTGACGCGAGCGTGCACGCTCTGGTAGAAAAGTCCGTGTGGACGTCCTAAAATATGCAATTTTTCATAGGATATGAGGTGTATTTTCATTGGTATACGTGCTTATTAGCTAGATGACTTCTTCTTCTCCAGTTTGGTGTGGGTTTTATACTGAGTTTTGGACCACATCCAAAGTCCAACTTGAAGCCTGTCTTTCAAACTCATCGATGGGAGCGTCACTGAGTGTAATGATATGCTCATGTGCATGTTTAACATTTCGGGAATTGGGGGCTTGTTGTTTAGGAGTCCGTTTTGGGAGCCACTGTTGTTCTGACATGTGTGCCATTTTTTTCTTGCAATGATAAGTGTGTCGATCAAACACCTCGTAGCTTTAATAGCGTCTGTGCAGATGTTACAGCATGTAGGATATTCATTCATTATAATATCCATCTGCACATGAAATTTCATTCTAATCTGGTGGCGCAAAATAACTTCTTTAATACTTTGGTTCGAGTGAACTAAAGTTTGTCATGTGTTATCAGATAGAATTATTCAAACTTGTTAATTAATTCATTGTTGATTCAGCCTGAAGTGTCGGTTGAACTTTATTCAAATAAAACGCGAATGCATTTGCCATGAATTGTTTACTTGTTTGTTTATATCCATAATTAATGTATACCAGATTCCCTTACAAAAAGCAAAGGGAATTTAGGAAACTTTACCTGCACTGCCCAGGCTCCAGTATCCAGCTATTTAGTTTACAGTCAGACTGCTTGAATTTTTGGCAAAATCGATTTAAAGTTACTGAACCATTTGGGATCGGATTGTTCCAAATGAACCGATATCGTCCTTGAATTAAATCGGTAACCACGAATCGTGATACGAACGTTGTTAAAACGAATCGTGTAACAGTCTGAAAAAAAACATGTTTCATCATCTGTTTAGTAAAACAGCCTCAGATGAGAAAAGAATTGAAAAAAGTTCAAACATTGAGGAGAGAATCCCATAAGAAATGAGATTTAAATAAGGTTTACTAACTCTGTCTCAAGACTTATTAGAAAAAAAAATACCATAGAGGAGCTTCTACTGACCTTAGAGAAGGCCTTTGTGCTTCCATGGTTAAAGGGAACCGTGAATGAAAACCACAAAAACCTTTAAAAGTAGTAATCCTGGCCAGCAGCTAAATATCGGAGTTGCTGTTGGCTGATGAAACCACAGAAAGGCACAGCAAATATCAATGACAGTGCGCGACCTGGAACCGTCTCAGAGAATTCTTTCTATACAAGTGACTGCTTATGAAATACGTCCAGGCAAGGAGGTTTTTTTGTTTTTCACCTACGTTTTTGGTTTGTTCTTTTTAGTAGAATAACACAAACACTGCAAAGCACAGCCACACACACACAGGCACACATATACATACACACACATATGTACATATATACATACACACACACACATATGTACATATATACATACACACACATATGTACATATATACATACACATATACAGTATATATATATATATATATATATATACACACACACACACACATATGTTAAGACTGGCATGTATGGTATATATATATACTGTAGGTTTCATCCTACCTGAAAGCTTCATCAGCAACTCAGAGGCCACTTTCACGTTGATATCCTGGCTCAGCAAACTGTTCTTAGCTGAGGGACTTCCTTCGCCGGGTTTGAGCGACCCCGGGTGCTCAGAGGTCGCTGGGGCACCATGTAGTGCATCCTGGCTGAATGACCCAGGGAAGCTGGTCTGGATAAGACACTGGGACGCCGGTCTGGGACTCAAGGCTTCCTCCACTTTGGGCTCTTCCTTTAGGTGGTAAGGAGACTTCAGAGCCTCCCTCTGGTTGGCAGCTATAATCAGACAGGAAAGAGATTGAAAGAGAGGATAAGAAACCTGAAGGGAACTAACTGTCGTGTCATGAGTTTTTTGCTAGATGGTTCTTGTGTAAACAGGCTCAAGGCTCTTTAAGGCATTAAGTCAAAGGCCATGATAAATTGGACCACTGAACCAAAACCAAACTACTCTCCAAATATTCAAAAACCATGGACCTGCCTACTACTACTCCAACAGTATACAGGAAAGTGACGGGTTTAGCTTTGTAAAAAAATCTAATTGTCAGAAAATCCCAAGAAGTAAAGTCAGAACTGCACAGGCAGTCCATCTCTCTTGCATCCCAGTCAATTTATCATGTTTTCTATTGCTTTTTGGGGGAGAAAATGCTGGTGGTGAAGGTCCTGGGTTAGTGAGGTTACACATAGTCTGTGGTTGGGAGGTCGGTTGGATTTACTGCCAAATTTGGAGACGGCTTATGGTAGAACACTAAAATTATGCTAACTGCTACACTTGTGACATCTGTGGCATTGTGCTGTGTGATGAAGCTGCACATTTTGGAGTGGCCTTTTATTGTGACCAGCCTGAGGTACACCTGTGCGGTAATCATACTGTTGAATCACCAAAAACACAAGTGTTGTGTTTATATTTTTGTTCAGTGTACATATACTGCAACAACAGTTTCAGTGATGATGTAGTCCAAGAAGTAGAAACATTATTGACAGAATGATAGTAAAATGGTAAGGGTAGTAACATGTTTCGTTTTCTTTTACTATTCACAAGTTTGCATTTATAAGATAAAATTACCTCTAAATAAGTACAGTATTATTAGCATACCTCTAAGTTACAGTGCTATTACCTGGCGTTTTCTTGGGTACCACACTTTAAAAAAAATCACAAATCTTTTAAAAAGGTGCACCAACTAGTTCCCGATTGTAATCCTGTGTCAGTCTTTTTATTTCCTTGACTTCAGTCTCAACTTTTACTCCCCACTTAAAAAGTCTACAAACCTTCCCGTTGTGCGAATCCTCATTGGATGCAAAAGTTGCGATACAAATCAGAGCCTTAACATCCTTATCTGGAATCTCTGTAGGGTGCAGCCTCGCTTGGTTGCTTGTTGGAGTGCGGCTGTCACATGCCGCTTTACAGACATCTTCAAGAGAAACTGGGTCACGTCTAATCCGCCTTAGATGAATAATTAATAATTAGCCACAGAGCAACCTCTGATAGCCGCCAAGAAAAGAACAACTCGTCTTTGTTTCTCTTTGTCATGTCACGTTGCACACACAAGTTTAAAAGATTATCAGATAGACAACAGCTTTTGAGAGTTTGAGGAATATTCTGAGGGCGAAGGTGACTGTGTAACCTCCAACATTGGACAAGTCAAGAGTTTGGCCAACATCTCTTTTACCTTCTGGAGAGGAACTGTGACTACGACAAGTTTCTTTTTAGGCAATAAAACTGGGACATGCCATCATTTATGGTCAGATGCGGGTTCACTGGCCCTGCTCCCACCTGACCACCATCACCTAACATCTCCAACCACCATAGGACACCCGCCCCCTGCCCACATCATCCATCTGTGCCGGCTCCGGCCCTTTGATTAATGACGGTCAATGCCAGGAGTAGAAGGCTTGGAGTTCTGACCACCTATGCGGCATCCTGTGATGCCACAGTGCCACACCATGGCAGGTCGGGGGTGTAGTTCAACAGGGAGAAAAGCAAAGAGAGGTGCATGGTTGTGTCATTGCTACATTGACCTTCACGTTCACGTCCCTGCAGTGGTTGCAGGGTTGCACCCTACGCCAGCTGGAAATGTCACGTAGTCAGTGGGCAAGCTAGGTATAACCTGGTCAGCACCTGGAAGGAAGTCCTCTAATTAGAAGCGTGTCGAACTATGTTGGATCAGACAGGGACAGGACTTTTGGTCCCGACTTTGGAAACACACGTGGAACTTAAATGAGCAAGAATGTAGTGCGTATTAGCCTAATCTAATAAAAACTCAGGCTATTTTGGCCATGTTTTCACTTTTCCAAAACAATACAACCTTGAATTACCATTACAATCACTAGACACTCGTCCAGACCTGACGATGAGTGGATCCCCGCAAAGTAGTATTCAGTTTGAGCACAGAAAACTTGTTTATAACCTCCCAAAAACATTACACCCCTTTATTACCCAATATAGTAAACATGAAAAGCAATAAAAAATAACTCAGCGAGAAAGTTGGTTGTTGTTGGCTGGCTTTTTTTTTTTTTTTTTTTTACACACCATATTGTGCAACTGTTACGCGCAGGCTGCAGGATCAAGAGGCGGCCGCCGCTTTAAAAAAAAGAGCAAACTACTAATCTAACTAGTTAGCCTGCAATTTACTCGTTCTAAACTCAAGACAAGGTTTTGAAAGCGGACAAAATACAAAGGACAAAGTAAGAATCCAAAAACGTACAACCTTCGCAGGGAATTGGCGAACCTTTTCACTGTGTCATGCTGGACCATGGCTGAAGATAATGTCACGTAAGGTAATCTCTCATCAATGTAACACTACTGACGCCGAGTGACCAGAATACTACAACTACAACTATGACTTGTCTTGCAATGCTTTTTGAATGATAAAAGGCCAGTAAGCCACACACCACAAAACAGCAATAATTATTTTTTGAAAAAAATGCTATAGAGTGCGGGAGTGATGTCCTAACCGTAATGTAGTGAGGGATGACCAAATAAGGCCTCATATGACCAACCAAGGAGGATGCAAGTTACAACAGTCCAATGACTGAGGCTTTAGCAACTATAGTGGTTTTCCACCAAGAGTCTACGTAACGATGATTAGAAAGGTACGTTAATAATCTCCCAGAGAAATTCATGTTCATAGGATAGAATACATTATTTAATGTAAATATAAAAGAATACGGCCGCAAGGTGGATGAATGGGTAGCATGTTGGCATTACAGTCAGGAGGGTTCAGGGTTCGAATCTCCGTTGGGCGTCTCTGTGTGGAGTTTGCATGTTCTCCCTGTGTGTGCGTGGGTTTTCTCTGGGTATTCCGGCTTCCTCCCACATTCCAAAAACCTGTATGTTAGGTTAATTGGAGACTCTAAATTGTCCATCGGTATGAATGTGAGTGTGAATGTTTGTTTGTCTGCCCTGCGATTGACTGGAGACCAGTCCAGGGTGTACCCCGCCTCCCACCCAAAGTCAGCTGGAATAGGCTCCAGCATACCCGCGACCCTAATGAGGATAAGGGGTATAGAAAATGAATGAATGAATGAATAACCTTTTCTTACAAACATGAATTTTTTGAAATTTAATATGGTTATTAAAATAGCTGTAAAAATAGTCCAACCAAAATATTGCTAAATTTCCTTTTTTTATTAAACATATTTTATTATTAAGACTACACAGAGCTGCTTGAAAGGCAGCCACTTACAGAGGCGGCATTTTGGGGGGAAAAATCGAAATCACTCATGGAGTTTAATATTAACTATGCTAAGGGTAATAAATAAATCATTACCTGTACTTTTTTGTGACCCCCCTGGAATTTATATATATGTATATATTTTTTAATTTTGAAGATTTCCGCTGTGACGATCAATTGTGCTAGCATGGAAATGCTACTTGACATTTATCGTCCTGTCCAGTTCCATCACAAAAAAGAACAAGCGCTCCCAAGTCAACAAAGCAGCAGAAGTAACAATTCAGCCTATGACGCCCAACACTCACACTCCAGCCTTTTGTCTGTCAGAATTTCACAAACACAACACAGAGACGAGTGTCCACTTTCTCGCACGTCATCTTGTTCGGAGAGCACAGAGCCGAGAAGCAGATGGGGGTGGCGGTGGAGGTTGTCTCTGGGTGACTGGCCATCTCGTCTGCGCGAGCCGGTTCCAGCTTGCGGTGGTTTGACAACGCTATCGGTTTGTGTGCGTGTTATCGCAGCCTTCTGACACCTGCCACCAACACTCCATACATTGCTGTTCTTTTGCCTGCGCACACACACACACCCACACACACACACACACATCCCCGGCTTCTATCTCGCGCCTCATCCGTCTAGCTGCCAGGCGCTTGTCCACTGTGCCTCACCTCTCGCTCCGTGGCCAGGGCTGCCGTCAAATAACTTCATTAGCTTTCCACCTCTGTCACGCCAGCCTGTTCTCCCTCTGACAATCGGCTGCTGTTTTATACCAGAGGAGACCCAACACGAGCCGACAGTACGCTAGACGGTGGACAGTGATACTGATAGCTGCAGAGGAGATGTATGGACAAGAGGTCATGCTCAAAAGGCCTTCTCGTGTCTGCTCATGCAGTGCAAGAAATGGAGGGCTACTTAGATACATTATACACGGCATACTGAGAAAAGGGACAAAAGGAACAAGGATAGACATTTCACGTACAAAGTCACCAAGGACATACGGTTTTTCATTACATTTAGTACTGAGTAGTATGCCTACTCCAACTAGGCTAATTTAAATGTATTTTTTTATATTTATTTTGCCCTACACGCTCCAATATTTTTCTAGGCATGAGTAATTTTTAGCTTTGTCCACAATTTTCTTAAATCTAACTAAATTCCTTTTTCCTTTTCCTCAAATTAATGTGTATGGGCTTCTGGTTGGCTACCGTGGCCTCGCAGTCAGGAATTATAGCCCCCCCCTCGTTGCCCTGAGTTTGCCATGAGATTGAAGCGATTGCTTTTGGACTACTATTTTTTTTAGCATAATACTCAAATATATGGATATAACCTTATTCCTTATAAAACTATAAATGCACACCACAATGAATCCCATTGGTTATCCTCCAGTTGTTAATGGTATTATATTTAAATAATAAAAGCTGGTGTCATGACTTCATTAAATCACACTTAAATCAAAAGTGAATACATTTTTGGTTTATGTTGATATCAACTACTGTTATGGTCACTTTTACACAATTGAACACCTTAATTTTGAATCCCAGACAAACGCAGGACAGATGACAATTCCTGTGCATTCCCTGTTGGGTACTAAAAACTAGAATTTATTGTGTTTCTCTTTAGTTAAAACAAAGTGTTAATACTTGGCTGAAGAAAAACGTCCTTTAGAGAGTGTTGAGTCAGTCATTCCAAACTTTAAGCTGTACAGACTAGGGATGTCCAGATCCAATCTTCAGAATCAGTATCAGCTGCCGAGCCGCTGTATTTTGAAGATCGGAAAAGCTCGGCATTCGCCTCAAGATCGGGCTGATCCGGTTGCCGTAAATCTGGGCCTCACTCCAACATGATAGGTGCGGTAAACGCACCTCAAAGCTGGTTGACACTCGACTCCCGTCACCCGGATGAGGACAAAAACATCACCGTGCAGGCAAGTCCGCGGGGTACCGTGGTGAAGTTACTTTGACGTTGGACGCTTGATATTCAGCACCGTACCTCTGGAGCTCCCTCACTGTGCCCGGACTCCTCTGTCATGGTGTCGGGAGCTCGCACGGGAAGTGCTGCTCTAATAATTCCACGTCAGGATGGCTGTAGTTGACCATTAATAAAAGCTCAAGCCTGTTGAGATTTGTTTTCTTATGCGCACTCAGTCCTTCACAGTCCAACAACACATCCTAGTTGTCTTCTTCTACGCACTTGAATCCAAATGCATGCTTTAAACAGCATGCTGAACATCGTTGCCCTCAAACTAAACAGCAACTTTTGCAATTTGATCTGTTTTTGGATGGACTTTAACAAAGGTTTGATACAAAAGCTAAACAATATTGTTGGTCATACTCCATCCATCCATCCATTTTCCTCCGCTTATCCGGGTCCAGGTCGCGGGGGCAGCAGCTTCAGTAGGGAAGTCCAGACTTCCCGGTCCCCACCGACCTTTTCCAGCTCCACCGGGAGGACACCAAGGCGTTCCCAGGCCAGCTGTGAGACATAGTCCCTCCAGCGTATCCTAGGTCTTCCCGGGGGCCTTCTCCCGACTGGGCATGCACGAAACACCTTACCAGGGAGGCGCCTGGGAGGCATCCGGACTAGATGCCCGAGCCACCTCAACTGGCTCCTCTCGATGTGAAGAAGCAGCGGCTCTACTCTGAGCTCCTCCCAGGTGCCCGAGCTCCTCACCCTATCTCTTAGGGTGAGTCCAGCCACCCTACGAAGGAAACTCATTTCCGCTGCTTGTATCCGCGATGTAATTCTTTCGGTCATGACCCATAACTCATGACCATAGGTGAGGGTGGGAACGTAGATCAATCGGTAAACAAAGAGGTTTGCCTTCCGGCTCAGCTCTCTCTTCACCACGACAGTCCGGTACATCGACCGCATTACTGCTGACGCCGCACCGATCCGTCTGTCGATCTCACGCTCCAAACTTCCCTCACTCGTGAACAAGAACCCGACATACTTGAACTCCTCCACCTGAGGCAAGAGCTCACACCCAACCTGGAGGGTACAGTCCACCCGTTTCCGACTGAGAACCATGGCCTCGGATTTGGAGGTGCTGAGTCTCATCCCAGAAGCTTCACACTCAGCTGCAAACCGCTCCAGTAAACGCTGAAGGTCACAGCCTGATGAGGCCATAAGGACCACATCGTCTGCAAATAGCAGAGACGAGATCCTAAGGTCACCAAGCTGGACTCCCTCAACACCTTGACTGCGCCTAGAAATTCTGTCCATGAAGATTATGAACAGAATCGGTGACAAAGGGCAGCCTTGGCGGAGGCCAACGTTCACCGGAAACAAGCTCGACTTACTGCTGGCAATGCGAACCAGGCTCCTCCTTCGATTGTACAAGGACCGAATGACACATAGTAACGGGCCATCAATCCCGCACTCCAGGAGCACCCCCCACAGGACATCGCGAGGAACACGGTCGAATGCCTTTTCCAGGTCTACAAAGCACATGTAGACCGGTTGGACAAACTCCCACATACCCTCTTAAATACAGGTGTCATGTTTGCAAGGGTGTAGAGCTGGTCCAGTGTTTCGCGACCGGGACGAAAAACACATTGCAGGTCCTGTGACCGAGGTCCGACTAACGGTCGTGCCCTTCTCTTCAGCACCCTGGAGTAGACCTTTCCCAGGAAGACTGAGGAGTGTGATCCCCCTATAGTTGGAACACACCCTCCGGTCACCCTTTTTAAAAATGGGGACCACCACCCCGGTCTGCCAGTCCAGAGATACTGTTCCCGACTTCCGTGCAATGTTGTAGAGGCGTGTCAACCAACACAGTCCCCCAACATCCAGAGCCTTGAGGAATTCCGAGCGGAACTCGTCTACCCCCGGAGCCTTGCCACTGGGGAGTGGTCATACTGTTTAATAAAAAAAGGAAGTTCAGCAATATTTTGGTTGGATTATTTTTACAGCTATATTAATAACCATATTCAATTCCCAAAATCATGTTTGTAAGAAAAAATTATTATTTACAAATGCTCAATACGGTTCATTTTCAGTACAAAAACGCTATTGCGGTACAGCTGCGACAGCCTGAAAATGAAAAAAGTAACTATTCTAGATTATAGTTTTTGGCTATAAAGGATACACAAAGTTTCTGCAGAAAGCAAAGATCTGGTTTCAGTGACAATATCTCCAGCAGTGGAGAAAACCCCTCACTAACAACAGAGGTAGTGATCTGAAGCAATCGGTGTGTGCACTAATCTGCTATTCTTTCTTGTAGATGTAACATTCACTGCTGGATGATACCGTTTTAAGTGCGTTAACATGTTAGACGTGTTTCACACTGCAATCCAGATCTCCGTGGAACAATGTCCACACACAACTTTGGTTTTATCCGCTTGCCTTTGTCCATGCGTAATTTTAAACAGGGAAGCCCAAACAGAAGACCGTATTGAGATGTGAGGGTCTTCCTGCTCAGCCTTCTCACTGGCATTTCCCATGATGCAAGCTTCAAGCGCTCCTCGCCCTCGTCAGTAGTGTCCGACACTAAGAGGCATCCGTGCGGAAACTCGCAAAGGACTTTCTTTCCGCGCATAGCGCTTAGGTCACTTTAGTAATAAATGGACCGAACCGAACCAAACATACAAAACCGAAACATGGCTAGGTTCAATACATATATGTGAGCATTACACCATTACAAACCATAGAAAAATATCTAAAAAGACTTGGAAAACGTAAAGAATCATTGCTGGGAACTTAAGAAAAACCTTAACTGTAAAATACACAGTTGTTAAACTGCTCATCGTCTTCCTTTGAGCCCTATGCCTGATTTGAATATTTTATAATGCAGTGGTTCAATGACAGTTGACTTTTTGAACCTGCAACACATTATTTCCTGGGGGCAAAAGCGGTTTTAAACTAAGAACAAATTGGTGGTTGACCGACGTTCAGATTGAATTGTATTGGACCTTGAAATATTCACTGTAAACCCCAAAGCTACTAATGCCTATGGATGTGCTCGTGCAAGGAAAAAATTGCGTAAACAACGTGCTCCTGGGGGAGGGAAAAAAAAGATGAGACAACAATCATAAAAGATGACACCTCCCAAAATCCCCCTGCATGCCAATTACTCACACCCAGTCAAGGTCAAGCGTGTGGTGCCTATGCCAGGGCAGCAGGGGTTGGGGGGTATCTGGAGGGTGCCCACTGTCATGATCAAATCTGGTCCACTGGGCGAGGGAATATAGAGGGGGGTGGTGCATTTCAAAGTGCCCTGGTGGCTTTCATCTTTAAATCAAAATTGGATCATACTGGATAGCTAACGGTTGTCAGCATGCAAGGACAAAAATCAAAGCGTATCACTGCAACGCTCAATAGGAACCCAATATATATATATATATACACACACACACACACACACACACCGTATATGCTTATTATGTCATGGGTCAGGAAGAGTTCACTGGCTCTTCATGCCCGGGGAACTGGATGCAACTACCGCTTTGCCTTCTCTCTCTCTCTCTTAGATGTCACTTCATCTGCGTCTTTTTTATATTTTTTTCACTCTCCCCCACCCCACTCAACTTCCTTCACTGGCCTTGAGGGACTGCAGCACAGAATCAGCAGGGTAAAAAGCAGGAGGAATAAGCTGCTGGTGTACACACTCAATCTGGCTTGGCAGGCAGGCCAAAAGAAACCAAAAGAGTCCAGAGGTCCCAAGAGAAGCTCGCTCACCTTCCTTGGCCTGCCTGCATCATGGTGTGTCTCTAAGATCTGAGTGCACTTCTTCTAAGTTCCCCCTCTTCCTTTAAACCCACCCCCTGACAAAGGAGGAATTTCGTGATCAAAGGCACAGTATTCATTAAAGTCCATAATCAAGCATTCAAGTTCAATGTCCTCTTATCCTGTCTTTTTTTTATATCCTCCCACATTCTCCTTGAATGATGGCCTGACTAACATGTCCGCTACTTGACACTGGACTGACATTGGAAGGAGTCATGCCGGCTCCTCTGGGAGTAGCCCGGGCTTGATTGTGCAGTCTGGGAGGAAAGTGCAACTGGCACCCAGGGGGCATCCATTTGGAGTCGGGGGCAGCCAAGATAGAGGGGGGAGTTAACTAAGTCGGCCCAGTCCCTGCGCATCCTACCGGGGTCATAGGATGGAGCTGAGGGCGCTAATCATTTCAAATTATAAATTCCTTTTTAATTATGAATTATGCATACATTTTTAATTAATCTAATGTTCCCAGGGTTTTTGCGTCCCGTTGTCGCTGAAGATCTCAATCTAATTACACAGCATTAAGCTGGAGATTGGCAGCCGTAGCCTTGACCCGGCAGCTGAACCTCGGCTAACCTTTTTCCATCAATCTCGTCGTTGTCTCCCAGCTTGTCCTTTGATATTCTGCAACATGGTGAAATGCATCCAAACACCAGCAGAACTTAGTAGGGCTCCACAGCAGCAATACTCCCATATTCATACAACTTATAATACTTTGTTTTTCATGTTGCAGATGACAAAGCTGTCCAGTTTATATTGCAGTAAAATCTATTTTATTCTCAACAGGAACAGCAGCTTGTCATTAGCCAGCGTAGAGCCCCTGAATGAACCATTTTATATCAGTTTCTCATCTCTTTTTTTGAGTTTTCATACGCCAATGTTGAGTAGTTTAAGTCTTTTCATGTGCTGAATAAATGTGAAACAGAGAATTCCCAGCTGGTCTACTAACCTCTGGATGGTAGGCTATGATTTGATTTCATGCAAAGAATGTTGCTCTATCTTTTGCTTATTCCACTGCCTTTTTTTCTCTCAAGGTCCTAATAAATCAGTGCATTAGAGATCTGCCAACTTTACATGGAATAGTTGGTAAAATGATGTAAACTTTTGAATGTAGGTGGGTGTGGTGGCGCGTGGCGACGCATGGCGTTCTGTAGCGTTTCTTTATTTACAACACACATCTACACTCAGTGTGCTAATTTGCCATTAAATACAGGTGTCATGTTTGAATATATGTATTTATGTATATGGATAAAGCAAATATTATTTGCTGAACTATGGAGTCAGCTACTACTAGTTCCGGCTTACGAGCTACTGTACCTGTTGGAGACCCATGTGATAGCGTGTTCTACATGTTCTGGTGAACAACTTCAACACACAACTAGTGCTTGAAGACAAACCATACGTATTATAATGATAAGAGATCAAGATTGTTAAGTGGCACATCAAAAAAAGTAAGTTGTGATAATGACTAATGTATCCCATGAACATAATATGCACAGGTGGCTCTACAAAAATGAGCTAGCTATGTCGAATGAGATTGAAACGAGAGCGATCACACACACTGGCATAGGCAGGCTTGGCATGTGACAAGATGTTGTCAATGACTACACATTTTACGGGCTACTGTTCATTCTCCCAATAACAGGAAACACGAGACGAGTGGCGTGTCTGGTTGGGCTGCAACTAACGATTGTTTTCATAATCGATGAATCGGTCGATTATTTTATCGATTAATTGATAAATCTGATTTTTTATTTTCACTTTTTTTGCAGTAATCCCTTTAAGAATGCATGAACGGATGTTTTCCCTCCAAAAATCATAGCGAAGAGGAAGATCTCAGTCACCGAAATTGAAGTAGCAAAGTATAAACCATCAGTTGACAGATATCAAAAAGAGGCAAAAATGTTGATAGCTCTTTTCCAAAGTCAAAGGTGATGTGTGTGAAGTATCTTGTTTTGCCTGAAACACAAAAGATATGTCTGCTTTCATGGACCACTAAGGAAATTAAAATGTAGTTACATTAAAGTGGCTAAAATCAGGATATTTATACTACATTTTTAAATGAAACGATTAATCGATTACCAAAATAGTTGTCAATTATTTGGATAATTGATTATTCTGGCTATGGTTATAAGTGCCAGCCGGCTAATCAAAAATAAAGCGCGGTGAAATATTTTTATGATATTTAAAATTATTTTCAAACTAATTGTGGTCAATATGTGTGTACTTAATAAGCTATATATATATATGCATATATACTATAGCATATACATCTATTCACACAATATACTGTGTATACTAGGTCTTTTTTTTTGTAGTGGTGCACCACCACAATCAATTACATCTGGCGGAGACCCTGGTGTTCTGGGTTCAAATCCCCTTTAGACCTCTCTAACATACTAATGTGGCAACAGAAGCAGAAACCAAACTCATGCCACAAAGGGCCGAGACCCTGCAGGTTTTCTTTCCAGCCGGTCACTACAGCAGATGATTTTAATGATCAACGCCTCCTTCAATTTGAGAGAAGGAGCTCATGAATTAAAGCCCCTGCTTTAGTGACCGGCTGGAAACAAAACCTGCAGGGTCTCGGCCCTCCATGGCAAGAGTTGACACCCTTGAACTAGGATAATTGGAATGAGGCCCCTTGAATGAGGCCCTAGAAGGAAAGATATGGGTTGAGGGTGTCAGAAGTGGGATGATCCATAACATGCCCAATTGGACAGACCCATGGGGTCGTTGGTTTAAGCTTGGCTTATGCCTGACGCATGTACGTGTTTGCAGCAATTTGACTTACGAAATCAGGCAGAGAAAACGTCTGCAGCATTTATAGTCTGTGTGTCATGTCTCCGCTGTTAGCCCATATTTTCCTAGATGATACACTGCGTAGAAAGTATACAGCATGCGTACAACAATACACACAGTAATAGAAAGTGGAAAAGCCATATGGAGGGGCGTGGTTGCAAAAGTGACGTAATTTGGTCACACAGAGCCGTGCGGACCTCGCGGATGCGTCAAGCATAAACCAAGCTTTACCCAACGATTGGAATTGGGTACCTGTGTAGGACAGTATCCCACTAGAAGGTATAATTGAAATATGGCTTGTTGGTGTTCCAAGTGGACTGATCCATGGCAATTGTTGAGAGTCGTAATTATTGTAGTAATGCTAATGCTTAATTATTTCACAATTTTGATTTGTTTCCAATAAAAATAAGCAGTAACAATACATTTTGTACTAACCCGATAGCTTCATAAGCAGGTCAGTGGCTGTCTTGGTAGTGATGTCGGGGCTGAAGAGGGAGGCTGTGTTTGGACCGCTTGGACTAGACTGCATCCCACCACCTACGCCAGGCAGGTCCAAAGAGTTGGCGCTGCTGCCAGGACGCTCCCTGCAGATGCTGAAGGGTGAGAGCACAGACAGGTCTCTCTCCTGCGGCTCCTCCTTGATGTGGACGTGATTGGACGAGGCCTCGCCCGGTGGAGATGACTGTTGCCGGAGGTCCGCGTGAAGCGGGGACACCTGAGTCCCCCTCATTTCCATGGAACTGATGTCACCCATCAGGGAGCCCTCGCCCTCTGTGTCGGTGGTGAGCTCCTCTTTCACCTTGACGTCAGTGCGGGGAAAGTGCTGGTGACAGCGCATGTGAAGCTTCAGGCTGAAGTGGCGGGAGGAGGTGAAGGGACAGAGTTCGCACTGAAACGTCTCGCCCCGGTCTTGGTGCTGGTGTACCTGGAGATTGATGGCGGACCAAAATGCCAAATTAGAAGACTCATCTGTATTATAATTGAGGTGGTGGATACGGGGAACATAATTTCCATAGTTCCTGTTCCTGTGACGTGTTAAGTAAAATTTTAGTGCAAGACCCATACTAAGTTGAGACAAAGAAAAACTGCACTTCTGTAATTTTGCCCTCCATCCATAATCCTTATGTGAAACTTGAACACAGGCCTTTCTCTTTTCTGTGCGATCTAAACTTAAAAACGGCTGAACAGAGACAGCTAAGAATGCATGTAATAGGATGCAACAATTTTGCATGTAAAGTCTTCTGAAAAAAAAAAACAAAACGCCAACATTGCTTAATTTACACAATGCAACCTGCATTTTAATCGAGCTACAGCCAAATTTTTATTAATATTGCTATGAACATTGATGCACTATATAAATACGTAAATAGCAAAGTGACATCCCATCACACCACACCAGTTGGCTACTAGCTGGCTAGCTTCAACACACACTCATCAGCGCTGTACTCACAGCACCTAAGGCAACTACCAAAAGGTAAGTAAACAAACTGATGTGGTTTTCTTTTTGACTTTGGAAAAGTTTAGGCTATGTGTAGCGTTCATTTCTATGTTGCATTGTAAATTCACCATGCCCAGGAAGGAAGACCCTCTAATGGTTAAAATGACCAAAATACGGCAAAATACTGTAAGTGTTACATTTTTACAGCATAGATGTAAAACCATGAAACATTGTTGGAGGCTTTTTGATGCATTTTAATAGCGAGTTTTGTAGGCAGAATAGGTGTGTCCTACTGTGTGTATTAATGAGCTGCCTCTTTTTAGCTGTTTTTATACACTGCCTGGCCAAAAAAAAGTTGCCACCAAGAAAAAAACGGTCACACACTCTAATATTTTGTTGGACCTTGGCCTTTAGCTTTGATTACGGCATGTATTTGTTCTGGCATTATTTGGACAAGCTTCTGCATTGTCACAAGATGTATTTCCATTCAGTGTTGCATTCATTTTTCACCAAGATCTTGCATTATGATGGTAGAGTCTGACCGCTGCGCAATGCCTTTTCCAGCACATCTCAAAGATCCTCAATGGGGTTAAGGTCTGGACTCCATGTGTGAAAATGATGTTTCATGCTCCCTGAACCACAAGGAATCCTGGCATTGTCATCTTGGTACATACTCGTACAATCAGGGAAGAAAAAAAATCTCATTCAGTACATTCAGCTGACCTCACTCTTTGAGCACATAGTATTGCTGAACCTTTACAATGCACAGAAAAGAGAATGGCGTGTGTGTTTATGTGTTACATAAGGACTGTGGATGCCAACCATCCATCCATTTTCTATACCGCTTATCCTCATTAGGGTCGCGGGTATGCTGGAGCCTATCCCAGCTGACTTTGGGCGGGGTACACCCTGGACTGGTCGCCAGCCAATCGCAGGACTGTGGATGATCGACAAAATTCCAAGAGTGCAGTTTTCTTTGAAGTCCCTCACACTGTACACAAAACGCGCCAAGGACACAGATTACAGTAATAAAAACACCAAGGAATTAGAGGCAGGAGAAGCTTCAGAAAAAGTTAAATTCTGGTCTTCCAGCTAAATACCACCCCCAAAGTGGTATAGGCCAAAAGTTTTGTTCATTTTTAGTCATTTTTACACCACATGTCATTTTTACACCACATGACGGTTAACAAATGTTTCATTAAACGATGAACAAAGAGTGACAGCGTTGCCTCACCTTCATGTGGGACTTGAGATTGTCTTTGCGAGCACAGCGGAAGGGACACAAGGGACACTGGTGGCTTTTCAAGCCCGTATGGATCACCATGTGTCTCTTCCAGTAGCTCTTGCGCTTGATGACCAGGCCGCATACGGGACACTGGAAAGGTTTGCCAACGTCCTCCGGAGAGCCTTGATGGGGAACAACATTCAGAAGTGACATTTATAAGCTAAAAACAACTAAGACATTTCTAAAGCTGGTGTTTTATGTACTGTACTATGATGTTCCTGTAAGGAAATAAAAATTGGAGCCTTTTCAGTATGCACAGGTCTGCAATAAACCTTGAGACAACTACAACAACTGTTGAAGACCCTCGCGACAAATACCAGCTACAAGCAATGAAAACGACGAGGGCAAAAACTCTTAGTGCCTCAATTATTGTTGTTGGCTTTATATCTGGCATCAATTACAGTTTAATTGGTCTTATTAGAAAGAGGCATGATTGCATTACAGATTCTACACAGGGCCCCGTCAGGACGGCTTCATGAGTATTCCGATGCTGTTCCTCGCAAAAACATCTGGTAATCAGTGTTTGGTGAAACGACTGCGCTCAGCCATTCATTGACCTGAGGCGTAAAACTTTGAGAGGGCCTATTTGCGACAATGAACTGCCATCTGCAGCCCAACCTCTCAGAGCACAGCCGAGACCACCACACAATGCAAAAAAACGAATTATGCTTACTCTGAACGGAGGCCAGTGGAGCACACAAACACATTAGTTTTGTTTGCCATTATGTTTTAGGAAGAGAGTGCAGATAGAGCGACTACACTGACGTCATTTAACAATAACTAATACAATATTGCTGATTTTAAAAAGCGTCTTTATGGGCATCAGCAGACAGCAGGGCAATAGCTTGCTGCCTAGTTACATGATGTCGTAACTGCTTCTCTCTAAAGGCATCATCATGTATAATATATCACATTGCTGTGTACAAGCTATTAACACTCTGCTGAGAGTATTACACCGTCTAAAACACAACTCTGCCAAAGCTTTCAGGAAATTTACAGAATTAAATCAACACCTCAGGGGCACGGTGAAAATAACAGTATTTATTGCAAGGCTTTTTGCACAGGGTCACGTTTAATTTTAAAGGGGCTTTCTATTTGGCTTAGTTTATCCGAGGCCACCATTTTCAATTGCACTGCTTGAAAATACATATACTGTATGCAAGTCAGCGCATGTTTCGTGTGTGGCTTTACGGCTTTAAGTTAACAAAAAACAAAAAGCCCCTATGTTGGAAAACTGCCTGTAAACTGTATGTTATAGAAAGGGAAATAAATAGTCAGCATGTTACACTAACCGGTGGTTCCCAAACATTTTTTGCTGCACGCCCCTTTTGGAGATGAAAATATTTTTTATTTTTGCATGCAGGTTGCGGGAGCGCAGACGCTTTGTTTAAACCAAAACTATGAGACGCGCGTTGAACAACATACTCTGAGCGCCCGCCGATACACACCGAAATTTAAGAGTGTCGTTGGAACACTCCCGCTAACCATAGAGAATTTGAACACACCCAAAAGTGGCAAAAAAATCCATAAACAAGGCGCTTTATTAAAGCAGCCGGGTTCTAAGGGAGAAAAAAAAGTAGCAGCTTGTAGTCCAAAAAATAAGTTAATAATGAAACGTGTGCATGGAAGCCCCTGTCCACCAGTTTGAAAACCACTGCACCAATTTAACTTGTGAAAAAATGAATTACAAACCGTCCCAAAGTAAACTCAGTCTTTACCAAAGACAAAGTTGTATGTTTTTATAAACCCGAATGCAAAGCGTAAGAAGAGGTGATGCAATAACCCACTAATGGATGTCACTTTTACAGCCGTTTCAAGCCATAAAAATGGCAAAAACACACTTGACAGCAAGGAGAAAGTGGAAGAGCAAGAAGGAGTGCAGCATGCAGACGGTTACGCATTGTAGAGAAATTTTGACGCACATTTTAATGCACACACACACACACACACACAGTTCAGTTGCAAATGAGAAAATAGTTAATGGTGTTATATTTAAAAAAAAATTGCAATTTGAATGCAAAACAACCCCTTCATGTGTTGTTTATGGTGTGGTATAGTCTAAAATTACCGGTATTGGAGGGCATGTCTATTGAAAAATGGCTGAGTGAATGAGTTAATTGGTTTCAGACCTATACCACAATAAGTCCATTCCTGCTAAGTAGGATTCACTATTAATACATGGAATATTTTCATAGTTAAAGCATTTGGAAAACATTTTAACTTTCTGATTATGGTTTTTACCATTAATAAAACCCAGACATGAAATAACCCCAAAAGTCACCTTCACACTCCTATAATTCTTTATTTACACCACATTGAGCAACTCTTATTCGGAGGCTATGTGATCACTGCAGAGGCAGCTGCTTTAAAGGGGACCTCTTTTGCTTTTCTTCTTTTCTGATGTTGTTGCAACGTTGTATTCTCGTGTTAAACATTGACGCCAACGCGTCAGATAATGCGGTTTGTGCATTTGGAAGTGAGCCCTGAAAGCAGTTTTGCACGGCTCTGCATGTGTTTTTTTTTTCCAACTCCGAGTTCCGCTGCCGGCACAAAACCCTGACTTCCTTATATGCGCAATGTTGAGCAATGGCTCCCAGCAAATGTTTGTTCCGGTGTGAAGGTAAGCTAATCTTGTTTACCAATATGATGCTGAACGGCTTTCCAACAATACTTGGTCATGTCGAAGAGTGAGACGAGCAAGCTGTCAGTAAGAATCTATCAGTGTTCAATTTAACTGTGTTTACTTTGTGTAAGTAATCGAACAAAAGCGGCTGTCTGTGTAGAATTATAGAGTGTGCATACAGGAGCGGAGTGAGTGTCACCTGCATGTTTGCAAATTACAAGCCTACTGATGTCTGTAGCTGCTAATAATTATTCTAAGCGGACATTTTACGAAGATAAATAGCCGTTTACTATCAATCCTGTAGCACGGCAGCTGTCCGGAAGTCCTCGGGAGCGCTTGGGACAGTGACCGATCACAGCGCAGTTGGCTCAGCGGGAGGCGTACCTGGAGGAGGGCCGGGGGTGAAGTAAATTACACAGACCGCTTAAGCACGCACAGGAAACACTGCTGGAAAAGATGCAGAGTCTGGAAAAATCTAGAAAGCTTTCAATGTGGGTTATCGCGTGTAGCTGCTCTATATGAGTCCAGAACTCAATACAAAGGCCTGAAAATGAGTATAATAGGTCTCCGGTTAGCCTCCAATGTATTTATTCCAAACGGAGCAGGTTAGAAGGACAAAGTAAGAAGTCAATGCTAGAAGAACCCAACTATCTTGTCCGACATACCACTGCTGAACCAAAATTGAAAGGCAAAGTTTAATAAAGCAGTATCCAAAGCACAACCAGTAATAAAGTCTCATTTTTGGGTGAACCCCCCGTCATCCTGACACACAGATACTGACAGGATTTGACAGTATGGGAATTGGAACACCAATTTAAATCAAATGTTCAAGAATGAATGCACACCATAATCAGCAAACCTACTTACTTGTTTGTATAACTCAAACACAGCAAAACCCAACTTTGGGTTGTGTCTCCTTTTTCCTTTCTGTCTGACTGCACTTGCGGCACTCGTGATTGGGAGTTTTTGGTGCTAACCCCTTATGACGATTGGCAAAACCCACTTTGGGAACCTAGGCTTTAGATGAATTTATCATTGCACGAGGCATTATGTTTTTTGCATTCAAATATCACTGCATTGTATGTGCTGTTTTATTGTATTTATTTATTATCACATTCATGTCTGCGCTACGTGCATTGTTTTTATGTAGCTCAGTCTTGATGTACCAGTGACATTTTCACATCTTTATAAGTGTAACCTTGCTAGACAAATAGCAGGCTCAATAAAGAACTCAATAGAATGTGAGCATTATTATTTGCTGTGTGAACTCCCCCCCCAAAAAAAAAACTGAAAAAAGGAGGAAGCCGACAGCTCATCGCTAGAGCTATCAGGTCCGCCGCATACTTGGAGAAGTTTGTCCCCATATCACAAACAGTTACAGTAGACAGAAAATTGACCAAGTTAAAAAGTTAAAGTTATCACCAAAAGACCATTGCACTCCCCAAGTGATCGTAGAGAGAGCCACGCAATCGCTTTCGTGAAATTATGCCTCGTGTCTCGTAAACTAGCTTTTAGCACTGTCGCTAGTTGCTGCATTAATTTTAATGCTTTATTAAAAACAAGCAAGTATACAGTAACAGCATGAAATTAACAGAAAAAAGAACATAGCCAGGGGTTATTCATTCCTTCATTTTATTAAATAAAAACTTGTAGAGTAGAACAAATTGTTATGGTTTTGAGTGCCTTTCTGTGTCTGATTTGATTGAAATTTGAATATATTGTTCAATTATCATTAAATTTCATTTGGATTTTTTACTGCTATATCTGGTGTGTCTGCTCTGCGATTGGCTTGCGACCAGTCCACACCAGTCAGCTGGGATAGGCTCCTTAATGAGGATAAGCGGCATACAAAATGGATGGACTGCTATATTTGCTAAATGAGCAAAACATTTACAAGAAAGAAAGAAAGATGTATTTAGCGCATCCCTGGTTCCAACCTAAAACGAGCTTAAAAATCTGTGTGAATATCGCAGGGTATTCTGGTTGCCTCCTTCCTCCTTGATCAAGGCAGACTTCTGCAATGCCAATATAAAAACATGATGAATATTATAAATGAGGTTATTAATATATAATTAGCGTGTGTTACAGCAAACCCACACATCTCCAGGAATAGCCTTTGTGCATTGCCTATTGCTACATCACATTACTAACTGTATGAAAATGGGATGATCAGATGTACCCTGTCCACAAGGAAATGTTCACGGGATTTTTTTTTTCCTCTTTGGCGGGTTGAAAAAAAATTGGCGTCCACACTGTGCCGGATTAGTAAATGGTTGCATCCAGATGGGAACGACTCACCAGGTGGAAAGGATGTATGCACACCTACGTGTGGCGCTATGGACAGACTCTTCTAAGTACTTGAAATGAAATTCCAGGAACGCCTCAAGGTGTTTTGTTTCTGTTTCTGTTGTACAACGTTATTAAATCACAATTATGACATTCATCTGCCATTCCCTAATCAGTTTAAAGCTTAAAATCTCATATACTCAAGTCACTTTGTTCCACTGACATACACTCAATGTATCAACAACAAATATCACATGAAAATATGCTTACACAGCTTTATTAAACAATACACAATTATAGTAATCCACATTTCACAGTAACACTTAGTAAATGAAATTGAAATAATAATAAAATAAATTCATCAGACTATTGGGCAAAAAGTCTTTACAATAACAAAGTCAACAGAATATAGCTTTTTTAAATGTAACACAATTTTACTTGTTAAACAGTTAACAAGACATAAGTAAAAAAAAATAGGCATATTAAACAATTACATTTTCTCTTATTGAAAAACTACTGCACTAAGCTTGAACACGTCCCTCTACAACATGAATTATGCATTAATCACAGCGCGACTTAACGTGATGTAATACAATGTACTTTAGTGCTAATTACATCTTCAAGGACTTGGCGTAGTCACGGGAAAAATTGTTTTGTTTTGTTTTTACAAGAGCGCTAAGAAAAAAGAAAAGGCTTTCTTTCTTGTAAATGTATTGATCATTTTGCAAATATAGCAGTCCATTTATTTTGTATGCCGCTTATCCTATCTTACTAGGGTCGCGGGCGGCATGTTGGAGCCTATACCAGCTGACTGGTGTGGACTGGTCGCAAGCCAATCGCAGAGCAGACACACCAGATATAGCAGTAAAAAATCCAAATGAAATTTAATGATAATTGAACAATATATTCAAATTACAGTCAAATCTGACACACAAAGGCACTCAAAACCATAACAATTTGTTGTACTCTACAAGTTTTTTTTAATACCCTAATGAGGATAAGCGGTACAGAAAATGAATGAATGAATAACCCCTGGCTATGTTCTTTTTTCTGTTAATTTCATGCTGTTACTGTATACTTGTTTGTTTTTAATAAAGCATTAAAATTAATACAGCAACTAGCGAGAGTGCTAAAAGCTAGTTTACGAGACACGAGGGATAATTTCACGAAAGCGATTCTGTGGCTCTCTCTACGATCACTTGGGGAGTGCAATGCTCTTATCCTGTTCATGCGAGTTTACTTTTATTTCCAATAGTTTTGATTTTAAGGCAAATAGTATTTGAACTTAGTAGCCTGTTGATGTTGTCCTACCTTTAAATCCAATTATTTAGTAATGTTAATATCATTATTATTATTTATGTTGTGGAATGTTTTGAGCTGCTGATTGAGCCAGTGGTAGCATTTATTTGCATGTTGCTTTGTTTTTTTTTTAAGTAACAAAATATTTTTTTTTGTTACATGAGTCCAAAGATTAACCACCTAAGACTGCTTTGAGAACAGCATTTTATTTGTTATTAATTTACAAATAATTCCGTTATTTTTAGTTATTTACTTAAAACATATGTTCCACCTCCATCATGTTCTATTATTATATTGTTAAAAAATGACTGTTTAACAATATTTTTTATTCATTTCGTTTCGTTAAAGATATTACAAAATATATTTTAGAGCTGTAATTATAATACCATGAATACCATGCCGTGATATTTTTCATTAGGTTATCGATCCTGAAGATCGAATCGGGACATCCCCTAACAGACATTCTTAACACACACAGAACACACCAGCCTTCAAAATAACAGCGCTGCCCCATGCCATCTTACTGTGTAAATAAAATAAGCGTGTCATAAAAAAATCTTACATAATTGCATCGAAGCTTACAACTTCCTTAATCCTTTTTATTTGAGTGTTTATTCTGTAACAGATACAGGGTGTATTTTTTGTTTTTGTTAAGATTGTGATTTTTTGAGATTCTGCATTTTCTTTTCATTGGTTTAGTTTGTCTTTTTTGTTTGTTTAATGTGAGTTGTTTTTTGGTATTTTATTTAAAAACTTGATATTACAACTACAAGGTTGAGAAATTAACGTTTATTGCTTTGGATTCAACGTACTCCCATTATTATGCCATATAGTTCTAGAATTGTCTCAAAAATGCTGTCAATCATTGTAGGACAATGATTGTCCTACAATATTTGTTATCGTGACAGGGCTATTACCGGGATATTATTTGAATATATAATATAAATAATGGTGTAAACATGTGTTTGGGCCGCACGGTGATCAAGTGGGTAGCACATTGGCCTCACAGTCAGGAGGTTCAGGGTTCGAATCTCCGTTGGGCATCTCTGTGTGGAGTTTGCATGTTCTCCCCGTGCGTGTGTGGGTTTTCTCCGGGTGCTCCGGTTTCCTCCCACATTCCAAAAACATGCATGTTAGGTTAATTGGCGACTGTAAATTGTCCATGAGTGTGAATGTTTGTTTGTCTATATGTGCTCAGGGTGTGCCCCGCCTCCTGCCCAAAGTCTGCTGGGATAGGCTCCAGCATACCCGTGACCCTAATGAGGATAAGCGGCATAGAAAATGAATAAATGAACATGTGTTTGCTCCCTTCCTGATTTCTTTTTTTGCATGTTTTGTCACACTTAAATATTTCAGATGATCAATTTAATTTAGATATTACAACTGCAGACACAAACTGTGCACGAAACGCAGTTTTTAAATGAAACTTTTTATTAAGGCAGAAAAAAAACAATCTACATGACCCTTGGTGAAAAAGTGATTAGCCCTTTTCTTAAAACATAAATGAGGTTTATCACGTCTGAGTTCAATTTCTCTAGCCCAACTGTTTTCAATCAAGGAATCCCCTAGATACAGTAGGACCTGCCTGACAAATTGATGTAGACCAAAAGTTCCTCAAAAGCCTTAGAACTTCAGGAACAAATGAGAAAGAAAACCTATCAGTCTGGAAAAGTGTATAAATCCATCTCTAAAGCTTTGGGACTTTGGGACAGCGAACCACAGTGAGACGCATTTTGCACAACGGCAAAAACATGGAACAGTAGTAAATCTTCACATGAGTGACCGGCCAACAAAAATTACCCAAAGGGCACAGGTAAGACTCATCCAAGAGGTCACAAAAGACCACACAACAACACCCAAAGAACTGCAGGCCTCACTTGTCTCAGTTAAGGTCAGTGTTTATGACTCCGCCACGGCCTGCATGGCAGAGTTCCAAGACGAAGACCACTGATGAGCAAAGAAAATATTAAGGCTCGTCTCAATTTTGTCAGAAAACATGTTGATGATCCCCAAGACCTTTGGGAAAATACTCTGTGGTGTAACAAGACAAAAGTTGAACCTTCTGGAAGGTGTGCGTCCATTACATCTGGCGTATAAGTACTGCCGCATGTCAGAAAAAGCGCATCATGTCATATCATATCATATTAGTAGTGTTATGGTCTGGGGTTGTTTTGCTGCTTTAGGACCTGGAAGACTTGCTGTGATAAATGGAAGCATGAATTCTGCTGTCCACCAAAAAAAAATCGGGAAGGAGAATGTCCGACCATCTGTTTATGACCTCAAGCAGAAACAAACATGAGTTCTTCCGCAGGACACTGATCCAAAACCCACAAGTAAGTATACCTCTGAATGGCTGATGAAAAACAAAAGGAAGACTTTGGAGCGGCCTAGTCAAAGTCCTGACCTGAATCCCATTGATGTGCTGTGGTATGACTTTAAAGAGATGATTCATGCTGGAAAAGCCTCCAGTGCGGCTGAATTACAACAATTCTGCAGAGGTGAGTTGGCCAAAATTCCTCCACAGCGCTGTAAGAGACTCATTGAAAGTTATTGCAAACGCTTGATTTCAGTTGTTGCTGTTAACGGTGGCCCCACCAGCTGATCTGAACATTTAAGTGTGACAAAGATGCAAAAAACAAGAAATCAGAACGGAGGCAAACACTCTTTGAACACCACTGTATATTATTACTAGCGTTGTCAAATCAATATTAAAAGATTGACTCGCAATTAATCACATTTTTGTCCGTGGTTAACTTAATTATTATATATTGTATTGTGTCTATAATTAACACAATTATAAAACAGAAATACATTTTTATCTGTAATAAGTAGGGATGTAAATCTTTTTGTGGTTAACGATAACTACATCAAATTTAATGTAAATGGATAACAATTTTGTAAATATGCGCCATTATTTTATTCAAAAAACAATATATTTACAAACCCCCTAGTTTTTGCATGTTTAATGCGAGCAGTTTTTGTCCCACTTTGTTCAACGGCCCTTGAACGCAACTTCTAACTTGGTCTCACGATGTACAGACAGAGTACTATGGGTCAAAGGGGTGGCATGGCTCAGGTGGTACGAGTGGTTGTCTCCCAACCTGAAGGTTGCTGGTTTGATTCTCCATCCTCCCGTGATTATGTCAAAGTATCCTTGGTAAGATATTCAACCCCCGGTTGCTCCTGATGCTACACCATCAGTAGGTAAAAGCGGAAACAGTGCCAAAGCGCTTTGAGTCCCTTAAAGATGGAAAAGTAATCTGAGACACGGCTTGTATTTAAAAAAAAAAAAGCATGCCATGGTACTACTGTACAAATGACAAAAAATACTATGCGTCAGTACCATCTCACTTCTCACTGGCAAATGCGCGTACCTGGTACTCTGTGACAATTCCAATCACAACAAAGGTAGATATAAAAAACTTTGGTCTGATTTCGAGGGCCATCTGCCAGGGCTTTGAAGCTAAATTTGCCAATTGTGACGGGGTAAAAGAAGGCACCCCCTCTGTCCCTTTAAGACCCAGCGTTTCTCTTTCTCTCTTGTTCTGTCTCTCTTGTTCTCTGGGCTATACCTTTCACGGACTATTCATTTCATCACTGTTGAGTGCCAGACATCCAAGGTTGCACATTCAATGCTCATGCCACAGTTATGCCCACATTACACCTTACACGAATTAACGGTAACAGTGTTGGTTACAAGTAGTTGGAGGTTTTCCTTCTTGTAAATATTTTTGAGTTTCTTTTAGCTTTCACGTGGGAATAAAAAAAATCACCAACAGCAGTTCTACGACTGTGCCATCATTTCTTCAGGTTTTTTTTTGTCCCCGGAACCCGTGACATTTGGTGGCAGTGGTGGGATGGCCAGTCGTCGGAAGCACAAACAGGAGCCGATGGCAGCAGAGGTCGGGGCAGGTGCTCAGGACCCGGCAACGGAGGAGGAGGAAGATGGCGGTGCTGCGACCCCTCAAGCACCAGCGGTGACCCAGGAGGCAGTCGAGCCATTTTTTGCAGTCATGAGAATTTTCATGGAAGGCCAGCAGAAAAGAGAGCTGGAAGCGTTGGCAGAACTCAGGGGACTGAGGGCCTCGATGCAACGGCAAGAGGAGCGAGCCCAGGAGTTGCGTGGTAACACCTACACCAGTAGGGCCTCAGGGCACACCAGCGTCGGAGTGGTCGACACCGAGCCTCCAAATGGACCCACCCACTCCAGCTCCAAGACTACGACATAGTTCACCAATGAGCCACCAGGACCAGAGCTTAGATCTTATAGGGATCCAAACATCCCGCAATATCAAGCAGGAGAGGACATTGAAAATCACTTGTTGCGCTTTGAGCGCATTGCCAGAACATGGTCGTGGCCTGAGAGTGAGTGGGCATGTCGTCTTGTGCCTCTGCTTACCAGGAAGGCATTGAAGGCTTATACCGCCATGGCTGAGGAGAGTGCTCATATTTACCCTGACCTGAAGGAGGCGCTCTTAATGAAATTTGACATTTCGCCAGAGAGCTACCGACAGCAATTCCGGGCCTCTAGGGTCCCGTTTGGAGAGAACCCGACAGAAACTTACCATCGGCTGAAAGGTCTCTATCGCCGCTGAATCCGGCCAGAGCAGCTCACGAAGGAACAGATTTGCGAACAAATTATCCTGGAGCAGCTTCTACGTGTCCTTCCTGGAGATATTTGCACGTGGGTGAAGGAGCAGGAGCCTTCCGACGGTTTAGTTGCGGCCAAGCTGGCCTTGCAGTACATCAACGCAAGGCGGGGAGTTCCACCAGCAGAACATGCAAGTCGTGAGTCAGCATTCCAACGCAGACCACCATCCAGATCGACCCAGCAGACATCTGCAGATGCAGGCCCAGCCGCTAGTCAGCAAGGTGCTGGTAAGGAACCTATTTGTTTTTATTGCCAGCAGCCAGGGCATAAAGACTCGGTTTGCCCAATACGGACAACAAAATTAACTGGAGCCTGTTACACGCCCCGCACTGAACCTAGGCACAGCCGGGGAAAGCGGCAGCGCTACAAAAATGTGATGGTCAATGGGGAGTCAGTAATGGCTCTACTTGACTCTGGGAGTTTCTTGTCACTAGTACGAAGAGATTTAGTCCCGATCGGTATGGTGGACTATAACAAGCGAGAGGACACGTTGTTCATGGGGACACTCATACCCTACTGTGGACATTACGGTTGTTGTAGATGAACAAACCTACCTAATGACTGTGGGAGTTTTGGACAATTTGCCAGTAGCAGCCATTCTGGGATGGGACTTGCCTGTATTGCTAAATGTACAAGGGGAGGATGGCTTGGGTGTGGGTTTAGCAGGTGAAGTTTAGCAGAGCGGGGCCCCCCAAAATGCTGGGGGAGGTAAAGGAACCCACTTGCCATATTCCCTTTTCAACCCTGGACAGTAGCCTGTTTGAGGGGGCTGTGGAAGGTCAGCGAAAGTCTCGTCGCCAGCGACGCTTTGAGAAGGGTCTCAAGTCAGTGGCACCAGGAACCGAGGGTCAGGACGTGTGGAACGTACCCAAATACATTGCGGAGTGTTGCAAAGGGAGGATGCAACACTCAATACTTTGGTTGGAAAAGTGGGTGGGGGGCAGGATGGGTCAAAGAGAGGCAAACAGCGTTTTGTGCTGGAAAATAACATATTGTATATGGTAGAAGAGGGTGTCAAGCACCTTGTGGTACCCATACCGTGCCGCCCCCTAATCTTGTATCTTGCACACACCTTACCTTGGGCAGGCCATATAGGCCGCAACAAAACATTCCTAAAGGTGAGCTCTAAGTTTTATTGGCCTTCTATGTATGCGAATGTTCAGACCTATTGTAAAACATGTTCAGTATGCCAGAAAACCTGTAATGTTCGCAAATCGGACCGTGCTTACTTACAGCTACTGCCAATAATTACGACACCATTTCGTCGTATTGCTATGGACATTGTGGGTCCTTTGGTGAAAAGTAGCAGAGGGCACCAGTACATTTTAGTAATTAGTGATTATGCTACTCGATTCCCTGAGGCATTCCCCTTGCAAACTGTCACTACTCCTGCAGTGTTGCGATGCCTGGTGCAGCTGTTTTCCAGGGTGGGAATCCCAGATGAGATCGTGACAGACCAAGGGACCAACTTCACCTCCAGACTTATGCAGCTTTTCCACCGGCAGCTGGGAATCACTCCCATCAAAACCACTCCTTACCACCCGCAGACAGATGGGCTGGTGGAGCGCTTCAACCAGACCCTGAAAAAGATGCTACAGAAGTTTGTGACGGATACTGGACGAGACTGGGACCGGTGGTTGCCCTTCCTGTTATTTGCCTACAGGGAGGTCCCTCAGGCCTCCACAGGATTTTCTCCGTTTGAGCTGCTGTATGGCTGGGAGGTGGAGGGCCCTTTGGACCTGCTTCTGAAGGGCTGGGAGGCACCAGTGCCGGCAATCAGTGAGCGCAATGTGGTGCAGTATGTACTAGAGATGAGGGAGCGGTTGGCAAAGTATCGGTATGAAGCAGAGGTCAACTTGCGTGAGGCCCAGCAAACCCAGAAAGCATGGTATGACCAACAAGCCCGGCAACGAGAACTTCAGCCCGGGCAAAAGATCCTGCTACTCCTGCCAAGCGCCACCAGCAAATTACTCGCCAAGTGGCAAGGCCCCTACACAGTGATCCGGAAAATGGGCCCAGTAACCTATGAAATCCATCACCCTGACAAAAAGAAGGCGAAGCAGACATACCATGTCAATTTACTCAAAGAATGGAGGGAGGCCCCGATCCAGGCTCCGGCATCACTGCTGGTGACAGAGGTGGACAGCGAAGGAGAAGAGGAGATCAACTTGGCAGACCTCACAGATAGGGCTGAACCGATGCTTGACCATCTCACTGGGAAACAGACCAAGCAGCTCAGCCAAGTGTTCCAGAGGATGGCTGAGTTAATTTAAACTAACCCAGGAAAGACTACACTAGTCAAGCATGTCATCCGCCTCAAAGACAGTCAGCCCATCCAACAGAGGTCCTATCATGTGACCCAACATCTGATGTCACCACTCATGAAAGAGGTGGAGGAGATGCAGCGTCTGGGAGTGATCGAGCCTTCACAATCAGAGTGGTGCAGTCATGTAGTCATAGTGGTCAAGAAAGATGGCTCCCTACGCATATGCATGGACTTCCGCAAGCTCAAAGCCATTTCAGCGTTTGATGCCTACCCGATGCCCCGGATCGATGACCTCCTGGAGAGGATTGGCCAAGCCAGGTATATCACCACCCTGGATCTCTGTAAAGGTTACTGGCAGGTGCCATTAGAAGAATCCAGCCGCCCCTACACCGACTTTCAGACCCCTGCAGGCCTCTTTCAATTCACCGTGATGCCCTTTGGCCTTCATGGAGCTCCGGCCACCTTCCAGAGGCTGATGGACCAAGTGTTGGAAGGATGCAAAGATTATAGTGCAGCATACTTGGATGATGTGGTCATTTACAGTAATACCTGGGAAGGATCTCCTGTATCACCTGGAGCAAGTCTTGGGCCAGATTCAGCAGGCAGGACTTACGCTTAACCCGAGCAAATGTCAATGGGCCAAGGACGAGGCAAAGTATCTGGGATATTGCCTAGGACGTGGAGAGGTTCGACCTCAAATGAACAAGGTGGAGGCCATCCGCAGTTGCCCACGTCCGCGAACCAAGAAGGAGGTGTGGTCCTTCCTCGGACTGGCAGGCTGGTACAGAAGATTTGTGCCTCAGTTTGCCACCATTGCCGCACCGCTCACAGCACTGACAGCAAAGGACCAAAGAAACCCTGTCGTCTGGAGCGAAGCCTGTGAAAGTGCATTTAGGAAGCTGCAGACGGCCCTGTGCTCATCCCCAGTACTGAAGACACCTGACTTCGGAAGGAGGTACCTGGTGCAGACAGACGCAGGAACAACCGGTTATGTACCTGAGCCGTAAGCTTTTGCCTCGAGAAACAAGGTACTCTACAGTGGAGAAAGAGGGCCTCGCAATCAAGTGGGCCATAGAGTCCTTACGTTACTACCTTCTGGGGAAGGAGTTTGATCTTGAGACAGACCATCGTGCACTCACCTGGATAAACACAATGAAGGACCACAACAGTCGCTTAACACGCTGGTACCTCTCCCTGCACCCGTACCAATTTAGAATACAACATAGAACAGGCAAGACAAACATTGTGGCAGACTACCTTTCAAGGTTGCCGATGTGAGGGAGGGGATACTGTGACGGGGTAAAAGAAGGCACCCCCTCTGTCCCTTTAAGACCCAGCGTTTCTCTTTCTCTCTTGTTCTGTCTCTCTTGTTCTCTCCTTCTTTCTCTGTCTCTCTCCCAAGGGGAGTGTGCGTGCTGGAAGCGAATGGGCTATACCTTTCACGGACTATTCATTTCATCACTGTTGAGTGCCAGACATCCAAGGTTGCACATTCAATGCTCATGCCACAGTTATGCCCACATTACACCTTACACGAATTAAGATCTTACCTGTTGAAACGCAAGGCTGGGATCACGCTCACTCACCACACACACCAAACGAGGCACTTCCGCAATGCCTCATTAAGAAGCATAAATTGGCGCGCTTGTGGTGGTCAGGTGACGGTGGACTAAACTAAGTGCTGGGTTTAAATTCAAATGTGTTAGTGAGTCCATGTTTGTTATGCCGTAGGAGGGACATGGGTATTGGTGGTTATTATGACATGTCTGCCGTACATAATTGCATTGAGTAACCCATTGTTGAATGTAAACGGGTTTGCTCCAATACCCCTGTTAATGTGTGTTGGTATGCCCGAGGGAGGGGCTGGGGTGTGGTATTTAAAGGGAAGGTTTTATCCCTATCAGAGGGGGATTTAGGTTGGAAGTGTCAAGGCGAAC
This sequence comes from Oostethus manadensis, assembly GCA_024372805.1. Taxonomy (NCBI): domain Eukaryota; kingdom Metazoa; phylum Chordata; class Actinopteri; order Syngnathiformes; family Syngnathidae; genus Oostethus; species Oostethus manadensis. Next base: position 329,343 of record QODF01000076.1, read on the forward strand.
GGTAACAGTGTTGGTTACAAGTAGTTGGAGGTTTTCCTTCTTGTAAATATTTTTGAGTTTCTTTTAGCTTTTTCGTGGGAATAAAAAAAAAGTCACCAACGGCAGTTCTACGACTGTGCCATCATTTCTTCAGTTTTTTTTTTTTGTCCCCGAAACCTGTGACACTAATCAAATCACCCATTGGTTTGACCATTTCTGCTCAATATTTGTTACTGCTTCTGGCTGGCTCAACAGCCACTTTTCGTTTCCTCAAACTACAGTGTGGGCCGAGGGTCAAACAGGGCGTGCGTGAGTTACTTGCTCGTAAAAAAAAAAAAAAAAATTACCATTAAAGGAAACTTCTGTTATCTCTCTATTAACATATATTCTTAGACAGCCCCAATTTTCAGATATATGGACTCAAACCAAGTCAACTGTGATAGGCTTGATGTTCACCGTATACATGTCCTAATTATGAGTATTATGTGATATGCTGAAAAAATATATAATATAGAATAATATATTATACATAGATACAATATAATAAAAATAAATTTTCTTGTAAAATCATTATTGTATTCATTTAAGTATAACTATGATTGTAAATTGGGGTTTTTTGCAATTCAAGACTTATTTCTCAAAATTCCGTGGCTTTTTTATAGCCGCTCTACATTTATAAAATTTGTCATACGCGTAACATTGCGACTTTGTTCTTGTTATATCAAAAACAAAATTCTCATGCCTTCATACCTGTAAAAATACAACTTCTATCTGTGCTCAGCAAAGCAGTATTTTATTATCTTAAAATTATTAGCTTTTTAGATAATTATGACTTTATTTCTGAAATTTAATGACAAATCTTGTAAAAATTAAGAGTACTCCCATATCATCACTCCTTTTTTCCTGTAATACTATGACTTTGGTCCGACTACTACGACATTACGGCTTTTTTCTTTAATAAAAAAAAAAAAAACTGCTACTCAAAACAGAATTTTAAAGATTTAAAAATTACAAACTTTTGCGCTACTTATGATTTTATTGTAAAACTATAATTGTAAAACTGTAAAAACTAGTGCTATCAAATGAATAAACCTAATTAATCAGATTAATCACAGTATATGTCGAGTATTTAACCTCCGGCAGAGCTTTGCCTGCATCCCGGGGGGGATGGTCATATCGAGATCGAATGGGCCGTATTCCGTGCCTCCATTACTGAGGCAGCCGGTTGCAGTTGCAGCCGCAAGGTGGTCGGTGCCAGTCGTGGTGGCAAGACCTGAAGCCAATGGTGGACACCAGAGATCAAGGCTGCCATCAAGCTGAAGAAGGAGTCCTATCGAGCATGGATGGCTTGTAGGACTCGTGCAGCAGTAGACGGCAAACATGGAGCACGACTTCCCAGCTGCCTCAAAGAGGTTCTAGCAAAATGTCCAACGCCTAAGAAAGGGGAAGCAGTGCCCGGTCCAAATTTTTTACAGTAGGTACAGAGGCCTGCTAAACTCGACTGGGGATATAGTCGTTCGATTAAAGGAATTCTTTCAGGCCCTTGTCAATCCCACTGACATACCTTTAATAGAGGAAGCAGAGTCGGAGGATACGAACACGGACAGTTCCATAACCATGGCTGAGGTATTTGGGGTAGTCAAAACACTCCCCTCTATGGCAAGCCTCCGGGGGTGGACAAGTTTCGCCCTGAGCTCCTCAAGGCTCTGGATGTTAAGGGACCTTCTTGACTGACACTAAACAGTACCCCTGGACTGGCAGACCTTGATCCTGGTGGTCCTCATTTTTAAGCAAGGTGAATGGAGGGTAGGGGAGCAATAGGGGGAGCAAGTCTATTCCAGGGTGCTGGAGGGAAGGATACGACCGTCAAATAGTTGTTACAGGAGATGCAATGTAGGTTTCGTCCCAGTTGCAAAACACTGGACCAGCTCTACACCCTTGCAAGGGTTTACATGTGCTTTATGGACTTGGAAAAGGCATTTGACCACATTCCTCGTGGTGTCCTGGAAGCTGAACAGACTAGAGACTTGTTTGTTGGAGATACATATATGGTGTTGGAATTGCACTGCTGTCGATGATTTCAGGTCAGAACAAAGTTATTAAAGAGCAGCAGACTCTGTGGGGAGCTACACTGTGCCGCCATCTGTCGTCATAATTGGCTTGTCATAATGTGTATGCTTTAAATAAGCAAAAACAAGTAACTATTAAATAAATTAGTTGTTCGCCGTTAACATGTTATTTTTGACAGCCCTAATAAAAACGGTTTTGGTGTTACCATTTTTGTCAACCACTGATGACATCATAGACGGTGATGTAACTTGTTGTTTAACTTAGATGCTAACAAGGCACAACCTCCTGTGAAAAAAAAACCCCAAAACATTAAGGACACTGTTAGACTCACGCAGTGTATTAATAACAGGACAAGACGGGCGCCATATTGTGTGCTAACTGAAGAAAGCATGCAGCATGCAGGCAAAGTTGTACTGCAAAACAAGATAAGGGGAATAAAATGGAGTAAAGATTGCAGCTAGCACTAATAATACATTTAAAAAAGAAGCAGAGAAAATGACCACTACTGGTAAACGGGCTTCATGGTGGAAGCGGTGAGGGACAAAAATAAAAAAACAAGACATGGCAGTCAATAATCAAGGTTACATTTTTCAGTCTGGCAACCAAACAAACTACCTGCATTTTTACAGCACCGCTCGACCTTGACGGCTTGCCGGGTTACAGCAGACACCCCCACCCCTACCCGCACCGCCCCACCTTTCCTTTTTAGTATGCAGATCACACAATATTACATCGGCTGCCTCATCCGTCTGAAGTCAATTTCATCCCGCCATTTTAGATTTGGTGGGGTTGTGACACAATCCTTCAAAAGTGCCCATCCATCTCTTTGAAAACATTCTGTTCTCCCGAAGGGCTACTTAGTTAGAGCCCACACTTTGAAGCTTGCTCTCTCCCTCCCTGTAGGACAGAGGAGATCTGTGTAAGCGCCCTTGTTTGGGCTACATGTCTACATCACAGTGCACACTTCCAGAATAAACTACAGTACATGTGAGTGAGAGAGAGAGAGAGGGGAAAGCAGTGAATGTGCACACATCTGTATCCAGTCAGTGGAAAGGATGACGTATTTGGCCTGAGGTCTGCCCTACTGATCAACCTGCTGAGGGCTCTGGTTAGCGGAGGTTGAAGCCAGGAGGAGGTTTTATGAACGCTAGGGCTCCCCTGCTGCGTGGAGCGCACACCCTCGGCCCCTTTTTTGGCAGAATCCCTGCACAAAAGAGCTGGTCTGAGAAGACATCGAGGGCTCAGTCAAGACCCCCCATTGAGCCCGTAGAATCGTTTCTGACACTTGAAGGCCAGCCAGTGTTGCTTTCTCTTCGCTTAAAAATTGAGGCTATGCTACTCACTGCTTCATCAATAGTCGGTGAGGTGAGAGTAAAACCATTGCAAACTGATTCATTCTGAAATATTCTACATTCTTCACTCAATAGCAGGTTGCGACGCACCCCTACGATGCTTCCTGTGGTTTTATGTTTCTACTATTACACCGCTTGGTGGCACTGTTATTGAACCATACATTTTTGATTTGCGATACATGGCTCACCATAAGAATAATAAATAATACAAATGATGGAACTGCAGTTTTAGCTGCAGATTCCAAATCCCGAAAAACAGCTCATTGTGCACCAAACTCTGACAAAATTTAAACACACACACGGAAGAAGTGTATATGCAAACCAGCACTGACACGCAATGTGAACCGCAGAATATGTCTGATATATTTGATACAGCATAATCGCTTTAATATGCCATATATTATTATATTAATGAAAACGATTGTCTCAAAAATAATTTAGACAATAATATTGTTTATCTGCATTCATTTGTGGGACATTTACTGTCCCGCAAAATGTGTTATTGTGACAGGCCTAGGTATTCTTATTTTCATATTTATGACTCGTGTTCATGTTTGTCTTGCCGGCCACGAATCATATTTTCATAAGATACTTCCTACATACTGCATAGTCTGTGTCCAACTTTGTGTCATCCATCCACACGTTTGATTTTACTATGCTGATGCAACTTTCCATTTAAACAATGCCGTTTGCATTTTCATATTCTGTGACTTCTGCGGCAGGGGTTTCTGAGGAGATAAAGTGGTGACACAGTAGTACACAGTGAGAGCGTATTGATAATCCACCGTAAGGTAAAACATTGCAATAGTTTGATAACAATATTTTGTCACACCACTACTTTGAGGTTCTCTGTATTAAATGCATACTATGCAATACTAACAGTAATTTCCGGTGTAGAAGCTGCTACTTTTTTCTTATACTTTGAACCCTGCCTCTTGAATAGCAGGGCGGCTAATTTATGGCTGTGTTGAAATCTTGTGGCGTCTCCTCTACTTCAGAACTACTACAGTGGAACCTCTAGATACAAAACAAATTTGTTTGGTAGGGGCTTTCATGTCTTGAAATTTTTGCACTATGAGACAACTATGTACCCACCCAAAATAAATATGTTCATAAAGAAATATGTTCATTAAATGCTGTTTGGGAAAACAAACACTTTACCTTTTGAGCAACACAAGCTTGATGGCGGAAGAGGAGGAGGGAACAGAGTTTTGACAGAAATCCTATGTAAGTTTTCGTACTGTAACTTAATTGAAATGAATACATTACATATATTACATACTAAACTTAACACTAAGATGTTTTAACTTAAAATTTTAAAAATGGACGGAAGCTTTTTGGTATATAAACAAAGGGACGCAGTGATAGACCATCGTTAGGAGGAAGAGGATGATGGGAGATAACCGAGATAACCAAGGGGAGGGCAGCTTCTTCTTCTTCAGTTTTACTGCAGTTGGCATCTTGCTTCTACACCTTTGGTGCATTACCACCCCAGGGGAGGGCAGCTTTTTTGGCAATGCAGTGCATTCAAAAATCTGGGCGGGACTTTCCATTTTCTTTTTCGTGTTTTGAATATTTTTTCCTTCAATGCGACTGAAAAATCCTCAAAGCCCAATTCGTATTATGAATTTTTCTCATGAGGTTTTCATAAGTTGAGGTTTCACTGTACTAAGTAGTTGGATTCTGTGGCAGGAAGCCATCACAAGCTATCAGTGAACATACAACGCGCTTATCAACCCATTGGAAATCGGTCATCACTCAATATAAGTTACAATTACTGATACAAGTTTTTTTGTTTTTTTTAAATCAGCATTTTTAACGTTTTCCCATAATGCACATAAAAACTGGCTGGCCAAAAAAAAGTCACCACCAAAAAAGGTCATACACTAATATTTTGTTGGAGCGCCTTTAGCTTTGATTAAGGTACGCATTCGCTGTGGCATTGTTTGGATAAGCTTCTGCAATGTCAGAAATTCTATTTCCATCTAGTGGTGCATTAATTTTTCACCAGTATCTTTCATTGATGATGGTTAAGTCTGACCGCTGCGCAAAGCCTTCTCCGGCACACCAGATCTTAACCCCCTTCTCGATGGGGTTAAGGTCTGGACTCGTGTGAAAATTATGTCTCGTGCTCCCTGAAACATTCTTTCACAATTTGAGCCTGATGCATCCTGGCATTGTCATCTTGGAATATGCCCGTGCCATTAGGGATGGAATAACATGCTCATTCTGTATGCTCAGGTATCAGCTGACCTCATTCTTTGAGCGCACGATGTTGCTGAACCTAGACCTGACCAACTGCAGTTATCTCATACCTATTCGCTTAGTTAAATCCAGGTAGCCACTTTTTTTGGCCGGCAGTGCACATTATAAAAAAAAGTTTTTACTTTTGTGTTTTTTTTTGTAACTCTCAATAATCTTTTTTTAACTCTTATTGATCCTTGTATTGTATATTTCTCAGCTACCTTTTGAGTGTTGGGTTGCTGTGTGATGAGTTTAGCGTTCTTAGTAAGATGGCACCTTGAGATGGCATCAAACTGTTATTTTGAGTAATGCCCTCTTGCAATTTCCAATGGTTGGCAAGCTTGTTTTGAGATTTTACATAGCTCACGGTTGGCTTCTGTTAAATAAGAGCTGCCTGGTCCACATTATGCCATTCTATGACGTGGACACGTGCATCATATAGTCCTGTGGGGCCTGTACTGTATATGTACAAATCTTTTTTTCTCTCTAATTTTAAACACCGGTGCGGCCTATACACCGAAAATTACAGTATATCAAAGCACATCTACGATATAGGACTATTACATTACCTGCTTGACTGTTGGGCTTGCCTCTTCCTTTTGGTGTGGAGGGCAACAACAACTCCAGGCCCTGGGTGGGTGTTGATGGTGTGGTGGCCTTCTGGTTCTTGTCCAGCAGGGGCTTTATGTCCTCTTGGAGGACCCCAGCCGCCGTCAGCGGAGACCCTTCCTTTTTCTCGGCTAGCATGTTTCCTGCCGCCCTGGCTGCCACCTCTTTGAGCAAGGCAGCGGAGGAAGTCATTGACACGAGTGAGAGAAAGGAGCTTGCAGAGTTCTGGTGGTCGGTGGGTGCGGCGGACGTGGACAAGGCCTGGCTCCGCTCGCTGACTTTCTTGGAAAGTGCGGCTAAGGTGGAGCTGGCCGACTGTGGGCTGAACGGAGAGTTGAAGGCATCAAAGCGCACTGCGTCGTCTCCTCTACCACCTCCACCCGCTGCTCCTCCGAGGGCTGGCACTGCAGATGAGATAGACGTGGAGGATGTCGTGGTGGTGGAGGAAGACAAGCCGTTCTTGTCTTGAAGCACCGCGTTAGCCGCCGCTTTTAACTTCTGGATGGCTGAGTCGGGGGACAGGCTGGAACCACTGGGCGTCGAGCAGCCGGTTGGCGGCCACTTATCTGCAACACCTGCCCATACAAAGCCACTGCCATTGCTTGGGGTGATAGAGTTAAAGTGATCAAGTGGCTCTTGTTTAATGTTGGTGACTGAAGGCGCCAACGAGGCTGGCGAGGCCGAGCCACTGTTGTTGTTGGCCAGTTTCCGAGCAAGAGCACTTAACTGCTGAGCATGGTGGGAAGACGGGGACAGGGGCAAGGGCAAAGCTAGACCTACTGGAGGTGAGTCGCCCCCTGCACCACCTCTAGACGACCGACCCAGGAGGTCCCCTGTGTCCAGTTTCAGCGATCCGGCCTCCAGGAGCCGCCGTAGGTTGCTGCTGAGGGGTTTCCCCAGAGCACGAGACGCCGCCTCGCCATACAGGGATGACACCACGGACGAGACCGTGTCCTGGGGAGAGAAGGCACCCCCACCCAGTCCGAGAAGCTCCAAGGAGGCACGGTGGACGGGTGTGGGGCACGAACTCTCGCCTCCACAGTCGTCATGGCTGACTCCGTCGGGGGATAAACTTCTCTGCAGGAAGAGCTCATCCTGCGTATCGCCGTAGGATGAAGACTCTGAGCGTGTGTCAGAAGCATTCCCAAACCAGCCTTCTTCTTCCACAGCGCTTCCGTCAGGCCCTCCTTCGTCATTGTTGTCCAAATCTAGAAAGAGAGACTTAAATGTCAAACGGGAATTGAAAAGAACTACTATAGAAAGAATGCAGAGAGAGAGAAGACAGAGAAGGGTAAGAACTTAGGCAGGCTTGACTGGTATAAAGGTGCGGAGCTGCTCGGTACACGATAGTTGCTGCTGTTTCGGTCAGCAAGCAGGTGAAAAGCGAAGTTGTGCTGGTCTCAGCAGTTAACTCTTTAATGTCGGTTTACGAATTGAAGTGAAGTGAACTGAGGTGACCCCAGATAAAAGAGGCGGGATGCCCCCTGTGTACAAGAGTGCTCTACAACGCTGTGATGCTTCACACTCACTCATTTCTCACATCCTGTTGTGCTGAAAGCAATTGTCACCAATGTGTGGTGTTGCTGTATGAAAGCGTATATGGCAATAGTCACAGGTCTCTGTAGAAAAGTCACCGGTGGGATAAATGCAGAATCTGTTACAGCACTGATCTCTGTGCGAAAGAGGCTAAGCTATTTGCAGCAGTCTGGTTGACCATTTGATGTTCAACATGACCACCAAAACCATTTATGTCCTTGTGAACATTTTTAACACAATTTAACACAAAAAAAATAAAAACGTTGATCTTTCAGTTCAATACTCCAGAAAGCCCTAAAAGCACTTACAAAGTAAATTGGCATTACTTTTATATAGTAGCTGTTCACTCAGAAAAGATCTCTCTCTCTCTCGTCCCACCTTTTTTAATAACTATATTTTCCCACCCTTGGTCTCAGGGAGTTGAGTGAAAGCATTGCCATGACAACGCGTCCTTTTGGGAGGCTAGACAGCAAAGATTAGGGTAATGGAGGTTATGGAACCTGATTAATATTCATGAGCCTGCAGATACCAACATGGGAGCCAATAAGGATCGGGTTAAGGTCAGCAAGGGTCATTAATATACACTTCATGTATCAATATTCATAAGCAAAATATTACAGCTTGCCAGACAAGGGCGAACAAAGAATAGTGAATATTCCTGATACATATTAACAAACCGCCACAAGAGTTAAGTCAAGAGAGTGGCGTCTGGGCGAAACCTAATGTCAAAACTGACGTTTCCTCCACTTTAGGTGACTATTCCAAATATCTGATTAAAAGGAAAAAAAAAACGTTTGTAATGTGAAAAAAATCCCTCTGTGTCTTTACCTTTGCAGCCCTAACAGCGGCCTGTTAGCTTTGCTTTGTGTTTACAGTCAGAGGCAAAACAGTTGCCAGGAAACCAAGGCCATCAGTCGGTGGGGATCATTAAAGTTGACTCACATCTGGCCCACAATGGATGACCACGGTCATCAAAAAGGTGAACACAATCACAACCCCACCCACAAAGTGATATGAAACGGGTCTAAAGAATTGGACCACAATTAAACTTTTCATGCAGATCTCAGTATTGCACCCAGAGAGAGAAACAAAAAATACAGTGTTTTAATGGTTCATAGAGTGGCTTGAAATGGTAAGGAACACCTTCATAATGAAAACATACTGTCTTGTACAGTAGTTTTCATAATAAATAATAACAGTCCATTGTGAATAACCAGATTAAGTACTGTTGATAGTATATTTTTATTGCTACTTGGCAAACAAGTTACCATTTGGTGCAGTAGATTCTCAAAAAAACCAAGACCAGCCATTCAAGATATGCACGCTCGTAAGGCTGTGCAATTGGGCAATTAGTTAAAGGCCAAAACATAGCAGTGTGGCATTTATTGAGTGATTTTGTAAAAAAAAACAGGTGTGGATCAGGTGGCCCCTATTTAAGGATGAAACCACACTTGCTGAAAGCCTGAGGACGATGGTCAGAAGAACAGTGTACTTGGATTAAAAAGCTGATTGGAGAGGAGAAAACTTCCACCAAAAAAAGTGCAAACATTTTTTGGCTGTTCAGCTAAAATTATCTCACAATGCCTTAAAATGGACAGCAAAATCAGAGACACGTGGCAGAAAACGGAAGACAACTATCAAAATGGATCCAAGATTAACCAGAATGGCAAAGGCTACCCCGCCTCCCGCCCAAAGTCAGCTGGGATAGCCTCCAGCATACCCGCGACCCCAATGAGGACAACCGGCATAGAAAATGAATGAATGAATGTTTATTTTGGTAATTGTTTTGTTTTGAACTAAATATATTATTTGTATTACTCTAAAACATGCATCAAATTAAATTGAGGTTTGTGTCAAATAGTACAAATGTTGTGCTTCTCTCACAGCTCAAATATTTAAACAACTATATCACTACATAAACAACACACCACACACATTTTGTTTTACACCAAAATAACTTATTTACAAATATTAGTAGTTTAACTTTAGTTTTCTTACACAGATGTTAACTTTAAGCTTTAAACTCTGTCCTTCAACGCCAAAAAACTGCCCATTTTCAATTTGCCCAAAACATGGGACACTGAAAAGGGGCAAAGAGATCCCACCTGAGATGTTTTCCACACGACACAGTGGAAGGGGCGCCATCTGGAACAATGTGAAACAGCAGCTGGCTATGTGGAGATGTTGCAGGGGCATCCCTCTTGACTGAAAGCCCTCATCTGTGTGGTAAAGACTGGCTTTTTCAACAGGACAACGCTGCAGTTCACAATGCCTGCCTGACAAAAGACTGCGTCCAGAGGAACAGCAGCACTCTCTTAAATCATCCTGCATGTTCCCCTGATCGAAACCTAATAGAGAACATTTGGGGATTGATGGCAAGGGAAGTTTACCAAAACGGGCATCAGTTCCAGACAGTGGATGTCCTCCTTGAAGCAATCTTCACCACCTGGAGCAACATTCCCAATAGCCTCTTGGAAACATCGACATAATGCACACCCAAAACAGTTTTTGAGGTAATTCACGAGAATGGCTACTCATTACTGAGTTTTTTTTTTTTGGATACATTTTATTTCTATCTTGTTTGGGGAGGTTCATTTTTTTTCAAGTTATGGTAGTAAACTTTTGATTAGCAGATAAAACAGCCTATGAATTTGCTTACTCCATTTTTTTGTCTCACTCCCCTTTCTTCTTTTGGCGCTTTGTAATGCCACTTACATTCACATTAAGATCCACCAGTGCAAAATGTATGTTTTTGCAATTTTTCAAATAGTTTTTTGTTACGATTAGGAGCATATTTTTAGGAGTATATACTCCTCTGTGTGTGTGTGTGTGTGTGTGCTGCATTGTCTATAGGGCCTCTATGCATAGCCAACACCTTGGGTCTTGTCTGGTGTGGTTGATCTGAAGGAAGTACACATTACTATTATGAAATCCTGTGAATCACTAAACTAATATTTAGTTGTATGAGCACAATTTTAGAACCGCTTCACATCTGTGTGGCATGGAGTTAACCAACGTTTGGCACCTTTCAGCTGTTATTCCACTACAAGGGTATTTAACAACATTCCACAATTATTGGTTTTGCTTCAGAAACAATATTTATGTCACCCCACATGTTCTTGATTGGATTATGGGATTGGGCTGGCCACTGCATAATATTAATTTTGTTGGTTTGGAACCAATAATTTGCTAATTAACTAGTATGTTTAGTTAAAACACCTACTTCAAGGGCATGTCCTCTTCAGCATAAGGCCCAACACCATAGTAGGAGAAACATGCCCATATCATGATGCTTGCACCACCATGCTTCACTGTGTACTGTGGCTTGAATTTAGAGTTTGGGGGTTGTCTCACAAACTGTCTGTGGCCCTTGGACCCAAAAAGAACAATTTTACTCTCATCAGTACACAAAACGTTCCTCCATTTCTCTTTGGTCCAGTTGATGTGCTCTTTGGCAAATGGCAACCTCTTCTGCACATGCTTGTTATTTTTAACAGAGGGACTTTGGGGGTATTCTTGCAAATAGATTAGCTTCACACAGACATCGTCTGTCACAGTACTTACAGGTAACTCCAGACTGTCTTTGATCATCCTGAAGCAGATCATTGCCTGAACCTTTGCCGTTCTGGTTATTCTTCAATCCATTTTGACAGTTGTCTTCCGTTTTCTGCCATGCGTCTCTGGTTTTGCTCTCCATTTTTAAGGCATTGGAGTTCATTTTGCAATGTTTTGCACCTCATAATAAGTGTCCCCCTCTCCAATAAATGTTTTAATCAATATACACTGATCTTCTGAACAATGTCTTGACCAACTCATTTTTCTCAGCTTTTCAAAGTGAATTGCATGTTCGTCTAGTGCATTTTTCATCCTTAAATAAGGGTCACTTAATGTTTTCTAACGAAATTGATCACCGATCACTGATTGAATGCCACACTGCTATTTTGCAACTAATTGCCCGAATGCACAGCCTTAAGAGCGTGCATGTCATGAATGCTGGGTCTTGTTTGTTTTCTGAGAATCTACTGCACCTACTGGTAAGTTGTTTGCCATGTAGCAACAAAAATATACCAATAACAGTACTTAATCTGGTCACAATGTACTGCTATTATTTTGAAAAGGAGTCAATGGAGATAAATGCCAGTGAAAGATGGCGGAAACTCCTCTTAGCGTCGCTTCAATTCACGCTTTGTGATGGAAGCTAGCATGCTACTGTAGTGTGGTTGTGTATGCGAAGCGTGTATGCAAGGCGTTTTCTGGCCATCTGTGAGACATAATCCTTCCAGCGTGCCCTTGGTCTGACCCTTGGCCTTTTCCCATTTGGGCATGCCCGTAACACATTTTAAAATTTATTCTATCTATAAAGAACGACTCCTACTTTGTGGAGTTCACTTATCACAGTGGGGACTGAAAGCAATTTAACCATGCAAAACAAGAGATTACTGAATATCATATACAAAGGCCAGTTTGCAACCTGAACAGCGTTGGCTTGAACCGACGAAAGACCGGTGTGTGAAAGAGCCAGTGTGAGTCATGCAGGGCAGGGGCTTGACCCATTTTCATGTGACACGTGAAAAAAAATTAGCGAGAGCCACTAATGGCTCTAATGTGGTTAGTGGCAAATCACTAGATTGCTGGCCCAAGGTCTTCTGCTTTGAGGGTAAACCTCGGTCTTGAACCTAGGGGTTAGATGCAAGATGAATACGCTGCGCCTTTTCTGCTTTTGCAACAACAACACTACATGGTGCTTTGTCTCATCACAGGTGAGACACCATGTGGGTCCAGTGACATTTTACAGGGTAACGCAAAAGCTCTAAGTGGGGTGTCGAGTTTTGGACACATTCTGATGTCCTATGTTGAAATAAGATCTGTCGGACAGCAACGTCATGTACAAGCATGCTGCCTTAAACATGCTTTACAGTCTGGGACATGGCTGTTTTACTATTCACTTTTACACTTATCTCGCATATAATAATAATTATTATTATTATTGAGCTCGACAAATAGCTTATATAGCCATAAATAAAGTTTAAAAAAAGAATCAACATGTTTACACCAGTCAGAATTCCTGTAAATGGCAGGTTAAAAAAAACAATCCTAATCAAAGATCCTCAACAGGTGTGCTCTGCTGTTTTTAAGAACATACAGCAAAGTACTAGTCAAAGATCTACTATGACAGGAGCTGTTTTTAAGGACAGCCTGCAAAGAAGCAGGGCAAAGATGCTCTACGTCAGTACTTCCCAAATGGGGGGTGCTTATACTTATGGGGGTGTACTTTAAGGCACGCCAGGGGTACTTGCAATTGATCGCAGATTTAAAAATGTTTTTTAATCTATAATAAATAACTAACTACATTACACTTTTTTCAAAGGGATATTAATTTTGGAAATATGGGGTATTTTACTCAAAAATAATATACAGTTAGAAATCCTCCCCGTTTTTGAATGTTTACACACAGGAATACACACACACACACACACATGCACACGCGCACACACACAGTGAAACCTAAGATACAAAATTAATTCGTTCCGGAGGGGGTTTCGTGTTCTGGAATTTTCGTATTATGAGACAAGATTTACATAGCAAGTAACATAGTAGTACTATTTAAGTACTATGTACTGTACTATGTACATTTAAATGAATACAGTACATTACAAACTAAACGCAACTGATTTTTTAACTTTTTCCATTTTTGACAATGAACAGGAGCTTTTCGGTATGCTGAGCAAAAGGACGCCGTGATTTGCCATGGTTAGGAAGAAGAGGATGATAGCAGATAATCAAGATAACCAATGGAAGGGCAGCTAAATCTTTTTTGGTTTTACGGTGGCTGGCATCCATTACGTTGGTGCAAGGGAATCGCAGCTTTTATGAAAACACTTTTCTATATAACGAGAGAGCTCTGGTGTGTTTAGCAATCTTCTGCAATGATGTTAGGCTGGTCTGATGTCATAAATGAGCTAGATTTGGCCCGGGGGCCGCCAGCTGACCAGTCCTGGCCAAGGATGCGATCCTATGCAGAGCACAGATATAACTTTGTAGCCTCCGGAACAGTGGCTAGCTCAGCAACAGCAACAGTAACTGCAACCCCCCACTTTCTTCCAGTGATGGAGCCAGGGCGATACGGGCCGAGGCGGCAAGCGTCTGCTACTGAAAGGAGAAGCATTTAGCAGCGTAATGCATGTTGAGACAAACAGCTGCAGGGCGCGCAGCAGTCTGGACGCGTTATCACTCACACACGAGTGATTCAGTGGTGCGGTGGCCAGGAATGTTCTCTGTGGGTCACACGGACATATAACTCCGGCACGATATAGACAAAGAGGGAGCCGTATGGAGTCAAAGTGCAAAGCGAGGCCGCACAAATAGCGCACCAATAAAGGAAGACTGTACGGTAGAATGCGGTGCCAGAGAGATGTTGCCTGTATTATAACCTTTCACAAGTAAAGCGGCAAGGAGTCAAAGCCTGTAAATATGGCAAAAACACGTGGATATTGCATCATCACGCAGCGTTCATGACCATTTGGCATCAACATTTTTGACTGCTTGAGGTCAGGAAAGATGTAATTGAAAATCCCTGGTACGGAGACTACCTGAAAATTTAAAATCAAGTAAAAGTTGTCTTATTTTTGTCAATTAAACATAAAAGATGAAAACAACACATTTTATTGAGCCATTAAACGCAAATTGACATAGCTCAAGCAGTTCCTTGTAACTTTCCTTGTAACTTAAATTGGATTTTTAAGCTGCAAAACCTGATACCAAAATCCAAAGGAAAAAAGCCTTGAAATATATTGATTTGCATATTATTGGATTATATAATATTTCAAATTCACTTTTTAAGTTGAATTGCAGAAATACCTCTTCAGGATATTTTAATATTCTGGGTAGTACTGTGTATATGTATTTGTATGTTACGCAATAATTTCAGCGCTTTTGTTGATTGTGAATTAAATTTGAGCAATTTTGTGCTTTAAGAACAGTAAATTGTGAGGCACAGTAGAACCTTTACTGGCATATTTCCTGGTTAGCGTGTTTTTGGTTAAAGTCAGAAATGTACACTACTTTTGTCTTGGTTTGTGTGTATTCTCCGGTTAGCGTACAATATAGTGTGTGTTTTGTCATTAGTATAATACAAACAGATATATTAGAAAACGTCCTTCCTTGTTAACATTCTATTACTGGCGAATAAATTGGCAACCGTAATCGGAAGTTACGTTGCCCACATGTCATAAGCCGTTGACTCAAAAAAGTTAACACAAAACAAAAAAAATGTTTTACGTGCAAAAAACAATTCTAAATAAATATAGATGGCAAATGAAAGGGCTACATGAACATTTAAGGGTACTTTGAAGACTACTGTACCCAAAGATACGATGTGGCAGCGGGACACCCCACGGACATCATCGTCCTGTTTTGTCATTAGTTATTTCTTGAATTCAATAGTGTTTCTTGCCTTTTTGGAAATCAAAATCCTGGCTCTCTGGTTCCATTTTGGGTTACAGTATCGAGGTGAGAAAGACTGTTGAATTAAAAAAAACAACTCATATCAAAATAGGAAAATGGAGACAGTTCATCTCCCTGCAACATCGTGTCTTTGGGGACAGCATATCAAGAATCACATCTTCAGTGAAACTCAAAATAACCTTAAACATTCATTTATCCCTTTCATTCATCATTTATAAGTATATGCAGTTGGAATTGCTGTCTGCATGTCAAACTATAATGGTAAAACTGGCCGGGGAGAAGGAAGTCTGGGCTTCGATGCTTAGGCTGCTGCCCTCGCGACCCAACCTCAGTCAAGAAGTAGAAGATGGATGGATAAACACGTGTTTTGCGTTACCATTCCTGGTTTTCATGAACATACTAATTGATTTTACATGATTTCTTATGGGAACAATTGGTTCGGTTAGCGTCTGTTTTGGATAGAGTCAGACATGAAACTACGGGTGCTAACGAATGTTCCACTGTACTATAGTATTTTTTTAGATAAGATGCTAATTCAAGCATTTGCAGTACAGGTACTGGCCAAACGTTTTTGCTATTTTCCGAACTTACAGATCTTCATTTCTTAAAGTAATGATAGCCCCTTGTTTCTCTTTACATAGGTAATTGGTTCTTGCCATAATATGAATTCTAACAGTTGTCCAAAAGGGATGCCGGCTGTGTATCAACCTGACTTCTGCACAACTTGTATCTCCAAAAGGGGGCCGCAGCCAAGAAAGTTTGGGAACCACTGTGTTAGGCTATTAACACACGTCGCTATGTCTTGTGGCGACTGCCATTACTGAAGAAAGGTAGATGTCATGTCAACAACAAGAGGGAAAAAACGCAGACTGGACTAAAGGACTAGGTAGTTCGTCGGGAAGGGAGGGGGTCAGCAGCCACATGACTTGTATAAGGCCGCTGAGTAAAGTAGTCCTGCTTTCTCCTCTCCCTCCCATACAGTACATACACAAAGCCATTCTGTCACTTAGCCAGGCATGAAAATTGGCCTCAATGACCTCAGGCCCGAACAGTGGAGAGAGGGTATGAGACGGGAAGGCAAAAGGGACAGATAGAAGGATGTGGATGGGAGGGCTCGGAAAAGAAGAGGCCATTAGCCGATTAAAGGCATATGAGGATGGGAGGGACTTGGGGGGTAGGGGGGCATCAATACCATGGTCATGTCAGAAATGAAAGTCTGTGAACTAACACTGCAACATGGGAGTGGCTACGACAGCAAAGCTACAGTCATCAAATGTTTACCACACATGTGACCAGCAGCTAGATGGGGTGAAGTTTCACGTGGGTGGGTTAAGAAGGTTAGGGCAGAAGGGTGACAACACAGGATAGAAGGCAGCGAGTATGGATGTCGTGAAGAAGGAGCTGTGGCAGTAATTAAGTGTCCGGCTGGGCCCTGGCAGGGGTTGCTACGGCTGCAGGCTATGCTAATGAGCACACCCCAGCGGTCAGGGCTGCCTTATTAGCGCTTGCCGGGCAATATGGCGGGAGAGACGCACTAACTGACAGGCCCCGAGTCTTGGCAAATGACTAACGGTCCTCCCGAGGAGGAAGGTAATTCCATTAATTGGGACATGCTGGATCAGGATGGCTTCCCTTTTGCTTCATCAAGAATCCTTCATTTGAGCTTCCTCGCACTCTTCTTAATGTCACCATTTCCTGTCACCAGGAACAGGGAGAACTTGCACCGCATTCAAGAGTGCTGAGAAATTGCCCACTCAAGGCATATGAGGTTCCTTAAACCTTCCAATTACAAGTAAACACAAAACATTACAAATGATCAAATAAGTGGTTGCTTATTGCAGTCATCAGCAAATAGGTCATTTGACCGTCTTCATTATGTTTTAATACATATTTTATCCCTTTTACTTTGCCACCAATCCTTCACTTGAGCTCCCTTGCACGTTTTTTAATGTCACCATCTCCTGTCGCCAGTAACTGGGAAGAGGCCGCATGAACGCTGCAATCAGGATGGCGGGGAAATATCCTACACTTTTTTTGTGAACAACCAAAAAGGGGAAATAATGGACACACCCAAAAAATACATTAAAAAACTGCATCTTTTTAATACTCTAAACCCTAAACTATCCCTCCCATAGTTATTAAATAGTTCACACATTAAAAAACAATTACAGGGACACAGTACGCAGTATTATACAAACAAAACATGCAGTTACGCAACATCACGTCCTGTGAAAGCATCTCTTTGCTAGAAAACGTTGCCTGACTGTACTTGTGAGACAGCACCTTTTGCAGCACCTTGAGAGGGATAAAGAAAAACTACTAATTAAAATAAAACATTTTAGTTATCTACTAGGAATGGGTATTTTGGACAGTTGTTTGAATGTTGCAATGTTTTGTGTTAAAACCTTAGATTTTCCACTGTGCAACAGCCATCTCTTGTTTATCACAGTTAATTGGTTCCAGTCCCACTCGTGATATGTGAATGTCCGTGAGGTAGGATTCAATGTTAATAAACTGAATGTTTTATGTAGTTGGTGCATACAAAACCTGTTGATGACTTTCTATAAACGGTTTTTACTTACAATACATTGGTAGGAGCCCATAGGGAACAATAACAAATTTTGCTAGATGATAATTGACAATCAATATTGTCGAATAGAGTGAAGACTCTTGTCATCCAGCCTGTGCTGAGAAAGGACAACACACATATGCAATTTATCGAGGCTAGCAAAATGACCATTGTTTTTTTTTTCAAATCAAATAATTAATTAATATAGCAATCATGACAGGCCTACCTTGTAGGCATGGAAGTAACACCCCTAGGGTTAAATTTGCACTCATTTTTTTCTTACACCATATTGCAACTCAATTATTTTTGACTAATAATAGGAAGGTGTGTAAAGATTAGTTTTAATAATGACTCAATTCATATCATTATTCGTGGTTGCCGATTCGAATCAAGGACAATATCGGTTCATTTAGAACAATATAATCGAACAGGTAAACAACAATTAATGGCAAAAGCAATTACATCTTATTTTAATACAATGCAACCGACACTTGAGGTTGACCCCTCCCTGAATCACTACCTTATTGTAACGGAGGGGTTTGAGTGTCCGAGTGATTCTAGGAGCTATGTTGCCGGGGGCTTTATGCCCCTGGTAGGGTCTCCCAAGGCAAACAGTTTCTTGGTGACGGGCAAGACTAAGAGTGATTCAGAAGACCCATATGAAGAAGATTAAGAGGAGTGACCGCACCTCGCCCGGACGTCGGATACCGGGGCCTCCATCTGGAGCCAGGCCTGGGGGAGGGGCTCGCAGGCGAGCGCCTGGTGGCCAGGCCTTCACCCGTGGGGCCTGGCCGGGCCTAGCCCGAAGAAGCCACACGGGAACTCCACCCGCAGACCCACCACCTGCAGGAGGAAGCATAAGGGTCCGGTGCTTTGTGATTTGGGCAGTGGTCGAGGGCGGGTGTCTGGGCGACCTGGTCTTCGGCGGCCAAATCTGGTCTTGGGACATGGAATGTTGCTTCGCTGGTGGGGAAGGAGCCCGAGCTTGTGGAAGAGGCGGAGAGATTCCGACTAGGTATAGTCGGACTCACCTCAACCCACAGTTTAATCTCTGGAACCAAATTCCTTGAGAGGGGCTGGACCTTGTTCTTCTCTGGAGTTGCTGCAGGGAAAGGCGGCAAGCTGGTGTGGGCCTATTATTAGCCCCCCAGCTTGGTGCCTCTGTGCTGGAGTCATCCCCGGTGAACAAGAGGGTTATTTCCCTACGCCTTAGGGCTGGGGAAAGGGTCCTGACTGTGGTTTGTGCGTACAGGCCAAACAGCAGTTCAGAGTACCCAGCCTTCTTGGAGTCTATCAGAGGGTTCCGGAAAGCACCCCAGCTGGTGACTCCATAGTTCTACTGGGAGATTTCAACGCCCATGTGGGCAATGACAATGTGACTTGGAGGAGCGTGGTTGGGAGGAACGGCCTCCCTGACTTGAACCCGTGTGGTGTGTTGTTGCTGGACTTCTGTGCAAACCACAGTTTGTTCATAACAAACACCATGTTCGAACATAAGGATGTCCATAAGTGCACTTGGGACCAGGGCACCCTAGGTCGCAGGTCTATGATAGACATTGTGGTCATATCATTAGACCTGCGTCCGCATGTTCTGGAAACGCGGTGGAAGAGATGGGGTGAGCTGTCAATTGACCACCACCTGGTGATGAGTTGGATTAGAAGGCGGGGAAAGATGCCGGACAGACCTGGTAGACCCAAACGCGTAGTGAGGGTGTGCTGGGAACGTCTGGCAGAGTCTCCTGTTCGTCGAGTCTTCAACTCTCATCTCCGGCAGAGCTTTGCCTGCATCTCGAGGGAGGACCGAGATATTGAGTCCGAATGGGCCGTATTCCGTGCCTCCATTGCTGAGGCAGCCAGCCGTAGTTGCGGCCACAAGGTGGTCTAGCCAGTCGTGGTGGCAAGCCCCGAACCCGATGGTGGACAACGGGGGTTAGGGCTGTTGTCAAGCTAAAGAAGGAGTCCTATCAAGCATGGTTGGCTTGCGGGACTCCCGAAGCAGCTGACAGGTGCCGACAGGTCATGCTGTACGCGGCTTCGGCGGTGATCAAGGCAAAAACTCGGGTGTGGGAGGAGTTTGGTGAGACTATGGAGCACGACTTTCTGTCGGCCTCAAAGAGGTTCTGGCAAACCGTCCGACACCTCAGAAAGGGGAAGCAGCCCCCAGTTCACACGGTTTACAGTGCGGACGGGGGCTTGCTGACCTTGACTGTGGATATAGTTGGTCGGTGGAAGGAATACTTCGAGGCCCTTCTCAATCCCACTGACATACCTTCCGTAGAGGACGCAGAGTCTGAGGATACGTACGTGGACAGTTCTATAACCGTGGCTGAGGTAATTGGGGTAGTTAAATCACTCCCCAGTGGCAAGGCTCCGGGAGTAGACCAGTTCCGCCCTGAATTCCTCAAGGCTCTGGATGTTGGGGGACTCTGTTGGTTGACCAGGGTGGTGGTCCCCATATTTAAAAAGGGTGACCGGAGGGTGTGTTCCGACTATAGGGGGATCACACTCCTCAGCCTACCTGGGAAAGTCTACTCCAGGGTGCTGGAGAGAAGGGTACGACCGTTAGTCGAACCTCGGTAACAGGAGATGAAATGTGGTTTTAGACCAGGTCGAAGAACACTGAACCAGCTCTACACCCTTGCAAGGGTACTAGAGGGTATGTGGGAGTTTGCGCAACCAGTATACATGTGCTTTGTGGACTTGGAAAAGGCATTCGACCATGTCCCTCGTGGTGTCCTGTGGGGGGTGCTCCGGGAGTACGGGATCGGTGGCCCGCTACTACGTGCCATTCGGTCCTTGTACAATCGAAGCGGGAGCCTGGTTCGCATTGCCAGTAGTAAGTCGAGCTCGTTTCCGGTGAACGTTGGCCTCCGCCAAGGCTGCCCTTTGTCACCAATTCTGTTCATAATCTTCATGGACAGAATTGCTTTATCTGGTTGTGACCTTCAGCGTTTACTGGAGCAGTTTGCAGCTGAGTGTGAAGCTTCTGGGATGAGACTCGGCATCTCCAAATCTGAGGCCAAGGTTCTCAGTCGGTAACGGGTGGACTGTACCCTCTGGGTTAGGAGTGAGGTCTTGCCTCAGGTGGAGGAGTTCAAGTATCTCGGGTTCTTGTTCACGAGTGAGGGAAGGTTGGAGCGTGAGGTCGACAGACGGATCGGTGCAGCATCTGCAGTAATGCGGTCGCTGTACCGGACCGTCGTGGTGAAGAGAGAGCTGAGCCGGAAGGCAAAGCTCTCTGTTTACCGATCGATCTACGTTCCCACCCTCACCTATGGTCATGAGTTATGGGTCATGACCGAAAGAATGAGATCGCGGATACAAGCGGCGGAAATGAGTTTCCTCCATAGGGTGGCTGGACTCACCCTAAGAGATAGGGTGAAGAGCTCGGCCATCCGGGAGGAGCTTAGAGTAGAGCCGCTGCTCCTTCACATCGAGAGGAGCCAGTTGAGGTGGCTCGGGCATCTAGTCCGGATGCCTCCCGGGCGCCTCCCTGGTGAGGTGTTTCGGGCATGCCCAGCCAGGAGAAGGCCCCGGGAAAGACCTAGGACACGCTGGAGGGACTATGTCTCACAGCTGGCCGGGGAACGCCTAGGTGTCCTCTCGGTGAAGCTGGACGAGGTCGCCGGAGACCGGGAAGTCTGGACTTCCCTACTGAAACTGCTGCCCCCGCGACCCGGACCCGGATAAGCGGAAGAAAATGGAAAGGAACTTCAGGTTGATTTAAAGTAATTTAAGTCTGTGATAAATTATAACTAATGATAAATGATAAAAACACGACAAACTTTTGATACCTCATTCACTTTTCTCTACTTCAGGCATTAAAGGCGTTCGAGCAAATTTCATACAGGGAAATAGGTGTGTCTTTGGTTCTCATTGCTTTAACATCGAACTTTGAACTTTGAATACAAAAGCTGAGATGGATCCACGTACCTTGACAAGTACAACAGTACTAAAAAATATATAATTTAGGCTGAGATATGTTTTAAAAGTCAAAATATTCATTTAAATGTTTGATCATCTAAAATTCATAACAAAATCAATAATTCATATTCACAATTTTCATGTAGGGCTAACACTCTTGTATTCGGAGCAAGGTAATCCAATAATAATAACAGTAATTCCGGCAAAATTTACATATTGTGTATCATCATTAAATTTCATCTGCAGATAGATATAAAGTGAATATCCTACATACTGTAATGTCTGCACAGATGATATTAAAGCCACAAGGAGGTGTTTGATCAAAAGCCTCAAGCTTTTTATTGCAAGAAATAATGGCTACTGTCGGCCGTAAGCACATGCCAGCACAACCTCAATGGCTCCCTCCACTGACTCCTATACTACACACCCCTCCTAGTGCGGTCACCACAACTCGAAACAGTCAGACAACCTGAATACCAACATGCAGATCAGCATAATTTAACTTTTAATGTAGTCAAACACTCGATATAAAATTGAAGAGAAAGAACGTCTTTATCATTAAAAGTGTTTAAAAAACACAACCATATAACACCTGCCGTGCTTCAAATCAATGCTTTATTTCCTAGTACTGATTCAATTAATCAATTCTGAAACGATGTTCGATCTATATACGCCATCTGAAATGGCAATCTGATAAACACAGACCAATATAGTTGGATTCTAGACCTCAGAAAATGTCAACGTTTCACCAAAGACAAGCACTAGATAGCACAAAAGTGGACAAAAATCAATCCAGGTTAAGTGCAAAAACTTCACGTCTGCCATCAATCTGCTATGGGCTGATGCTTGTACTATGCAATGTTATGATAGTATTTTTACACCAATAATCCTTCAATTGAATGGCCATTAGCTAAACCCTGTTGATGCCATGTGACACCGACCATCAACAATGCCGTTGTCAAGTGGTGCAATTATCAGTCAGCAACATTTACTCTGGATTGAACAACCATTTAACTTCTCCAATAGCAGACATAAAAAGTGCATCTTTTAGATGTCATCTGATATGATACCTTAAGTGAGGATCAGGCATATAAATATACATATTAGTATATATATTTATGAAATGGCCATTGACTTGTATTGAAATGTAGTGCAAATTACCATGTGTGTATTTTTGGCCTTGGCCTCAGTGGTTTGTGGCTTTCTTCGGGCGGCGAGCCAGAGGTGAAACAGGAAGAAGAAGTGTTCTTGGAGGAGAATGAGACGACTGAAAGCTCCCTGGACCTTCTGAAATTCCTCATTGCAGATGAAGTGCACTTTACCCCCATGGTTTATTTTTCTCCTCCATTTTTGGCATCTAACGTTACAGGGGTAATAAGAAAACACACACCAACACGCAGGCTTGTATAGCCTTAAATGTGTCGTCAAGATGGGCCTAAACTGCTGAAGGGGTCCAAAGACGTAGATCATGTATTTCAACATGAGATGGCAAAAACAGATCACGGCTAAATATTGTGGACTTTACTAAGCACTCTCTGGGTAAGACAAATCTAGCCTCACATCTGATCTCAGTTTTAGAAAAACTACAAAAACATACACTGAGTTGTGTATTAGTAATGAGTGGGGTTGTCACGAGACACCTAGCTCACAAGATGAGACCATACATTGAGCTTGGGTCCACAAAAACGAGACGATTTTGACATAAATTTTAAGAAGCGTACAAAGAAAAATACGACTGCACAAACATTTTTATTTAACTGAGTCACAAAAAAAGCAGGTCAAAATTGTATTGTTGTCAAAATTTTTAGACCAAATAAAAAACTAATGTTATGATAACATATAATTAGGGCCGTTAAACGATGACTGAAAATCTATTACCTAATACTAGTTTCTTTGATAGCACATCACACTTTGCTTAGCGTTGCTTAGCAATAAGGGATTGTGTTCAAAGATATAACGTAACTTACAGTAAATTGAATTCACGTGTGGAGTTTATTTTCTGGGATTTCCGAGCATACTTAAAAGCAGCAAATTGTACTTCCGCATTATGAGTTACAAAGTAAGTGATAGGAATATCCACTTATTTTGTTTCCTTCCCTTTGTCTTTCTGTTTATACATCCTCCACATATACTGTATATACAAAAGGGATGCTATACAGTCATCCTTCATTTACCACAGAAAATTACTTCAGGACCCGACCCCGATATGTGCATTTCCGCGAATAGGATTTAATTTTAAGATATTTTTGTACTTACAGTATATAAAATGAGTTTATGACTTTTTAAATAGGGGTTTTACCAATATCAAAGCACTGTAGACATGAAATAACAACCCTATAGTCTTTGTACTCTTTATATTCTTTGTTTACACCACATTGTGCAGGGTACGGTATCACTGCAGGTACATAAGAGACCGTCGTAGCACACAGCAAGCTACCGAGCTAACTATTTAGACTCAAACTTATCTCTTCTAAACTTAAAATGTTTAAAACAGAGTAAGGAAGAAAGACAGAGTAAGAAGCCAAATATGTACCACTTCCATGCAGAATGGGAGGTGAACTTTTTTTCATGTCATGTCATATCAATGTAACATTACCATGAGAAGAGTACCACATATGACATGTATTTAAATTTTTTGGTTTTTACTAATGATAGGCCATAGTCAACTACTAAACAGGGAGTCATTTACTAATGAATGAATTTTTACTTAATGTGTTTGAGCGATGGAGTGATATTTCAACCATGATGTAGCACGGGATGGATGTAATTACGAAGTCATCAAGTCATTAATTAAAACATGAGCAACACATTTATGCTAGTCAAAAATTTTCTATATGACAAAAGTCTCAAAAGAATCTATGGCAAAAACACAGGTCAAAGATCCCTGCAGTTGCTCAGGAGGTAAAGCCAATGGTATGGCCTTGACTGCTGTCCATGGGCAGGACTTAATCCCCCTTGCTTCTAATGCAGCTCACACCAGTGTATAAAGGTGAATACATTTTTGGTGTTGATCAAAAAGCCATTGGCACCAATTGGCAGCCATGTTTCAGTCTACCCCAGGGTAACTGTAGCTAAAGTGTGCAACTGTAGAGAGTATGAAATAATGGATTGTCAGAGTATACCACTTTGGGTGTCTGGAAAATCACTATGTAAAACCAATCAATTATTAATATAGGTGAGACTCTCTACAGTTTTTAAAGAACCACTGCAAATACACAATGTAGCAACAGTGTCTTGCTGTGTTTAGGTATCTGCTGCAATAATGTCCATAAATCCCATCCCTGATTTTGGTCTAATTTCACATGGACAAAACCTAGTAGATTTATTGCTGTCTTCAACTTACTACTAATTACTTTTGCAGAAGCACATGTCACATCCCGAATACTTAAACAGCTGGACAGACATTTCAATAAAAATATGCTTATTTTTGCACACCTAGATTTATTTTGTCAACACAACAGATTCTGCTCGTCTCTCATGTCAAAAAAGGCACAGATCCAACTCCAGTAATTATAAGCCCCTTAAAAACTGACGATAATGTCAAAAAAACCCAAACATTCTAATTCATTCACCTAAGACACACAGGTGTCAAAGTGGTAATCTCAAAAAGACAGGCTGCAATTCTTTTGGAGGAATAAAAAAAAAACGAAGTGTGAAAAGAACAGGCCATCACCCTGCTGTGTAGTTTTCTGGCATGCCAAAGCGTCTCACAAAGGTGATTGTGTGTCTGTGGAAGAGAAGCGAGAGAGAGAGAGCGAGAGAGAGAAAAAGAGTAGGAGGGTGGAAGGTGGGTGTGTGTGAGGCGTCCATGTATTGTTTGGGCATTGCCATACTGGCGAAAAGGGACAGTCGGCTCTTATAGCTACCAGTCCACCCGGGGGGGAATACGAAGTGTATTCCGCAGGGAGATGGTGGCATAGTGAGGTCATTCTTTATGTCTTTCTTTATGTTTCAGGGAATAGTGTGTCCCCATGACAAAGACAGGGTCTAGTAAAATAAAAAACCAAGTGGCATGGTTTGGTTGGATTCACCATTTACAGCATTTCAGATCGGTAAACGCGGATTGAGCTTGCGTTTCTAACTTCCAGCGTGTAGGCGAGTAAGCTGCGTCAGCTACATGAAAAAAGCAACATCAGTGCTACTATCGACTTACAAAAAGCTGCAGTGTCTAACAGTGTTGGGTTTTGTTGCAACCAATAAAAGGGTGGTAAAAAGTGTGAAACTATGTGAAAACATGGCACACTCAAACCACAGTGGCAATTTCATCAATTTTGTGGCATCAGAACCCGCCAACATGGTAGGTGTGGTAATGTGCCTCAAAGCTGGTTGCCTCTCGACTCTTTGGTTGCCACCAGGAAGAAGAAAATGCAACACCACCATGCAGACATGTAAGCGGTGTATCGTGATGACGTAGGTTCCATGTGGGCGTTGGATATTCGGCTCCATAGCTATAACAGTAGTTCCTCCCCACTATGCCTGTCTCATGGTGCAGGGAGTTCACACGGGAATTGCTGCTTTAACAGCTGGTTGTTCATACTAGGGACAGTCAAATTACTATTGCAATGAAGTTTGTTAGAAAAAAAAGTCATCTACTCTAAATCACACCAAAACTTGACCTAAAACCATGTTTAATCTTTTATTGGATTAAAGACATGACTCACAGACACCACTTTTCCGCTGAAGCAAACTTTAGTGTTGGTCCTGGATAAAGTATGAGGCCAGATGGAACCAGAGTTGTCTGCAAACTGACTCCACATCATTTTTATTTTCCATTGTCCTGGGGAGCTCTGTCTTTTGGTCACAGTGGTTACACCTCCAATCAAACAAATAAAACAGGTATATTTTAAGTGTTGACCCTTTTTTAATGAAAACACACAACTCATTATTATCTTTGACACTGCACACTACTTACAGGTAAAACAAAATAAAGATGCAAAAATGTAAAAATTAACGATTGCACATGGCAGCCGTCGGGTTTGTGGGGAGCTCGTATTGAGGGAGGATGGTCCATCTCATGACAAACGTTTTCTGACAGAAAGAAAAAAACATCAAATCAGAACATAGTTCTGATGTTACTTCTTACATGACTATAGGTTTACAATGAAACAAGTTTGCCTCTGTGGCGATGGAAGGGTGGTAGTCCACATCATCACAATGTCGGACGCTGGCCGTCTGTCGTATTTTTTGTTAGGTTGAAAAAAAAAAATGTTGCAGCTGAGTGTAAAACACAAGTTTCCCATGCTGGCTCAGAACCAGGCAGGTTAAATATGATCAACGTCCTCACACTTTTGAAGCAGCATCAGGAAAAACAGCATGAGGATTTTCCCAAGACTACTACTAAGGCTGTCTGAAACATTTGCAAAGCATCAGCAAAAAGTCAGTAGCTATAAAAGAAAAAAAACAAGAGGCCAATTTATTGTGCTTGATTACAAGCCCCCTGTCGGTGGCGAGTAATGTCAGGTTTAAACGCTTCATTGAGCACTTCGGGCATCGCTGCATTATACCTAGCCTTTGCCCCAGATGCATATGAAAGTAAATAGGTCGGCTATTCTCGTGCACATTAACAAACGTATTAAGAAAACTATAATAAAATATAGTTAACACAGTAACAAAACACAGCACATTTTGAAATGTTTTATAATGCTGCATAATTGACCTAAGCATGATTCTTGAAATTATGAAAAATAATATAATGATGGCAGTTGTAGCTGCTACTATCAATTATTTACAGTGGTGTGAAAAAGTGTTTGCGCCTTTCCTAATTAATTTGTTGCATGTTTGTCACACTTAAATGTTCCAGATCCTCCAACAAATTATTTTTTGGTAGACAGCAGGATTTGTGGTTCCTCAGACCACAGAGCATTTTCCTCACAAGTCTTGGGAATAATCAGTTAGTTTTCTGGCAAAATGGACACAACGCTTAATGTTGTTTTGTTCAGCAGTGTTTTTTCCAGTGTCTTTTTTGGGGTGGTGTCATGGACACTGGCCTTAACTGAAGCAACCGATCTGAGCTAGTTTTAACTCACTTTATCACATGGGGCCATGTAGGTTTAGATTTTTTTCCTCTCTTAATAATAGAAGTTTTCACTTAAAAACTGCATTTTGTGTTTAGATGTGTTGTCAATGACTAAAATTTTAATTTGTTTGATGATCTGAAACATTAAGTGTGACCAACATACAAAAAATTTAAATCAGGAGGGGGTCAATACTTTTTCACACCACTGTGTTTTAGTTACCATGATGCTTAGCGTGCGCTACCAGGAAGTAGTGTAATAGATGTTACTATTACATGTTTTGATAAAAGCTTTATGCAGGAATCATGTTTTGTTCTGGCAAACCTTAAGTAAGTTTGATCACGCGTAGAATTACAACAGCTTCCTCTTGGACATTAACATAGCAGTAGTTAACTCTGATGGAAAAACAGCCACATGTCACAAGCAAATGAGGAAGGGGTTGGATTGCAAGGTGTGAGTGAAGCACTTAATATACGGTTGCAATCTTGCCTCGCGCACTGCCAAGTCCATATTAGGTGTATTATCATTCACAGTAGTTAACTAGCCAACAGCCAAAGTGTGTCAAAGAGCAAGTTTTTTTTTTATTTCCTCCTTCTCGTGTACTCCAAATCATTATTAAACATTATTAAAAATACCCGTTATACATATGTAAGTTTGAAAGAGTTACCTGTTAAAGCAGAACAAGTGGCGAGGTCAGCAGTGTCAAAGATGTGTGGCGGAAGTGAGTTTGAAAGGGAGGGATCGACAACAGAGAAGACTCTGTACCCCCAGGTTTGGTGCTTGGTCCTAGGGACAGCCTGTGTCCAATTATTGCTTGCTTCATTTTAACATATTTTCGTCCATAATTAAAGCATTTATGTACAGTATGTAACCCACATATATTTTGGCAACACCTCCACTTATAAGTGTGCCTACAAAGTAATGGTGAACTCAAACACATCATGTTTTGAGTATTGTAAGCAGGGACTTGACAGGTTTTCAATTTATGACTAGGTTTTAGTAATCGTTCCCCCTATGAAAGTGTTCCTTCCTCAGTATTTATACAGATGTGCAAAAATGGGTGTCTTTTACTTGAGGTGCTATTGCTTTGACATCTCTTTGGCCAGTGCCTCCTCAAACTTTTGCTCAGGACGAGAACACTAATCAGGATTTGTCCCGGTCTCTACCCCAAGGAAAGGCTAGCCAGCACTTTCAAACTTGCCAAAAAAAGAGGAAAACAGCAGACTAGATAGAGAGAGGAATTGCTGTGGCACTGCAGGAAATGCTAACTGCTAACCTCATTTACATGCAGGTCCATGGAGAACGAAGAGAGGGTGGTGGGTAGGTGGTGAGAGCTTATTTGGTTTCCAATCTCCATGTTAAATGTTGGCCAGGGCAGCTGATGGGAATAGAGGCATTGTTCGGCACCTTTTTCCCTCTCTGTTACACGGATACCTGCCTTGCTTTCTTATAGATCATAAAAACACTGCCATATGCAGTATGCGCTTGTTTACTCCGTGAATACTGCAAAAGTGGGTGCTCCATCTTTCCTGCCATAACTAGGTTGTGACCCGAGCCTGCCGCATTCAAAGCCATCCTTCACCCGCCGAGTCGGCTCCGTGGCATAATGATTGCTATGACAACCATCACTTAAAGCCGCGGGTAGGTGGAGAAGACGTGTCAGCTTCTCGTCTCCGCTCTTGATGATCTCATTTGCTAGCTGCTGGATACAACAAGGTCAAAGCACGCTGAAGGTGGGAAAGTGGACCGCCTGCGTCAGGACTAGAGCAGAGTTTTTAAACAATTAGACACTGTCAGACAGGAAGTGATGATGGTGGTCATCTTTGGCAAGCAAGAGAGTGTTTTTAGGAGGATTTGTGCTAATCTCAAAAATCTTCAGTAGGAAAATGCACATGGATTTGCCACTGACCACTCCCCTGCAGCATAAGGAGGATAAAGAACCAACATGGCTCCCTTTTAAAACACAAGAGCAGAGAGGGACAACACATAAGCGTTTTGCACATTTTGTGAATATAAATGTCAGGCCCTATGATACAGTATTTGTGTTACTGGAATCTCGGAATCGCCCAATAAAAACAGTCTACAGGTAAACGTGGGATCTCCTGAAAACTGACAAATGCTGAATGAAATGCAGACACTGTGGAAAAATAACACTTTTGGGAGGAAGGTATTTGTTGGAATCTCATCACAAAAACACTGACCCGCCCCCTCCCGAACTAAACATATCAAAACGGTTGGCAAAGTTGGCATAAAAACTTTTACGGAACATGAATGGAAGCCAGTGGGCTGTGTTGACACAGTGTTGTGTTTCACCGCTTGTTAATGTATTGAGTTTTACAATACCCGCTGACGACCTGCAAGTTCTGATTGAAACAAGGACTACAGGCAAATTTATTCTTGTACCTAGCTCGTCTTAAGGTAAAACATAAATTATAAAAAATGTAAACAGGAAAAACAGAATTGGAAAAAATGAACATGGAATTTGAGGATAAACAACACTTCAAATGGCTCTATAATTGTGATTCGAGGTCTGGCTTAAAGCTTTTTTATGCTTCTGCATGATTCTTTGAGTGCTGTGCAAATCACTGCCGAAACACGAGGGGAGAGTGTTTTTTGGTAGGCCAACTCAACAAGCAACCGTAACACTCGTCGACTTGTTAGCTTCTTTTGTGGCTAGTGAACAATGGTGACTAAAGCTTGGTTTATGCTTCTGCTCAGTCACCATGCCATCTCTTCTGATGCAACCCGTGTGAACCTTTCCATGTTCTGTGTTAAAGATGAGTGCCGTGTAAATCTCAGCTGAAATATCATGGGACAGTGCGTTCCAGTGAGACAACTCAGAAGGCAACCATGACTTCTGTCACTTGCTAAGCCTGTTAACCTCCTTCATTATCAGCAAACAATGTCAATTAAAGCCTCATTCATGCTTTTCCATAACCACTGCACCGTCCCTTTCAGAACCATAGGGAATCCCCCCCCAATTCTGTGCAGTTCTCTGTCAAAATGCAAGGGGGCTGTTGTACGGTGAGGCAACTCAGTGAGCAAACACGACACAAGCTGACTATTTATATGGTTAGCTTCTTCACTTTTATTGAAAAATAAGTTTGAACCAAAATGAGAGGAGCAGGTGCTGGCAAAGGTGGGCTGTATGATCTCTGAATGACACGCACATTACACGCCAGCCAGATATGATGTACTAAAAGCTAGCCAACCACAGCGCCGTCTTTAAGCGAGCATGCTGTGGGTTTCCATTTTTTGGATGGAGTTTAAATGCTTTTCTATTGACTTCTTTTTAAAATATGAGACCCATCAAAGCTGTAAACCAGGACCCAATGCAACTGAAAACAGACAGGCAATCTACCCAAACAATTTATTTAAAATAGAAAAAAGCACACTTGAGAGGTTACAGTGGTATGAAAACATTTGGGCACCCTGACAATTTTCAGGATTTTAACATTGCAAACAAACAGTGATATTTCAGAACTGAAATGAAGTTCATAGGATTTACAGAAAGTGTGCAAACATTATTTAAACAAAATCAGGCAGGTGCATAAATTTGAGCACCCTTGTTGTTTTATTATTTGAATACCTTTAGCACTAAATATTGGAACACAAAAATTGTTTGGTAGGCTCTTTGACTCTTGACCTACATTCAAAGGTGAAGCCAATCATGAGAAAGGGTATTTAGGTGTCCAATTGCAAGTTGTTCTCCTCTATGCATCTTCTCTGAAGTGTGGCAACATGGGAGCCTCAACACAACTTTTAATTGATTGTTCAACATCATAGTTTGGGGCAAGGATACAAAAAGTTAGCTCAGAGATTCCAGCTTTCAGTTTCCACTGTGAGGAATGTAGTGAGGTAAGAGTGAGGTGGAAGACCACAAGCACAGTTCTGGTTAAGGCCCTGAGTGGCAGGCAAATAAAAAACTCAGACAAGCAGAGGCAAAAGATGGCGAGAACAGTCAAACTCAACCGACAGACCAGGTCCAAAGACCTGCAACATGATCTTGCTGCAGATGGTGTCACTGTGCATTGGTCAACTGTTCAGCGCACTTTGCACAAGGGGATGCTGTATGGGAAAGTAATGCGGAAGAAGCCGTTTCTGCGCACATGCCATTTGGACAAGCCAGCTTCATTTTGGAAAAAGGTGCTGTGGACTGATGAAACTAAAATTTAGTTATTTGGACGTAACAAGGGACGGTATGCATGGCGGATAAAAAACACAGCATTCCAAGTCAAACAATTGCTACTCACAGTAAAATTTGGTGGTGGCTCCATGCAGTGGGGCTGTGCAGCCAGTACTGGTATTGACAATCTTGTTAAAATTGAAGGTCGCATGGACTCCAGTCAGTATCAGCAGATTCTTGCAAACAATGTTCAAGAATCAGTGACACAATTGAAATTGAAATTGTGCAGGGGGCGGATACTTCAACAAATTGACCCTAAACATTGCTGAAATTCTACAAAGGCATTCATGCTGAGGAACAAGTAGAACATTCTGGAAAGGCCATCTCTGTCCCCAGACCTGAATATTATTGAAAAGTTGTGGTGTGATTTAAAGGGGGTGTCCATGCTCGGAAACCATCAAACCTGACTGAATGTTTTGTAAAGAAGAATGGTCAAAGTTACTGTCAATCAGAATCCAGACCTTATAGCTATAGGAAGCGTTAAAGAGGCTGTCATTTCTGCAAAAGGAAGATCTACTAAATATTGATGTAACTTTTGAGCTGAGGTGCCCAAATTTATCCAAATGCCTAATTTTGTTTAAATCATTATTGCACACTTTCTGTAAATCCTAAAAATCTCCTTTTACTTAGCAGATATTGCTGTTCATTTGCTATATGATATATTTAACTGAAATTGCTGATCCAAACAACTAATGATGTATAAAGGAAAATCTTGAAAATTATCAGGGGTGCCCAAACTTTTTCATATCACTGTATGTTTTTCACTAACAATTATGCCAAATGATACAGGAAAACTGTAGAAACAGCGCACCCTCTACACCTGCGTTGCATTGCACCTATAAATGCACTTGCACTGTGATGTTCTCTAAGAATCCCTTGATGATTCAAAATACATTTGGAACCTCATAAATAACCCTCACACCTCACCAACAATGGCTTTCTCTGAGAGATAACATCACGTTGATGATTTGCCGGGATTTTTTCTTGTGCAGCTGCCAAACACTTTCATTCTTTTTAAAAGGTATTATAGAGTTTCTCTAAAGAGCTACTAACCAACATCAGTTAAAAACAACAACAACAACAAAATATCGCCACTCTACAGGCGATATTAGCCAGGCTAGTTAAAGATATTAGCCTATGACTTCCTCTTGACTTCGTCAGTGTGAAAACAACACTAAGAGAAGAGTGGAGATGGGGGTTAGCCTGGATAGCGCATTAAAGGCTAAATAGAGGCAGACTGTGCAAGAGAGAGTGCATAAGATGCCTCCTGCCCTAGTCTACCCACACAGGAAGTGAGGTCATCTCGGAGCACTACGCCAAGCAGAGTGCATTCAGCGAAGAGGGACAAAGATCAACATGTTGGCCAGCAGCCATTTTAGCCAGCCTAGATATATATACATTGCTGATTACTAGTGCTTAGACAATGTTATAACACTTTAGCAAGCAACATTTTTCACAGTTAATGTACAATATGTGGGAACAGTTGCCAAGTAATCTGAATTAAAAACTTAATTAAAAGGTGCACAAATGTTCCAATTTCTTGCGTTATTTAGGAATGCGCTGCATGTTCTGGATTTATCCGAACCCACAGGCCATCCACTCCCTCCTCTTAAGACGATTTAAGCTGTCCTTTATTTCCCTACAAAGTAATTTAGTGGCTTTCTAGTAGCGAAACGTGAGTGTCCAGCAATAAATCACAACACTGTTTGGAGTGGCTGTCTGGCAAGACCAACCAGCCTGGGCTCAAAAGGACCACCATCACCACCACCACCTCTATTCCACCTCCTCCTCCGCCTCTTTCATGCTCTCCATCCCTCATGCCTGTTAAAGGCTTGTCCTGCAGGGCCTGGATGCACTTGTGTGGTACAACAACAGAGAAACCGCCCAAAGCTCTTAACAGCTTTTCCTCTCCACTTCCTCTCTCCAGTTCTCTCTCTCCACCACCACCACCACCTTGCTCTATCGCTCTCCGTTCTGTCTTTCCCAGCTGCACCGGCGAGCTGTTCCGTATGAAACGCTGCCAGCTGAAAGCTCGCTACTCCTGTGAGAGTGCTATTACTCAGTGCAAGCGAGGTTCTGCTTAGCCAAAAGGCTGCTCTTCGAGCTGTAGATCTCTATGTTGTGACTTGTCAACATGGGGTTGGGGGGAAATTGGAAGTTCTGATTAATACCAGACAGAAAGAACTAGAGTGATTAGGAATACTTTTATGTTCTACAAGGGACATCTCCTGATGAAGGAGACAGGGACACTAAGACTCCATCCACATGTAGGCGGGTATCTCATATTCCACGTTTTTGCTCATCATCCACACGTGTCCGCAGATATAAGGCACTGAAAATGAAGATTTTCAAAACCTCCGACCAAAGTGTAGATCTGGAGAAAACTCTGGTTATACGCTTGCGTACGGACGCAAATAACCGGAGGTTTGAGTTTCCAAACATTACTTCCTGCGGAACGTATATGGTGACGTCACAAACCTGAGCCGTATTTACATGAGAAACAACATGGATGCCCTCAGAACTGACGATGTTTTCTTGCGTCTATTTGACTTTTTATTTTAAATCAACGTTATAACGTAAATAATCCTACCTCCTTGTCAGTCCACAACAACATGCCGGGCGCCATGTTTTCGGAAGTGACGAAATGACAGAGGACGAATCTGATTGGGTAGCATTTCAATAACTGTCGCCGCCTACAAGTTTGGCATGCTTTCTCAATGCATTTATACGGTTACGTGTGGATGCGTTTTTGTTTTTGTTTTTTTTAATACGAAGTCGTGTGGACAACATTTTTTCGATAAACGAAGAGGGAGAAATATACGTTTTTGAAAATACCCTGCTATGTGTGGACAAGGCATAAGATCAGTTCTGGAATTACAGTTATTCACTTATGCATTTTTTACATAAAACAGCAACATGGAATATTTGTCACACATTAAGATGGCATTACAGAAATCAGATAATTAAATTCTATGCTTGTCATGATAACATATTTTGGTGTACGATAATTGTCCTAAAAATAAACAATCAAACCTTTTTGGGACAATTTTGTCATCAATTATACATCTGGTATTTGGTCACAAATAAATGACATTAAGTGAGTTCCCAAGTGTCCAAACTATTTCATGCATTACTCCTAACATAAAACTACATATTAAAAGACGTGTATTCCGAGTTCAAAGACAAACCCCAAAAAGTTATTACTGTGATGATTTTAAGTCACCCTTGTTGTCTATATGTGCGTCATTTGTCTCCAGCTGCAAATAAGGTTAACATTTATGTGTCAGTATTGATTCAAACATAGGGTCTGTGCTACTTTGGTGAAACTGGAACCATTAAACCTTACCCCGCCAACTGTTAATCCTCATCAGCCTCAATGATTTCACCTACTATCAAATAAAACACAGTGTGGCGCTGCCGATGAGAACGGATGGCCTAAAAGCGAGTGTTTGCACTTCATGTGCGTGGTGTGGATTCATTTCCCAGTTCAAGCTTGTGTATCATTATTCGCTTGAGCTGCGATCGAACGACACAGACCAGAGACCCCAATGACCATCCATCAGAGCAGGCGGTGCTTGTATGTGTTTGTGTGTGTGGTGTGAGAGTAGGGGGATTCTTGGCAGAATATTTCCCTTAAATTTTATGCCAATGGTGAAATGGAAACCTCCTCTCATTTTCCTTTCCTCGTAATCCAGTGTTTTCAAGTCCGGGCCCCACCAAGGTCATTATAATCGTAGCTAGTCGAGGGCAGACAGAGAGCACTGAGGTAGACGACGACCCAGCCATCAGCTGTTGGTTGACAATGAAGCAGAAGAACTGGCGAAAGGCAATGCTAAAAATGTTAAATGTTTCAAATGGGGATATGCGGTGGCAGGAATAGCAAGATGCTGAGTTGCTGCGCCTCTATGAACTGCCTCTAATGAACTGCCAGGTCAACTATTCATAGTTGGGTACATTGTCTACAAAAGCAAATAACTGCCATCTGTAATTAGCGCCAAATCATACGGTATGAAAAAGTCAGTTTTAAAACCACTAAAATAGTCTTTCTTATACCTTCCTACAGTATGAGAGAAAGCGGAAGTCCAACACGGCAACAATGAGAAAATACTGTTTCCTATGTTTCCTACCTATGTTACTACTCCTAGGTGGAATTGGGCTTTCATGTGATGAGCTGTGTTGCCAAAAGTCGGCAACTTAACTGTCGCCAGTGACATTAGCTGCCTTGGTAGTATCAAACAGCAGCGCTGTAAAAAGACATGTGCCCTCGTAGAGTTTTGCATTCCATAGCGTGTGGATTTAGTGTGTATTTCACATGGCTTTGCAGCTATTCAACGAAACGTGTAAGCACATAACACTAAGTACATTTTAGGCACGTTAATGTGAACATCATAACCTAATAAGTCACAAATGCCACCGATTAATCCCTAATGGTGTAAACAAACACGTATTAACACTACACGTTACAACTTCAAAACACACTAATATAACATTGTGAAGTCAAAGCATTATACTCACACGAAAGCTTAATTCAAGGGAGAAGTTATAAGATTTACTCCATTTACAACGGTTTCCTTTTTATATGCATGGCCAGTTGCGCTAGCTGGCAGAAGTCAAAGTCATTGAATGACGTGTCGTCTTTCGCACCGTTGTCATAGTCGTCAGTCGACATTAACTCATATCGACGGTCACCAAATGTGGAGATGTGATTCAGAATGAGACAGAAAGATAAGTGTGGTGGAAAACGTTTACAATCCACTGAACAACAAGAAACAGCTGCTCAACGGTTTCTGACAACAACCAGATGACCAGAAAAAGGACATGAAATTTGGTGACGTAAGCAAATGGATAAAAACTCAGCAAACACACAATCTAACATTTGTGGATTGTGGATTAGTTGTGGTCACAGTTGTGTCCTGCACACTCACCCCAGTATGAAATAATAAAGTAACAAGTTTTTTTTTATTATTATTTATTTGAGCCACTAATTGAGCCAATGATTATATTTATTTGCATTTTGCTTTGTTTTTTTAGTGAGAATATACAGTATTTATGGACTTGTGTCCTGAATCACAAGATCAGCTACCACAGACTGCATTAAGAACAGTATTTCATTTATTTATAAGTAATTCAGTGATTTTTGGGGGTTATTTTAGATATATGTTACACTTCCAGGATGTTTTATAATATTGTTTTAAAATGACTGTTCACCAGTTTTTGTCTCTTCCTATCTATAAAGACGTTTCAAAATAACACATTTTAGGGCAGTAAACCAAACCATGATATTATTGTCCAAGGTTACACGGTCACAAACTCATACCGACCCATGCCTATTATGCAGGACAGCAATCCCTTTCCTGTCTATATCGCATTTGCTATATTACACCTTCACTATATTGTGTTTTTTTCAAATCTTAATTAACAAATAATCACCAGACAAAAAAAATATTACAAGGCAAGTTACATGTAATTGATTATGTGGCAGTGTGCCAGTACAAAATAAAAGCCGCATCTTAAAATTTAGTTTGTTTTTTTTTTAAACTTGAAAACAAGTTTAAGTAATACAGTATATTGTATGAATGGATGTATATGCAATTTAGATACATATACAGCTAAGAATGACCAATAATATAATGTTAATAATTCTAAAGTTGGATACACCTGTGCTTTCATAGCCCATGACAAAAATATCTAAATTATTATAATTATTTATTTTGTTAATTGTGTTATTTTGAACAAAACTGGAAGTAGGGCACGATGGCGAGCGTCTGGTGGCCGGGCCTGCACCCATGTGGCTCGGTCGGGTGGACCGAAAAGGTAACATGTGTCTCCCCTACAAGGTCCCTACGTAGGAGGGGCCAAAGGGGTCGGTGCAAAGAGACCTGGGTGGCGGCCGGAGGCGGAGTCCTTGGCGGTCCGATCCTCAGCTATAGAAGCTAGTTGTCTGTATGTGGAATGTCACTTCTCTGGCGGGGAAGGAGCCTGAGTTGGTGCGTGAGGTGGAGAAATTACAGCTAGATATAGTCGGACTCACCTCAACGCACAGCAAGGGCTCTAGAACCAGTCCTCTCGAGAGGGGCTGGACTTCATTCCACTCTGGTGTTGCCAGAGTGGCAATGGGAGGCAGGTAGCAATTCTTGTTGCCCCCGGCTCCAAACCGGCACGTTGGAGTTTAACCTAGTGAACGACACACCGTCGGGTGGGGGGATGGGTCCCGCCTGTTGTTTGCGCTTGTGCGCCAAACAGCAGTTCAGAATACCAGCCCTTTTTGGAGTCCTGAGAGGAAGTACTAGAGAGTGCTCCCTCGGGGGATTCCCTTGTTCTGCTGAGTGTCTTCAACGCTCATGTTGGCTGCGACAGAGAGACCTGGAGAGGTGTGATTGGGAGGAACGGCCCCCCTGATCTTAACCCAGGCGGTGTTTTGTTATAGGACTTCTGTGCTCGTCACAGATTGTGTATAACGAACAACATGTTCAAGCATAAGGGTGTCCACCTGTGCACTTGGCACCAAGAAAACCTGGGCCAGAGTTCAATGATTGACTTTGTGGTTGTGTCGTCGGACTTGCGGCCACATGTTTTGGACACTCGGGTGAAGAGAGGGGCGGAGCTGTCAACCGATCACCACCTGGTTGTGAGATGGTTCCAATGGTAGGGGAGGATGCCGGTCAGACCTGGCAGACCCAAAAGCATTGTGAGGGTCTGCTGGGAACGTCTGGCAGAGTCCCCTGTCAGTTTCAACTCCCACCACCGGGAGAGCTTTGACCAAGTTCCGAGGGAGGCAGCGGTCATTGAGTCAGAGTGGGCGATGTTTTGTGCCTACAATGTCGATCCGGCTGATCGGGGCTGTGGCCGTAAGGTGGTCGGTGCGGTAATCCCAGAAACCGTTGGTGGACACCAGTGGTGTGGGATGCTGTCATGCTGAAGAAACAGTCCTATCAGGCCGTTTTGGCCCATGGGACTATGGAGGCAGCTGACTGGTACCGGCAGGCCAAGCGGTCTGCGGCTCTGCCAGTCACTGAGGCAAAAACCCGGACATGGGAGGAGTTCGGAGAGGCCATGGAAAACGACTTCCGGATGGCTTCAAAGAGATTCTGGCCCACCATCCACCGTCTCAGGATGGGAAAGCAGTGCACAGTCAACACCGTGTATGGTGGGAATTGGTGTGCTGCTGAACTCGACTCGAGATGTTGTGGACCGGTGGAGGGAATACTTTGAAGACCACCTCAATCTCACCGACACGTCTTCCAACATTAAAGCAGTGCCTGGGGACTCTGAGGCGGGTTCTCCTATCTCTGGTGCAGAGGTTACTGAGGTGGTCAAAAAGCTCCTTACTGGCAAGGCCCCAGGGGTGGATGAGATCCGCCCAGAGTTCCTTAAGGCCCTGGATGTTGTGGGCGTGTCTTGGTTGGCACGACTCTGCAGCATCGCGTGGACATTGGGGTCGGTGCCCTTGGACTGGCAGACTGGGGAGGTGGTCCCGCTTTTCAAGAAAGGGGACCAGACGGTGTGTTCTAACTATTGTGGGATCACACTCCTCAGCCTTGCCGGTAAGGTCTATTCAGGGGTTCTGGAGAGGAGGATCCACCGGATAGTCAAACGCCACGGCATTCGCCGGGAAGAGCTGGACGAAGTGGCCGGGGAGAGGGAAGTCTGAGCTTCTCTGCTAAGGTTGCTGCCCCCGCGACATGACCTCTGATAAGCGGAAGAAAATGGATGGATGAATGGATGGATGAACAAACTATTATTAAACAATACTACAAAACAAACTAATGACACTATAAAACAGGCATAAAATAAAATTTAGGTTTGTGTCAAATAGTATTGCACCAAATATGTCATGTAACAAAAGGAGGCTACACATTTTAAATTCTCACTTTAAAAGCAACTTTGGAATTAAAATAACAGCTTTGCAGCGTTCTTGGTTTACGTTCTGCTGGTTATTGAAAAAAGTTAAATAAGTTAAAATATAATATGAAATAACATATTGCTACTTGTCATTAAAAAAAATGCAGCCGCAGCAATGGCTTAACACAGCGGCGGCAATCCCATGCAAGGTGCGTGACATCATTGCGGAGCGCAAAGGCTATCGCATTCTAAAAAAGCACCCGGTGTCCTTAAAATGCAGCCAACAAATGTGTCCTCCTCTGCAATTAGCTTCAAGTACTCATTGTGACAATCCTTAGTGGCCTCCTGTATCCCTAAATCCTTTGTGCGCCCAGCCTTGAAAACATACTACAACATGCGGAGGGGAATAAAACGTACATACAACTTTATTTACTCATTTGAGCATTTATCGTAGTAGTATATGTAAAGAAACTTTAATTCATGTTAAAATACAAGACTTCGACTACAGTAATTATGACCAATCGCCATGGAGTTCACTGCTCTCTGCCCAGAAAGAGAGCCTCATACCAGTGCTGTGCAAGTGTGCAGACAGTCCCATGTGCAGAGCTTTTTTCCGTTGGAAGTTCAGTTATACTGTGTGAATTTGACTTATGTCCAACTGTGAAACAATTTATCCTTTCTAAACTACTTATGCGCTATAGATACTATGTACGTAAATGGGCAGGATGGGGTTACCTAGTATTGTTTGTGGACATCATGTACATTTTATTTTATTGGCAAACTTAATTTTTATGAATGTTTACAGGACTGTTGTTAATGTGACCTTGTGTTTTTTGTTCAGAGCATTCCAAGAGTAAATGGACTCAAAAGACAAATTAAAGGCAACAGACTATGTACGAAGAAATGGATAATAAAAACATACTGTATATACACTACAGCCTTGGAAGATCATTTAACCCATGCTTGTCAATAATGTAATGAAAGTACTTTCAATGTCATAAATTTCCTTTGCCTAAATTGCAAGGACTCAGAAACACAGTTTATTCTCCTACTCCGACTGATCTATTCCACTTAATATTTATGTGTACCGTGCCATTTATAGCGGGTTTAGAAAATAATTGTAGGGACAAGGGTTATTAAAGGATTATTGAAATTTCAGTCTGAGCATTTACAGAAAAACACATTTTATAGATAGTATATAATAAAAATATATATATGGATTAGTTGAGTAGGAATGTGGAGTGTTGCTGTATGGACCATGATGACTCATGTCTTTTTGGGACATCATCTAGAGCGTACGCAGCATACGCAGTGAGGGTTTATGTCTAGGCTATGCCATCATCAATCAAGTAAGTTCGCAAAGCAAATTGACTGTCAATATGCTATTAAGGTTTATATGTAAACACCAACTAATAAGAAGTCAAAAAAGTCATCATTCACAAACTAAGTGCACAAGACATCCTCTATAAACTGATGAATAACTATTAAAGAAAAATAGTCCTAATAGGAGAATCACGAACAATCCAGTTAAGACATAAATTAATAATAAAACAATGGTATATTATGACAAATCATAACTTGTAGATATCAAACATCTTAATGCTAAAACCTCTATATAAAAAAAACTTAAAAAAAACAAGCTGACCACAATGTGCTGTACAAATGGGCTAACTAGCTAGAAGTGTTAAAATAATTAATAATGTTATGATGCCTAAAAATACATGGTTTCTCTATGAGCTGGTGATGCGGGAAATGGGACACAGCTACTATCTTTCCTGAACCAGGAAGTAGTCCACTAACAAGTAAATGGCTAAACGACCACAAATACTGTTACTGTTGACATAGTAAAAGAGTTAAACTAATGTGGCCCCGTTCAGTGTACTTATTGTGGATGTTGGATAATGGGAGGAGTGAGGCATCAATAACCCTGCTCTTACAAGCTAACCAAAACCTAAAGCTAACCTAAAAGTTTCTCTGTTCAATTTTCAGAGGTTGATATGAGTCACTCGCACTACATCCTTTGGTACGACAGCTACTGATGTCATGATGCTGCCTCAGAGCAAGCAAACTGTGTGACAGAAAATAAACGCAGCCTAATTGTAACCTAAACATGTGCTTTGATGCCTTAGTGGGGCAGCACCTCTGATCGTTTACAACTGCTGCAATGCCTTATGCTTATGCCGTATAAGGCCTAGAGACAGAGAGGCAGTGACCTTTACAGTTGTGTGAAGTGTAGTACAATACACAGTGGAAACATCGTTGAACGTTCCTTGTGGAATTTATGGACGGGGCTGTAAGGCAGTAAAATGATACAAATACAAACACACAAGGCAAGGTCACAGAAGGAAGAAGAGTAGTTTTCACTATGGCACCAAAGGTCATATTTACTTGTCAAGAGTGAAGGCGCCATACTGTACTGTGACCTCCATTGCTGGCTTATGCACCCAAACACACACACACACACACACACAAGATTTGCATGCTCACTTTAATATGCCGCACATAAACAATAAGTCTTCCTTAAGAATTGGTGGGTAAGAGATTTCGACGGTATGTTAATCTTAGTAGGGGTGCAACGATTTCTCAAAAAATTGGATTACCTCCATTGCAAAAAATAATCAAGGAAACGTGTTGGTGACGTAAGCGATTCATTAAGGTATTTTATCCGTTGTAACGCGGGACTTGCATACCACAACATGTTACATCATATCCTCCCAAATGGAGAGGTAAGGTAAGTCTTAGTAAAATCATTATTTCTCTCCTTTTCTACTAAATAGTTACAGTCTTGGGTGGATACATTCATCAACAAAACCACCATCATGTACTCCATCAGACCCAAGAAAATAGACCTTTTTCCTATGCACAATGTCAATTTTAGAATTGAATGGTTGATTATCTAATCAAATTAAACCAAGGGTTGTTCATTATTTAGTGAAATGTTTTATTTTTTCTTGTGTATTTATTATGGCTCTGTAACCAAGCCAAAAAGTTTTTTTTTTCCCGATTACTCAAAAAACTTTTTGGTAGAATACTCAATTATTAAAGCATTCCACAGCAGCAGTCCTAAACCTTAGGCTAAAATATTAGAGTTTCTTATAAATTCATTATTGTAATTACAATTCTAAAATTTTATTTTTAAATATCTTTACTCGATAAAGATAAAGAACTCGAACGTACATATTTAAAGTAAATAACCAAAAATAATTAAATGATTTCTAAATAAATAACAAAGTAAGAGTCTACTATGCCTAATGCTCTTGTAACATCATAAATATTTTCTCAG
Organism: Oostethus manadensis; assembly: GCA_024372805.1. Lineage (NCBI taxonomy): Eukaryota > Metazoa > Chordata > Actinopteri > Syngnathiformes > Syngnathidae > Oostethus > Oostethus manadensis. Next base: position 372,415 of record QODF01000076.1, read on the forward strand.
TAAAAAACAAAGCAAAATGCAAATAAACACACAACATAAATAATACAAAAACTTAAAATGTTACGCTAATTTTCCACAAGAGTGGTGTAGAGTTGAGTTAAATTGTGTGTTTGGTGATTTTTGATCGTGAGTTAGGGATGTGCCAATCCACATTTTTTGCCACCCGACCCGATCCTTTACCGATCCTTGTTTTGCTTTTTTTAATAATAGCTTAATAATAATAAATTATTACAAACAAATTTGTGGAAATTAATATTCTTATTAAATAGCAATTCAAAGCATTAAAATGTATCTAACAGAATTGCTGACTGCATGATCAACAATATTGTTTGGCTTTTGTAACAAACCTCAGGTCCGTAATGAAAATAAAAGTACATATACTGCAGAGGGTCCTTGAGGATGCATGGGAGTTTGCCCAACCAGTCTACATGTGTTTTGTGGACTTGGAGAAGGCATTCGACCGTGTTCCTCTGGGAAAACTGTGGGGAGTGCTCCGGGAATATGGGGTATCGGACCACCTAATCCAGGCGATTTGTTCCCTGTATCACCGGTGTCAGAGTTTGGTTCGCATTGCCGGCATACTGTAATTTGGACCCGTTTCCAGTGAGGGTTGGACTCCGCCAGGGCCGCCCTTTGTCACCGATTCTGTTCATTACTTTCATTGACAGAATTTCTAGGCGCAGCCAGGGCGTTGAGGGGTTTGGTGGTTGCAGGATCCGATCTCTGCTTTTTGCAGATGATGTGGTACTGTTGGCTTTATCGAGCCATGACCTTCAACTCTCACTGGATCGGTTCGCAGCTGAATGTGAAGCGGCTGGGATGAGAATCAGCACCTCCCAGTCCGAGTCCATGGTTCTCGCCCGGGAAAGGGTGGTGTTCCATCTCCGGGTCAGGGATGAGGTCCTGCCACAAGTGGAAGAGTTTAAGTACCTCGGGGTCTTGTTCAGTGATGGAAGGATGGACCGCGAGATGGACAGGCGGATTGGTGCGGCGTCTGCAGTGATGCGGACTCTGCACCGGTCTGTCGTGGTGAAGAGAGGGCTGAGCCAAAAGGCAAAGGTCGCGGGTACAATACATAAATAAATAAATGGCCAACTGAATTACAGCCATCCTGACGTCCAACTATTCAGCCACCATTACAATACTTTTAGGATAGGACTAATCATTTCACATGGTTATAGATGAATTTGTGCTGTGATTTAGAACAATCAGCAGTTAGAATGGCACTTCCCCGTGCAAGCTCCCGGCACCATGACAGAGGAGTCCGAGCACAGTGAGGGAAGTCAACCACTCTACCCATGAGCTGAATATCCAGTGTCTTAAGTTTGCAAGGTGGCTGTGCATTCTCCCTCATCCGGGTGGTGGGAGTCCAGTTGCAACCAGCTTTGAGGTGTATTTACCGTACCTAATGTTGGAGTGCCGGAGTGTGGCCCAGAATCACGGCAAACAAATCGTCCCGATCTCGTGGCAGAAGCTGTTCTTTTCCGATCTTCAAAATACAGCTGATCGGCAGTCATGCCGACCCTGAAGCTCAAATCAGAAATACCCTAATGTCAACAATATGTTTGTTGACCGGCAACTGCGACAACAGCGTGGCCGTCCAACGCTGGTTGGGGCCAATGAGGCAGCTAACGCCGCTTTTATCTATGCCGAAGTTGCCAAGCTTTGGCAACACCGCCCACCCCTGCGGTTTCAATACATCAAAGCCTGGTGGAAATGTGGATGTGAGAGCAGTGTTTCCACGTAGTGGCCCCACTAGACCTCCACTTTCGCCTCATTCCGCAGGAGCAGTATGATGGACAATTTTTGTGGTTTTGAAACCATGACTTTCTTATTCCGTGGTATACCTTAAAAACCGGCCCCCGTCTAGTCTCTGCTCACTGGCTATGCCATTGGCAAAAGAACGGCGCAAATTGGTGGTCATCTTGTGTTGACTTTGACTTTTGTTTCTTATTATCTGGAGAATGAACAATAGCCCGTAAAACATGTAGTCAACTGACAACAGCTTCTCACATGCTAAGACATGAAGCGTGTGTGATCGTTTCAATCCCATTCCACTTTTTGGCCGGCATCTAGCTAGCTAGTTTTTGTTGCACGAGCAAGCTACAAGTGGCTTTTTACGTTCATGGGATACATCAATCATCATCACACCTTACTTTTTAAAGTGTCACTTGCTCTCTGTTGCTAAATTGCTATTTGTCATTAAACAAAAATTGTTGACACAGCAGCGGCCCAACACAGTGGCGACAGTCCCATGCAGCCCACCAGCACAGCTTAAAAAAATCCTAGGGGAAACCCTGATGTCAATATTATTGGTATTTAGTTTTAGTATGTGGTTATTAATATGAACTATATTTTATAGGATGCATAATCTAGCCCAGGGAGAGTAAAGTGGCCTAGTCTGTTATGTGTCCCGTATGAAATGGCCTAGGCCATACCATACACGAGAGTATAAACATTCCTAGGCTACTTTAACCCCGGGAATACTACGGCCTGGTGGTATACTTTAGCCTGTAACACAGGGCAAGGCAGACCATTATATTTATATATTTACGTCTATGTAAAGATGGCCTTTTTTCACCACCACCTAACACATGCAAAGACATTGGAGGCTTGGCTATGGTGTTGTTGGCTAGATAATGATAACACACAGACTGACAGCAAATGACTTGGGTTGAGGACACGTTCAACTGACAGTTTTCTCACTGACAGTTTGTTGACCGAGGAGAAAAACCGGCATCTCCCTCGTAAAAGACTTTCATTTAACCAATAAGCTCAACTTTTGGCTCTATTCTGCCACATTGTGTTTATGTTTTTTACATTTTGTTTTCTTTCTCTTTCGTTGCCTTCGTTGTCCTACCGCGCCTTCAGACCTGCGTGCGGAAGAAAGCCCTTCCTTCTTCATTCTTTGCATGGGGGACATAAGCGTGTTGGTGATGTAAGCAATTCATTGAGGCAGAACAAAATCCTCCATTATTGTTTGTAATCGACGTACTCAAATTGTTCGAGGAATCATATATTAGTATCTGTAGACATCAGAATCGGAAATTGAGCGATAGGCATATCAGATATCAGCAAAAAAGCCAATTTTGGACATCACTACTAAAAAATTGAATGAAATAAATCAGTTACCGACATTAAAGAGCTATTTTTGACAGACCTAGTTATTAATTCTCTTGGGGGGAAAGTATCTGTTTATTATACAATACGTGAAAACTAGCCAGACACGGACAACCTCCCCATGTGAAATGACAACACAGAGCCGATTCTTCCTGCCACAATGTCCCGCCAGTTCGTGTGTGAAAACAGGTCTTCCTTTACTTACTGCACATCGGCCCACTAGCCAAACATCTCTTTCACTTGCACATGCATGTCGCCTCCATGTCTTACAACAGCAAACTGTCCGCAAGCTGGGGTAAAGCACTTGAACAGGACACCAGTGTTAAAACTATATAGTGTACTATACTCCAGAATTTACAACCAAAATATTTGCGTTAAATATGCCTCCGAAGTTGAACAAAAACCCAGATGCATCACATCAAGCATCCTAATCCAATATTGATCGGCTATTGGTCAGATATCAGCCAAAAAAAAGTATCAGATTTATATCTAAAATGTGATATTGGCGCTTTGTTTCAAGTAATCCATTCCAGACTGCATGCCAGCACATCTATCCAGCAACACCCATTGTCTTAAGCGTGCAGAACCCACATCATCACAACAAGATGTAGTCAACGATACAATTCCAGCTGTATTTGTAAGATATTTTTTATAAACACGCTTATTTTCTTTGCACAGTTAGATGACATTGAGTACCGGTGCCCTTATTTTGAAGGCCAGCAGTATGTTCTGTAATAATGTTCTGCTAAGACGAGCTGGGGGCAAAAATCAACATGTTTCTTGTTTTTTTTTTCCCCACTCAGAACCTGCATGTTGTCATTGGGCATTGTAAAAAGCTTCTGGTAACACACAACATAGTGAAAATATACCTATCCAGGCCAAGTCGCACACACAACTGATAAATGAACATGATAAACACGATAAATTAAGCTAACCCCGCTAGCTTCCATTCACGGAGCATGAATGGAAGCTAACGGAAGCAAAGCTAAGAGGAGGTTCTGCCAAGTTCCAATCATAGGGCCCTTGGAGTTGCAGCTAAGCGCAAAACTTGTCATGGGCATGTTTCCTGTGGTGTCAGAACCGGGGAAGTTTAATACGACCAACCTCGTCACGCATTTGTAAAGGATTTTTGCAACACCATGGCATCCTGAAACATCCAGTGCTGTTTGACACATTTGCAAAGCATGAGAAACTCCCACCAGACAACAAAAAGTCTCTGGCTGCAGGAGAAAAAAAATCGCCTGCCCCTGTCGGTGGTGTGTAATGTCGGATTTAATTGCTTCACTGAGTAAGGTGAGCCTCACTACATAATACCTATTGTGGATAAAACTATACATAAGATTGATATCAGCCTTGAATATCAAACGATGCAATAACTGAATCGGGATTCTAAGCAAAATAGTTGGATCAGGACACCCCTAACTACAAGTGTGTTATGCTTTTTATTTTGATTTTTGCGAAACCCCCACAAAAGGGTACCAGTAAAAGCAAAGAGGTAAATCAGAAACTGAACTTTATTACTGTGATGTAGGGACAAAGTGACTGTATGTCTCCTGGAAGCTCAATACAATACCAACAATAAATTAATCTAAGAATAATAGAGTGTATGCCACTCGGTGAGCTGTGCTTTGTCTTAAAAACAACAATCAGTGTTTTAACCAGAAATCCTGGTCTCTTCTGCTGATTAGCCACACAATCAGTCAGGTGTCTATTACACACCCATCCTGGCTACTCAGTACAAGATGGCTAAGTCAACGATAACAATAATAATAGACGAAGGAGTAGGATGTACATCTTGGGGTGAGAACTGCCTTTAGTATGTATGTGGAGCAACTTGCATCCCACCATTGCTGTGTTTGTCTGTCTTATGATTAATAGGGGTTAGATTATTTTTACACTTACTATGACAGCAGTAAGAACTCAGAGGAGAAGGAAAAACAACATTGTTATGACTACAGAACAGCTGGCTTGGGTGACATTTAAGAAAGCCTCCTGATAGGCATGCATTGAGACATCATGGCGGATGTATCACTCAACCTCATACCAACATGACTAACTACATGTAGTGAGGAAAAAAGAGACCAGAAAGAACAGGATAATTCCTTTACTAATCATTGCAAGCACAAGCAAGTCTCCTATACTGTGTATAGTGTATTTTGTCCTCTGGACACAAATGTGCAATATTAATGATGACTGAAATATTGCGCAATGTCTGTATACTGTGCAATATCATTTGACTACTCATACTCAATATTAATTCTTAATATTTTATGTTGTTTATTCTATGCTGTAAATATGTATCTGTATGTGTAGAAGATGTGCATTTTGTACATTTTCACATGTGTACATGTCTGCAAGGGACTACTTTAAATCTCATTATACATGTGAATAGTGACACACATGGTCTAACCCCACTATCCCATAGAATAAAACAGTGGTGTTAACAGCTGTGGATGGAGGCAACCTTCTGATGTTGTTTTTTTAAATTAAAGCCACAATGTCAGTAGCTGCATTAGGAATACCACGAGTGGTCAGGATCCATGTTACACTTGCCACACTGCTGTTTCCACAGCAGTTTTAATGCTGACTGAACAGTTTGAGCATTACTGCCATTACAACATTGGTTCTGTAGGTACAATATCATGCGATAATTGTTAATAAACCACTGTGTGGTCAAAGAGAGCCTATGTTATGATAATACCAGACATTTGCACCATCACGGTAGATGCATCACACTTTTGCCTACCAATATGGCTAATTGAGCAACAAAAATACATACAAAAAACTATCATTCCTCAGATAATAATTGCAATCACCAGCAGCTACATGTATCGCTGCATGCGCTTTAAAATGTTGGCAAGAGCCACAGCTGCTAAAAACTCCTGTGTGTTGCACTTGCCCAACTGTTGTTTACAATGAACTCATCCGTGTCATTAAGGCTGACTAAACAGTTTGCTCCTTACCGCTATTACAACATTGGTTCTGCTGCTGCTCCGTTGTGCAGTACGCTTGTTAATAATTGCCATGTAAAAAAAAACAAAGATCCTTAACTAAACATTGTTTTACTGGAGTTTTCCTCACCAATTTCCTGCACTGATAAAAAGATCCAAAAATTATGCACATTCATTATTAAGGAGGGTCAACATTTGCGAAGTGGAAGCAAGCAAGCAAAAAGCTAATAACCACAGAGGTCTCTGATTAAAACATTGGCATCATGACTAGTCTGCATCCAGCAGCTTTTGTCTACATCTACATGCACTTTAAATTAAATGCAATCAAAAATCCATGTCCTTTACACTTATGCCAGTTGTTAGGGTTGCTCCTTAGAGCCGTTACAACATTGGTTCTGTTGCTGTTATGTTAAAAAAAATGGCCCTGTGGCCAAAGAGAGCTTATGTTGTGGTTATAGTGAGTCACCATGGCAGACGCATCACTCAATGATTCCACACATTTGCATACCAACATGACTAACTGAAAAAAGAGGTGCAAGAGAGCGTTCCCTCACTCATCAGTGCGGTCGCCAGCAAACCCCTAGCGGTCAGAGTGTCTAACTGCAGCCTTCCTCCCCAATTCCCTGCACTGATAAAGGGATCCCAACATAGGGCACATCCATTACTGTGGAGGGTCAACATTTAAAAGCAAGCTAGCCGCAAGAAGAAGCGATGTTATTAGAAGGTGGCTACAGCAGCACGACTCGAGCGTTTGTCTCTCCTGGTCTATTGATCGGAGTCTGTCTGCAATGAATGGCTGCAAATGCAAGAAGAAGAAGAGGAGAAAGAGGAGAAGGAGGAGGAGGAGGGGGGGAAAACCCTGAACTTCAGGTGACCGACCATGGCCACATTTCTTGACAGCCAACACGCTGACGGCTAAAAAGCCATCAAAAACAGCATAAAATAGGTCTGTCTCAAGAGTGACGAGGAATGAAGTTGAGCTAATGCTATTGCTAACAGGGACCACTCGAGTAGCAGGGCAGCCAGACTCTGGCTCGTCTGATCCGGCTGACCCTTCATTTTATTGCGTCCACACTTCCACCAGATCCTCCCCCTGCCCGAGAAGAGGTAGAAGAGGCGGACATGTTAGCGAAAAAACAGCCCCGGCGGCGGTGGGCGAAGACGGCGACACACATTGTTGCCAAGTGAGGGCAACCTTTGAGAAGCTGCGTCTTCTTTATTTTTCCTAACCGCGTAATAATAAAAGGCGACGCTATGCTAACAACATGGCTGCCTCGCTCGGACCCTCTAAAAAAAAAAAGAAGGCAGCCTTTTGTCTCTTTCACCTCTTTAACCTCGACAACTACAGCGAGAATGGCGTAAAAACGACGACTTACGTGAAGGCAGGCGCTTGGGTTGCTCCTGCTTCCTCCTTGGCATTTTCCCCCTCCGTTGTTTTTTTAAATCACATTCTCCTCGTCCTGCTGCGGGGCGACGAAGGGAAGAGGCTCGCTCCCCATTTGAGGAGACCGCCGGGGAGCCCGGGAGCTTGACGGCAACGGGGGGGTGGACTCTCTGGCTGCGGTCGTGCACCTGGCTGGCTGTCTTTAAGTGGACCGTCGGGCAAGGAGGGGGAAAGCGGGGAGCCCGGGCAGGCGGAGGAGGAGGCACCACGACCGCCGCTCGCTCGCTTGCCTTGCCTTGCTTTGCTTTGCCTGCCTGTGTCTCCTCGGAGCCCCCAACTAACTAACACTAATGCAGGGATCAAAGGGCAGCAACAGCAGAGCAGACGCGGGCGCGCTCACGCGCTCACTCACTCGCTCGCTCCCTCGCCTTTCACACGCACATGCTCGCCCCCGAGAGTGGCGTACGGACAAGGTGCCCCCCAAAGCTCTCAAGCGGGTACTACCGACAAGGAAACGTATCTGACAGCAGCCACCATATTGGACAGGTCCAATTACACATACATAATGGCATCGTTGTATTTTACAGAGAGGAATGAACTTTCTTTTTAAATAGAAGGTATTGAACGCCTGTGTGACGTTAACACCAATGTCATTTTTTAATGACGTCCATGTTGTCCCTCACCTCGGCCAAGTACACACTCTTTTATCAGGTGCATTTTACCGTATTTGTATCTAATGATAACTAAAATGGGACCAAAACCATTCTCTCCCATAGTAATGAATGTCCAGTGAATTGATCTGTTCCGGAGTCAAACTGTGGCCACCTTAAAACCCTTATATAACTGTACAAGCTTTTGGTTTTGCACCAGGGACAGGCGGCCAAATTTCTGTTGTTTGTTTTGTTTTTTAACCTACATAAAGTACACACACTCAGGCATACCTGCACTACATCTCGTGGTAAAATAACACACCCACCCAAAAAGCGCCTTTGATTAGATAATAATAACAGCTACTATATAATATCGGCCCACCAATATTGGAGTTACAAGCTTGCTCGCTCTGTGCCCGACGTTATGTCTGTGGTTTGAAATCAGTATCTCCTTCACATATTAAACTCGCGATTTCTGCAAAGCATTGGTCACGCGAAGCGGAACCTCGAAAAAACAAAAATATGACAAAGAACAAACCCAGAGCAAAAGCCATCAATCAGAAAATCATGGCGTGTATCGCACCGGATAACCACCCCCTTTCCAGATGCACCAAACTTATGGAGTTCCTCGAGCCATGCTTTGCCACGCCCAATTGCAAGTATTTGGCAGATGTTTTCTCGCCCAAGTTGTATAATGTTGTTTACAGCCATGTCGAGATATGCTGATAGTGTATCCAGTAGCTTCCCAAAACATATGGTTAATTCCACGGCAGGAGATATGTGGATGTTACCCATATCGTTATTGGCACCGATTCTTACCGGAATCTGAAATTGAGAGTTGGATGGTATTAGCATATCCGATATCGGCAAAAAAGCCAAAGTCAGATACCCCTACCGATAAGTATTCACTGTTATAAATAATGTTTATTATAGTGTCTGTAGTTTGAAGTGTCATACCAACGGCTGTCTCTAATATTGTTCAGAAACCTGAAGGGTCATAATATTCAAAGCAGCACTCAGTATGTCTATGATTTATGGTTTAAAAAAAAGAATATGTATCACATTAAGATCGAAGTATAGGTATATAATATATTGTGCCGGTCACTTGCTCATGCTGTTGAATGACAAAGTGTCCCAAAAGTTTTGACTGATACTCTCCACTATGATAATAAACACTAATAATGATATACAATGAGGTGAAAACTGAGGCCGCACGGTGGATGAGTTGGTAGCATGTTGGTCTCACATACACATAGATATGGATGTGAGTGTGAATGGTAGTATGTCTGCCCTGCGACTGACTGGCGACCAGTCCCGGGTGTACCCCGCCTCCTACCTGAAGTCAGCTTGGATAGGCGCCAAGTCTTTAGTTTGTTTTTCTTCAGCCATTCAGAGGTGGACTTGCTGGCGTGTTTTGGATCATTGCCCTGCTGCAGCACCCAAGTTTGTTTCATCTTGAGGTCACGAACAGATGGCTGGATAGTTTTTTTGGTAAATAGCAGAATTCATGGTTCTGTTTATCACAGCAAGTATTTCAGGTCCTGAAGGACCATAACTGTGCCAGGCCATCCCACTACCACCACCATATTTTACTGATGGTACGATGTTCTATTTCTTAAACGCAGCGTTACTTTTACACCAGATTTATGGGAGACACACCTTTCAAAAGTTCTACTTTTGTATCGTCAGACCACAGAGTATTTTCACGTAGTCTGGGGGATCATCAATATGTTTTCCGGCAAAAGTGAAACGAGCCTTAATGTTCTTTTTGTTCAGCAGGGGTTTTGTCCTGGAACTCGGCCCAGCGTAGTTGTTATGATGCAGTCATGAACACTGAGCTTGACTGAGGCAAGTGAGACCTGCAGGTCTTTGGATGTTGCTGCGGGGTCTTTTGTGACCTGTTGGACCTCTTGGGGTAATTTTGTTTGGCTGGCCACTCCTGGGAAGGTTCACCACTGTTTCTTTTTTTTTTTTTGTGGATAACGGCTCTCACTGTGGTTACCAGGAGTCCCAAAGCTTGTAGAAATGGCATTATAACATTTTCCACTTGAACTCAGGTGTAATAAACAACAGTTAACTTATGTTTAAAGAAATCATAAAGGGGTAAACACTTTTCACAAATGAAAAATATAAAATATATATAAATAGGTATAAAAAGAAATCTAAGTTTAGCAATAATTAATTCAAACTTTTAAATGTGTTCAGCACTTACTAAAAAATACTTTTTTCCCATAATTCATCACTTGACATTATGTAATTAATTCTGCTCTGTAATATTCAGATGATAGATTAGAAGTTCTGATTGTTGCAGAGCAATTAAGCATACTGCAGTATATCATGATCATCATCAACACCGTGATGTTGTTACCACGATAACATTTCCCACATCGCCGCCCTCTCCTTCATAGGCTCCGTACATGCCGGACCTCATTATTTAACAACACCAAAAAGTGTCTTTTAAAAAAGAGTAGTTACAAAGTAGCAGAAATAAATCACATGGCTACCATAAAAGATGTCAGAATAATGTCCAGCAATGATCTGGTCCTCATCCTCTAATCAAAGTTAGGAGACCTAAAAAAAAGTGGCCTGAGCTGAATCCTCTCCTCCTACCCCTCTCTGCTTTTTTTTCACAGCTCATGCTGCTCCTCGCCGTTGGACTCCTCCGGGCCGCCTTCTCTTGGCCTGCCGCGTTCTTTCACACCTTCAACGCGTGTGTGAGGAGGACTGTGTCTTCATGTCTTCATCCCTCCATCCTTTAGCCCTCCCCTCCTCTCTCGCCCTCTCTCTCTCACACACACACACACATACAGAGTGGAGGCGCAGGAGGCTCGTTACCGTGGCAATTAGTGAAAAAAGAGCTCAAATTAGCCCTCTTGGCTGCCCGTAGGTGACAAAGACACTTTGTATTTTGCCTAATGAGGAAACAGAACAACATGATTGGACAGATCATATATAGTTGTTTTATATTAGGGCTATATAATACTACTTCTCTTATCATATTCCCTTGTGATGTTGATGTATGACAATGAAATCTTTCCAGTTAAGCATTTTAAAATGTAAAACATTACAAATTTAAAGCGAAAAAATGCATTTAGAAAAATAAACTACTTCGGTTGTAAAATTGACTGGAACTATGATGGGGAATTATTACAAGGTCCAAACTACAAACTACAGGTGAACAGTTTGCAGGTGAATATTTTTTCCCCCATAGTGACGAATGCAATGTGAATTAATCCGTTCCAGTGCTAGCTTGTAGCTATCATAAAACCTGCTTGAAGCAATATTTTTACATGAACACAGGTGGCACTTTAAAACACGATATATATTTTAAAAAGGACTTGTTGCTAGGGCCGCACGGTGGATGAGTGGGTAGCATGTTGACCTCACAGTCTGGAGATCTGGGTTTCAATCTCCGTTGGGCATCTCTGTGTAGAATTTCCATGTTCTACCCGTGCGTGCGTGGGTTTTCTCCGGGTACTCCGGTTTCATCCCACTTTCCAAAAACATGCCTGCCCTGCGATTGACTGGCGACCAGTCCAGAGTGTACCCCGCCTCCCGCCCAAAGTCACCTGGGATAGACCCTAATGAGGATAAGCGGCATAGGATATGGATGGGATGGATGGACTTGTAGCTACCAAATATTACTGCATAACTTTACTATTATTACTAATTTACTATTCACGTTCAAGTTCAACATGCAGAATTAGAAAAACAAAAACAATCCTCAATTTGAAGTGAAATAATCTGTTCCATGCTGTATAAAATAGAAATAAAAGCAACATAACACAAATGCTGTTGTTTTTATATTTAGTTCCTAGTTGGAGGTCACGACCTTTTTTTTTGTGACCCCCGACAATGCCAAGCCACTGAGGTAACTCTGGCCTGATAGTAGCCATGGCAACGCTGACACGACCTCTCTCTGGGTTTGAACCTAAAGGTTATTAATCAGGACTCATGGGAATTGTAACCATTGACAGCTCTCACATTTCCTAGTTAGAAGGCAAATGACGGAAAGGCTTCAGAGAAAGGGCCTGCATGCAGGCCTACGTTTACTACTTAGCGGACACTTTATTAAGTACCCTAGCACACCTGACAGAGCGGTATTCATCTCACAGTTTGTTGTGTGGTTGGAGCTGAAGCACTGCATTATATACAATATCTTCACCCTATCTGCACTCATTTGCCTTCATTGCTGACAGCGTGACAGAAGCAGGTGCTTCACTGCTCTTTGCCCTCTGGCCTTCTGTGCCACTTGTCCTTGCTTGGCACATTTCGGTTTGGAGGGGGCGAAAAAGAAATATTGCCCCAAAGAAATATCAATGCTTCGACCGCCATGTTTTTGCGTGTGACTAAGAAATGTTTTGCCTTTTTTGTGGTTTGAATGCCAGGGTTTGTGCAACTTTTAAAGCATTTTTTTCTGACATTTTTGGCCACCTTCAAATTGGGCAAACTGATGTTAGTGTGTATTTTTCCAAAATTTTGATTGAAGTCCACATCGCATCACCGCTAACCTCCTCCCCTGAGCCACCACCGTATCGTGGAGGAGGAGTTTGCGTGTCCCAATGATCCTAGGAGCTAAGTTTTTTGGGGGCTGTCTTGCCCCTGGTAGGGTCACCCATGATAAACAGGTCCTAGGGGAGGGACCAGAAAGTGAGAGGCTCAAAAGACCCTGATAATGATTAAAAACATTGGACTTTGTTTTCCTTCGCCCGGATGCGGGTCACCGGGGTCCCCCTCTGGAGCCAGGCCTGAAGGTGGGGCACGATGGCGAGCGTCTGGTGGCCGGGCCTGCACCCATGGGGCTCGGTCGGGCGCAGCCCGAAAAGGTAACGTGGGTCCCCCCTCCCATGAGCTACCACTCATAGGTTGGACCAAAGGGGTCAGGTGCTAAGTGAGCTGGGTGGCGGCCGAAGGCGGAGGCCTTGCCAATCTGATCCTTGGCTACAGAAGCTAGTTGTCGATATGTGGAATGTCACCTCTCTGGAGGTGGGAAGGAGCCTGAGCTGGTGCGTGAGGTGGAGAAATTCCTGCTAGATATAGTCGGACTCACCTCAACGCACAGCAAGGGCTCTGGAACCAGTCCTCTCGAGAGGGGCTGGACTTCATTCCACTCTGGTGTTGCCGGCAATGAGAGGCGACGGACAGAGGTGGCAATTTTTGTTGCCCCCCGGCTCCAAGGCTGCACGTTAGAGTTTAACCCGGTAAACGATAGGGTAGTTTCCCTACGCCTTCGGGTGGAGGGACGGGTCCTGACTGTTGTTTGTGCTTATGCACCAAACAGCAGTTCAGAATACCTGCCCTTTTTGGAGTCCTTAGAGGAAGTACTAGAGAGTGCTCCCACGGGCGATTCACTTGTTCTACTGGGTGACTTCAACGCTCATGTTGGCTGCGACAGTGAGACCTGGAAAGGTGTGATTGGGAGGAACGGCCCCCCTGATCTTAACCCGAGCGGTGTTTTGTTATTGGACTTCTGTGCTCATCACGGATTGTCTGTAACGAACACCATGTTCAAGCATAAGGGTGTCCACATGTGCACTTGGCACCAGCACACCATGGGCCGCAGTTCAATGATTGACTTTGTGGTTGTGTCGTTGGACTTGCGGCCACATGTTTTGGACACTCGGGTGAAGAGAGGGGAGGAGCTGTCAACCGATCACCACCTGGTGGTGAGTTGGTTCCGATGGTGGGGGAGGATGCCGGTCAGACCTGGCAGACCCAAACGCATTGTGAGGGTCTGCTGGGAACGTCTGGCAGAGTCCCCTGTCAGAAGGAGTTTCAACTCCCACCTGCGGGAGAGCTTNCCAGTTCCTAGGGAGGCAGCGGACATTGAGTCCGAGTGGGCGATGTTTCGTGCCTCCATTGTTGATGCGGCTGATCGGAGCTGTGCCCGTAAGGTGGTCGGTGCCTGTCATGGCGGTAATCCCAGAACCCGTTGGTGGACACCAGCGGTGAGGGATGCTGTCAAGCTGAAGAAAGAGTCCTATCAGTCCGTTTTGGCCTACGGAACTGGTAGCAGCTGACAGGTACCAGCAGGCCAAGTGGTCTGCGGCTCTGGCAGTCACTGAGGCAAAAACTCGGACATGGGAGGAGTTAGGAGAGGCCATGGAAAACGACTTTCGGATGGCTTCAAACAGATTCTGGTCCACCATCCGCCGTCTCAGGAGGGGGTAGCAGTGCATAGTCAACACCGTGTATGGTTGGGATGGTGTGCTGCTGACCTCGACTCGAGATGTTATGGACCGGTGGAGGGAATACTTTGAAGACCTCCTCAATCCCACGACACGTCTTCCAACATGGAAGCAGTGCCCAGGGACTCTAAGGCGAGTTCCCCTATCTCTGGGGCTGAGGTTACCGAGGTGGTCAAAAAGCTCCTTGGTGGTGAGGCCCCGGGGGTGGATGAGATCCGCCCAGAGTTCCTTAAGGCCCTGGATGCTGTGGGCGTGTCTTGGTTGACACGACTCTGCAGCATCGCGTGGACATCGGGGTTGGTGCCTCTGGACTGGCAGACCAGGGTGGTGGTCCCGCTTTTCAAGAAAGGGGACCGAAGGTATGTTCTAACTATCGTGGCATCACAATCCTCAGCCTTCCTGGTAAGGTCTATTCAGGGGTTCTAAAGAGGAGGATCCACTGGATAGTCAAATCTTGGATTCAGGAAGAGCAGTGTGGTTTTCGTCCTGGTCGTGGAACTGTGGACCAGCTCTATACTCTCAGCAGGTTCCTTGAGGGTGCATGGGAATTTGCCCAACCAGTCTACATGTGTTTTGTGGACTTGGTGAAGGCATTCGACCATGTTCCTCGGGGAATACTGTGTGGAGTGCTCCGGGAATATGGGGTATCGGACCACCTAATCCAAGTGGTTCGCTCCTTGTGTGACCGGTGTCAGAGTTTGGTTCGCATTGCCGTCCATAAGTCGGACCCGTTTTTAGTGAGAGTTGTGCTCCACCAGGGCTGCCCTTTGTCCCCGATTCTGTTCATTATTTTCATGGACAGAATTTCTAGGCACACCCAGGGCGTTGAGGGGTTTCAGTTTGGTGGCCACAGGATTCGGTCTCTGCTTTTTGCAGATGACGTGGTCCTGCTGGTTTCATTGAGCAGTGACCTTCTACTCTCACCGGATCGGTTCACAGCAGTGAGTGTGAAGCGGCTGGGATGAGAATCAGCACCTCCAAATCTGAGTCCATGGGGGATGGTGGATGGTGGAGTGCCATCTCTGTGTCGGGGATGAGGTCCTCCCTCAAGTGGAGGAGTTTAAGTACCTCGGGTGAGGTAAGGATGGACCGTGAGATGGACAGGCGGATTGGTGTAGCGTCTGCAGTGATGCGGACTCTGCACCGGTCTGTTGTGGTGAAGAGAGAGCTGAGCTGAAAGGCAGAGCTCTCAATTTACCTGTCGATCTACGTTCCTACCCTCACCTGGCATCTGGTTAGGATGCCTCCCGGACGCCTCCCTGGGGAGGTGTTCAGGACACATCCAACCGGTAGGAGGCCTCAGGGAAGACCCAGGACACGCTGGAGAGACTATGTCTCTCAGCTGGCCTGGGAATGCCCCAGCATCCGCTGGGAAGAGCTGAACGAAGTGGCCGGGGAGAGGGACCTCTGGGCCTCCCTGCTTAGGTTGCTGTCCCCGCGACCCGACCTCGGATAAGCAGAAGAAAATGGATGGATGGACCACTGGTAACATCATGCACAGTGGTGGTTTGACCGTCATGTTCATGACTTTTAAGGCACATTTTTCAGAAAAGTTTCAAATTTTACAATCACCAGGATCGTGCATAAATATGGTTTGACCACCGTAGTTTTGCGTGTGACTTTTAAGGCATATTTTCAGGAAAATTTGGGTAGAATTCAAATGTGCATGATCACTAGCGTCATGTATGAATTTAAGGTTCCAAAGCCAAGTTACGTGTGACTTATAAGGCAATTTTTCCCCCCCAAAATAACGTTTTCTCTACAATTCTGTGTGACAAAAGTAATTACTATTTTGCTAGAATTCCAAACTGTACGCCTGTTGACTTGATGCAGGTTCATTCTAGTTTTTGTGATTTTTTTCTTTTTTTGAGTATCAAACTTGGCCAACGTCATGCATGAACACGCTTCAAACACACGAGATTTGTGTAGCCATTTCAATTTGCTAAATTTTTTCAGAATTCCAAATTGTACAACCATTGTCGTCATTTTATTTGTGCTATTTTCCCGGCATATTTTTCATGGACATTTTGGTTGAATTGTCCGACTAGTGACAATAATAGTTTCAAAATGTATGTGTCACTTTTAAGGGTTTTTCAAAATTGTGGTCAAATTCCAAACTGTGCAACCACTGAGGTTGAAGCACATTTAAGGCATATTTTTCCCAGCAGTTTTGGTTGAATTCCAATTTGTCACATCTGGCATGATAACGAATTAAATTTTGTGGCGGATGCGGATCAAAGTCTGTAACCAGGAAATTTTATTAAGGATTTTTTAACCTAACAACATATGACCATTTTCGGTATTTGTGCATGTCAGTCCACAAAAAAATAATCAGAGCACTTAGGAAAAAATACAGGACAAGTTTCCAACAGGTTCTACAAAAATCAATGTTTGTAGCCTAGAAGTGTCTAGTTCTTTCACTTCCTACAAGGGAAAAGGGGGTATGGATCAGTCAGACTACAATGTATTGGAGATGCGTGGTTTTCCTTGGCCAGCCTTTTTTCAATCCAGAATATCCCCGTAGGATCTTCCTGTAAATTAGTATTGGCAGACGACCTTGTTGCTTCTCAAAGTCTCTCTCAGTCAAGTCTCTTGCAACCACTTCTTGCAACCACTTCCTCCCTCCTCCCCGACGAGCGTGACAGAGGCAGGTGGCCAACTTCCTGCCCTTTGACCTTCAACGGTCTCTCTGCAGTAAAGACAGTACAAACACACACACACACACGCACACACACATTTGCACACGCACAAAGGAGGAGCCTAGGTTGCCCCGGGTGAACTGGGCCAGAGGTCTTGTGAAAGGCCTCTGGAGGGAAGTGAAGGTCCTATGACACGAGGACACAAGAGTTATTTTAAACCTTGGAAGGACAGAACCTGGACAAGTGTTGCTGTGAAATACACAATGAAAGTCTTTTCAACCCAATATCATCTTTTATAAGCATATTACTAATGCAGCTGGCAGTGATGTCTTCCAACGCTGCAAAAGTCTTCGATGATGTCGCTTTAAAGGCTTCTTCCTAGGTCCGTGCACCGCCCCTCCGCAACGTTTGGCGGAAATTAGTGCTGCATTTTTTATTTTACCACTGTTTTCCTACATCAAAATGACTGCAGTGAAATAAACGGTCATTAAACTGATAAACGTGATAGATTTGCTGATAAATGTGAATTTTAAAAAATCCAAGCATGATTGGAAATTAGATACATTATCAATAAAGAAAACATGCAAATAAATAAAACAAATAAAAATAGTAAACAACAAATCAGTCCTGTAGGGGGCGGTAATCGACAACAGGACGTGCTGAACAACTACCAAACGTCTTGTCATCTTGTCAATGATTAATGTATGTTTTGCTTTTTCTTAGGCTTTTTGGTGACGTCACGACAGCGTGATATAAGTTGACCAATCAGATATGAATATGCATTTACTGCCAGCTGGGATAGGCTCCAGCATACCCGCGACCCCAATGAGGAAAAGCGGCATAGAAAATGAATGAATGAATGAATGTATTTACTGCACCGTGCATTTACCTACAAAAGGCTACTAGGCCACTCCTTTTCCCTTTCCCCCATTGAGAATGTTCAAACGTTACTTTTACGGTTAATAAAGGTTTAGGAAATTTGGGAAATGGAAAAAACAGTTCTGAAACTAGAACACTTTCAGCGTCGCTGAACAGACTGTGAAGGTTTTGCTACGTCTGTGTATGGTTTGCATTTTATGCCTTTGTGTGTGTGCGTGTGTGTGTGTGTGAGTGCGCGTGTGTGCATAACAGCACCCCCGTCGCCTAATGGAACAGTCTGATCTCCATAATGCGCTACCAGTCTCAGCTTGATTTTTATTGCCACGCTTTAATAGGATATTGCCACGATCACAATTTGGATTAACTTCCATATCACTGCGCTCAAATCAAAGACACAGACGGGCAAGCGCTCTGTGATAAATGCCACACTCAGCGCTTGCCTTTTTTTGGGGCGCAATTTTCTATTTTTGACGGTAACAGTTTCCTTCATGATCAGAGGGGGTCATTTTTTGGCACCGCTTTGGCAATTTGCTAATGTGTATTTGTTGGTGTGTGGCTGTTTTTAAGCACACACACACACACACACACACAGGTATGGAAAGGCTATCAAAGATGGTTGGCTTTTTGTATGTTTTTTTTTTTTATCAGCAGGGTGCAGGGAAGTGTATGCAGAATAGCAGCAACCCCTCCTTGCTCTGTACACTCCTTTGTCTCCCTATAGCTCTCTAAGCCCCGCCTCTCTTTGCAGGCAGCCCTCCAATGGGAGCGCCTTCAGGTGTTGACCTTATCCAGTGCAGGTCAAAGCCAGGTCAGGGATCTGTTGCTAGGCTACCATCAGATAAGTGGCTGGGGGAGCTGTGTCATGTAATCTTGTTCATTTGTGGGCGATTGTGTGTGTGTCAGTGTTTGTGTCTGAGAGAAAGTGAGAAAGGCTATCTGGCCTGTAGTGTTGTAGTGAAACACATTCAAATATTAAAAGCAGCCATGCTGAGCTACTGGCAGCGCCACTTGGCTCGTGTCTGGTTTACACTCATGCCAACTGTCATGCAGTAACATGAACCTTTTAAATACATTTGCAGGCTGGCCTCTGTTGTTTGCAGCCACCGCCTGCGTCATTCATTCTGTTCATGCAAGTGTTTGACACACTTGCACTGCATTGTCGTTATTTGTGTGTTTTGTTTGACTCAATTTTGGTATCATATTCTCAAATAAGGTCAAATAATATGAATAGAGTATTAGCGGGCACCTGTTCATGGCAATGATTTCCATTGTTCTATAATTCATTGCCTATAGAACAATTAAATACGCAAAGTAACACCTCTGGTCAATTAACCACATAGTCACTTATAGCTGTCGGGCTGTTGTGATCGTCTAAAAAAAGCAAATGACTGCTGGGTTTTAGAATCAGCACAGAGAGAAAAAACACTGGCACACCCACAGCTGTGGCTGTAGGTAACCTCCTTTCAATTTTTTTTAAAAAATCAACTCAACAAGATGACAGTAGCTGTATTAAAAGTTTGAGTCGTCAACATCCACCAGCTTTATCTACCTCTGTATGCTCCTTAAAATGTTGGTATAGCTACTGATGTTGTTAACAACCAACTAATCTGGCTACGCGTGCAATATGCATGGTGTACTGTATATAAAGAGCTATGCTAAATTATTATAAAAAATACTTTTTGTGTATTAATACTTTTCATTTCTGGGAAATAACATCCATTTTCCAACCATCACCTGCTTCCAATTAAGACCATGTCATCTAATTCAAGCATTTCTAACACGCATAATAGGCTATGCGGACGTCGGGAATTGTCTGCATTATTCTGTGCGAACGGTAGAGGCCAACTTGTCACGGGATATTTTGATATTCCAGTCGTAACAGAAGTAGGAACCCATTTGTGTGTAAGATAACTAAACAATGGCAGGAACGTGGTGTGACCACCCGACATCAGCGGCTTTTTGCTACTCCCTCATCCGCACCCCCATGGCAATGGTTCTTGGTTATTTTGTGTCACGCCCCCCCTAGGGGCCGGAAATGTTGTCGCTCCCTGCCAGTTGAAATACTATGGCAACTCATGATATGTATTTATCTGTACAAACTTAATGTGAAACTGAAACCAGGAAAATGCAGCAAAAAGGACAGCTGTGAAGTGTATTCAAGAGTCAAATGGCAGGTCGAGTACAATAAATTTGGACACAAATATTGAAAGTACTCCCTGCTTTTCGGGCCCCCCGTGACAGTTCACCCCCCCCCTACACTCTTTGAGAACAACTGCCCTATGAGTTGTGACCAAAACGTTATGTAAGACATGCTAGCGTACATGGAACATAGATATCCACAAGGTTTTGACAGATGGTCAATAACTGAATACGGACTTGCAAAGGTTTTGTATGATGGCGGCCATGTTTTTTTTTACCAATTTTGCTCAAATTGGACAAACGTGCTTACCGACCTTAAAGAAACTTTGGACACCCCTCCTTCATACCTCTTTGTCAGGGTCGAGTGAGTGACGTGACGTCAGCTCTGTGAGAAACTACAAGCCTCATCAACGCTTGCAAATAACGGCAAGGAAAGAGAGAATGGGAGTGTTTTTGCAGATGCAACTAATCAATGTGTACCAAATGTGATCTGGTTAAATACGCCAAAGTTACAGTGCCGTGTACAAAGCCAAGAACTATTTGTCTATGGAAAAATGCATGTCAAGGAATGGAACAATCCAGTCATGACAAAAGGCAAGCTAGAATAGAGGAGAAAAACGGTTTGACCAGAGATGTCAGAAGAGGGAAGAAGACGATGCAAGGGAAAAAGAGAGAAGGTGGGAGATAGTTGTTGCATCTTCACACAAACATAGTCTGTTCTCCCACTCTGCCATTCCGCCACCTGGACCCAGCTATGTAGGAGCGACACCAAAACAGGAGCATTTGGTGCTTCACTCAAGCATTTTGGCAGAGCATGTGTCATGTCATTCCTCTTGGTTTTTTTTATCCTCTCCTGTCAGTGTCAGCATTCAGGGCAAGCGAGCGGAAGCGGCCTTCACATAAAGATGCCCCAGATGAAGGCAAAAAGGAATTCATCCACAGCGCCTCCAACGCGGGATCTCGTCTACTAGATTGGCGCATTGTGAAAAGAGCTTCTCTGTGACTGGACGCTCGCCAAGTGACATTCCGCGGAGACAAATTGACAGAGAGAAAGGGAGAGAGAGAACGAGCACCGGCAGATTTATCGGGCCATTGGCTCGCCTTAGGAATTCTCTTGTAACATGGCACTCCTGCGAAAAGGAATGAGGGAATTAGTGTAAAACATACCCCAGCCCCCATGTTCTATTACGCTCGTATCCTCCCCGACGCACTTCCTTTTATATAAACGTGGCTGGAAGAAAGTCCAACGGCGCCAAGCATCGGTATTCCTGACACTCGGCATGGAGGGATGGCGCCGCCCTAACAAAGGACAGACGACCTGTACCTGTACGCCACAATTTTCTTTGGTTTGCGTGCATTCTAAAGCAAAACCTATTTTATAGTTTCACAGTTACAGTTTTACACGCATATGGAGGACAAATGGACATTTGAGGTTATCTTCGTTGAAGACTAGCATTCCCCAAAACACACCATACAGACACCATCTTCTTGTGTTGCTCGTTTTGGCTCCATTTTGTTACAGTAATGAAAACTTATGTCAAAACAGGCAGGTGGTGGTGGTCGATCTCGCTGTCACAATGTGTCTGTGGGGTCAGCCACGTCTAAAATCACGTTTTCAATGAAGGTAAAAGCCACTTTACCGGTGATAGGAATGAATATGGGTTTGGAATTGTTTTCTTCTGCATGTCAGACTGTAATTGTAAAACTGTAACATCTGGAATAGAATCATTTTGTCTTAGGGGAAAAATTGTTTCAGTTAGAGCGAACCAAGGTTTCACCGCACATCCCACCAGACGCTGGCACAGGATGTTGCCACACATTTTCTTATCGGATGCAGGATGCCTTGTCGCTGTGTGAGAGCAGCCACCGCTTTTACGTCAGCGCGTACTCACACTCGGCAATTTGTACCATCATGCCGGACTTGGATGCGATTCCCGCTTCCTCATTCGTGCTTCAGCCCTATCACTTCGGTTCTGCTGCGTTACAGGAGTTTCCCTGACTTTGTGGATTATTTCTGGTCTTATTTCACTGGCTGGCTCAAAACGTTCTATTATATCCATGTTTCCTTTCCTATAAATGTCAATGGACGGAAGACGGACGGCTACTACCATCGGCGCTCCTTTTAGCGCTCCTATGAATATTCAAGTACTGTATCCCGGCTGTTGAGTCAGGAAGCACGGGTGGCCGAAAAGATAGCATGTGTGTGGGATTTGAAAGGAACTGCTTCTGGCCATGTTGGACAGTGAGTGCTAATGCAATGTAAAAGGAAAACGGACCTGCCGGCGATCAATAGAGAATTGTAACGGCCTTCACCTCCAAACTGTCTGGAGAACAGACACCACACAGACCATTAATTACTTGTATTAGCATCAATTTTGAGGAAATAACGTCGCCGCTTTGCGTGAACAGCCTTCCCGCCCCCTGCTCTCCACATCATCTGTCAGCGTCTGGAGGTTATCTGCCAAGTTGATGAACAGAGAGATTGGCTATGAAACACAAGGTGGGACAGTATGGCAATATGTTATAGTATGCAGAGAGCAGAGCTCATCAGGAAAGAGAGAGGACGAGTGGCTTTGTTCCAAATGTCACCATTGCATATTTATGGGCGCGCTGGAGTGGCTCCTTGTATAAGCACCATTCACCATCTATCAAGTCTAAAAAAAAATAAAAAAAATCACACGCACACTACAACGTCACTCTTGACAGCTTGGTGGCATACTGACAAAAATGAATGGGGGAGGGTGATCGAGTCGGAGGCTGAGCCACATTTTGTCACAAAATCTGGGCTGTGAAATGTCTTTAAGACGATGTACAGTAATACTACATCATGCAAAAGACAGGGACCCCAATAAAAACACCTGCGAAAACTATGTCGCTGTTTCAAAATATAAGTAACTGTGTTTTTTAGTGCATTTTTTTTAGAACATTTTTAAATGGTTCCACTAAAAATTCTAGAATATGTGAAACGTTTGTTATACAGTTGTCTTACATTGCGGTTCGAACATTCGCTCCCTCGCGCTATCGTGGTGTTTCATTCTTTTTCTATGCCGCTTATCCTCATTAGGGTCACGGGGGTGCTGGAGCCTATCCCAGCTGACTTTGGGCAAGAGGCGGGGTACACCCTGGACTGGTCGCCAGTCAATCGCAGGGCACATATAGACAAACAAACATTCACACTCTAATGGACAATTTAGGGTCGCCAATTAACCTAACATGCATGTTTTTGGAATGTGGGAGGAAACCGGAGTACCCGGGGAAAACCCACACACGCACGAGGAGAACATGCAAACTCCACACAGAGATGCCCAACGGAGATTCGAACCCTGAACCTCTTGACTGTGAGGCCAACGTGCTACCCAGTCAGCCACCGTGCGGCCCCGTGGTGTTTCAAAAATGAATAAATAAATGATCGCTGTTTTGTGGTTGATTTTGGCCTACAATTAGTCAAAAATATTGACAGACAGGTCATGTGTAGTATTCTGGTCAGTAAGCTTAGGTAATGTTACATTGATGAGACGGACATTACCTTCGCACTGCAGGTAGTCAACCATGGCATGTCTAACATAATCATGTGAAAACAAGTTCCCCTCCCATTCCTTGTGGAATTGGTTTGTTTTTGGTGACTTACTTACTTTGTCCTTCTTCCTCACTCCGTTTGAAGCACTTTCTGAAGTTTAGAACACATAAATTGGGAGCCAATTAGTTAGGTAGCTTGCTTTTTGCTGTGAGAAGTGGCCATCTCACATGTTCCTGCTGTAATCCCGTTGCCTGCACAATGTGGTATAAACAAAGAATAATACGAGTGTAAAGGTGACTATAGGGGTGTTATTTCATCTCTACAGGGCTCTAATAATGGTAAATATTGAATTTAAAAAGTCTTAAACAGGGTTTCTAAGCTCTAACAATAAACAATAATTACATTTATTTTTGAAATAATCTTTGTGAGTTTTCTTCTCACAATATTATGATTTTTTTCCAATAATATTTCTATTTTATGTATTTATTTATTTTTCTTAACTTTTGCAACCATCCATCTGGGACCGGGCCTCGAGGACAACAGCCTCTGCCTCTGGCCACCTTTTCAGTTCCACCGGGAGGACGCCAAGCAGAGCCGGTTCTAGCCATGCACTTCTGGGGAGGCAGTCAGAAATGTGAAGGGGGTATTATGCAAAATTTTTTGTAACAGTACTTTGTTCACGGCACGGCTGTGTCCCACCTGAAGACTCAGCTCCCGTTGGGGTCACTGAGGCGGGCAGAAACCCGACCACAATAAGGTGGCAATCCTTCAGGGGGGAAACTGAAAAATAAAAAAGCTTCAACTGTTGTAACTATTCCCCCGGTTGATTGAACAAATATATTACATAAATGTTATACTAACCTTTGTTTTTAGTTGTTCTTAATTTTTAGGTGTCTGTTTCCTCAGTCCACAGTCCACTCTGTCTTGAATCCTGACATCACAGCGCGGCGTCTTGGCTCATTTGCATACTAACCGTGATTGGATGTTTGCTACGAGGAGGGGATGGAGGCGATCTGGGCGGTGAAGACACGGAGGGGAGCTGTCTTGTGCCCTTTCTGGCGAGGTTTTTACTTGTAACATTTTGATTTGGGGGTGCAAGCCATTTAAGTAGGGTGGTGTTGCCCCCACCCCCCACCCCAGTCTACAGTAGAGCCGCCTCGACACTAAGGTGTTCCCAGGCCAGCAGTGAGAAATAATCCATATAGATAGCTAATGTAACTCATACAAAGGGTCGGCTGAGGATAAGCGCCGAGGGCTGGTCCTTGAACTTCTTTGTCAATCTTTCCAAATGTTTTCTGGTACGTATCTCCCACCGGGTTCTCTCACACCAACACCAACGCAGACCCAGCCCTTTTCCTTTTTGTTTCTTTAGTTTTCCATTATTTAGCTTTCAGAAATCAGAACGATGCTAACAGTCTTTTCCATATTTGAGTATCCATTTTCCATTCTTTTTCAGACTTGGAAAAGCATCAAATCAAATTCCATACTTTTCATACTTGCTTAGGAACCCTGACAGTAGTCCATCACCTTTTTTTTGTAGACTACCCCCCAAGAGAAAGTAGAACATTGTTCATTTTTCAACCAAACAAGTCAAGATGATTTGAATTATTTGGCCTACGTGTGTAACACAAAACACCTTTGTCATTTCAATGTACGCCATTACTTCACACGCAGCTACAATCAATCAAACATCCATTGATATGTTAAAGAAAGCTGGTGCAAGATGAGTGAGGGATGATGCTAAAAAGAAAAGAGCACCAAGCGCTCCATGGAGAAAACCTCAGGGGAGTTGTTCCTGAGTTGTGTGCAGCACAGGACGGCCAGCCCGGCTGTCTGCTTGCACTGATCCTTGGGGAGAGAACATAGCCCCAGGGTGGTAGCTGAACCGCAATGGTCCCCTGCATGAGCTGACCCCTTGGGGGATGCCGAGTAGACAGAATTGGCTGTCTGAACTTCACCACTGAGGCTTGCTGGGGAGAAGACCAGCTAGCAATAAAGTGGATTTCTTCCATATTTTAATGACATTGAGCCAGAGGGGCCTGAGACGAGCCTGATGTCAACTGCCAAAGCTGAGTCATTAAATGGAAGCGGTGCCATGCGTCACTGGCATGCCTAAAATCAGGAGCAAACCCCCAAGGCAAAAGGTTGCACGTGCCAACCGAACATAACATAGCATACTGGTTGTTTATCCCTTGGTTGTCTGATCCCAAATCCAAGACTCATCGGGGAACTCGCGTCAGATTGTGCCATATTTCCTGGTGTACTGGCGTGTCTCCTGGTATCTCATCCACGCTCTTTTGACGCACATACCCCTTTTCCACTGCAGCAAACGTTGATGGTCTTGCTGGATGAAATTCAAGGCCAGGATGCGAGGATGTTGCCTGCGAACTGACTTGACACCAGTTTCATTTTCATTGTCTTGGGGAGCCAAAAATAGACCGTTAACAGCATTCCATTGTTGGCGTAACTCTGGCTCCAAAGGCTGTGCTGGGCCGAGTTCGCAGACCGTTTGCATAATGAGGTGGGCGGGGTTGCCTAAAAAAAAGTCCGTAAATTACCTCCACCTTTACCACATTGCACTGGCAACCGTAACAATGGAGAAGACTCCAAAAACAAAGACATCAGAGGAAACCCGCTGTCATTTGGACATACGAAGAAGTGCAGAAGAAATTAGAAACACGACAAGAACCCGACCAATACTGTAATACCTCAGAGGCGAGATGGCTGCTAGGTTTTGTTCGATCTTTCAAACATTCTGCAAAATGACATAACATTTTGTTTTCCATTCTATATTTTTGGTGCGCCCGGCAACGACCTGCCTCCGTTCAGTTTTTCAAGTGCTGAGCCTTTTCATGGTGCTACCTTCTTCTGTTCTTGCTGCCTCTGTGTCTGGGGTCCGGACAAGAACCACACCGTGACAGTATTTTTTTAAACATCAACTGTTTGTAATGTTTCTTGAAGTCACTCATTGTAGAGCATTGTTTTACTTCTTTACTTAATCCATTCCACAGTTTGATTCCACATACCCAAGTACTGCGTGCTTCTTAGTAGGCACTCCGGAATACCCTTACAACCAAGGGTCTTCGGTGTAGCTACGCACGTATTCTTCTGCCATAAGTTATCAAGCAAACCATGTCCAATTAAGTCTTTAAGTACTTTGTGTAAGTGCATCATACATTCCTATAAATAAAACAATTGCCTACACAAATTCAAAGTTGGAAACAGCAAAGGGTTTAGGACAGCGATGTCCAAAGTGCCGCCTGAGGTCCATTTGCGGCCTGCGGCTGTTTTTTTTTTTTTTTTACAGGCCAGCGGCACGTTCTAAAAATACAATTTTACAAGAAAAAAAAGACAACAGCAAAAATGGAAAAAAACAGCAGTAATTTTACAATTATAAAGTCAAAACTAGGATAAAAAAAGAAGATTAGAAGAAACAAGATGTCGTTATTTTACAACAATAAAGTCATTTTAGTAGCAAAAAGTTGAAATATTCAAAAATATTCATTTTTTTGAATAAGTCAAAATATTTCAGAAAAAAACCCCAATATTTAAATTTTTTGAAAATTAAGTTGTAAAAAATATATATAATGCTATAAAAATAAAGTCAAAATATTATGCGAATGGGAAGTCATAATTACAAGAAGAAATTGAAACGCAGAAATTGAACAAACAGCTGTAATTTTTTCAGAATAGTCGCAATTCGAAGGTTCAATTATACGAGAATACTGTCACGATCGCGCCTTCTTGGCATGATGAACGAGCCCGAGGATGCAGAGAGCTGGACGCCAAGCAGGTAAGGAAGATGTTTCCTTAATAGGACCCAAACACAAACAAACGACAATACTCCAACGCTGCGCACCCACTGCGCACACCTGAACTTCAATACCGAAAAACCCCAAACATGAAAAGGTGTGCGTAATTAACAAGAATGTCAAAACAAAGAATGCGGGAATACACATGTGAACTTAGGAAAAACACAACAAAGGGATAAAACATATTGTCACGCATACAAAAAACACGGATCGTGACAAATACATTTGTAATCTTATGAGAAAAAAAAAGGCCTTTTAAGAGCATAGAGCTGAAACAAAAACACATAATATTTGTTATATTATGAAAAACAGACAAAATAAAGTTGTAATTTCTGCAGCTCTTAGGCTGAGGAAAAGTTACATTTTTATGGGAATAAGGTCATAATTTACAAGAAGAAAAAGTATTTACAAAAGAAGAAGAAACATAAGCAAACATGGGGAGAAGGACCAACATTCAGAGGCTTTTCACCAAATCACAAAGCTAAGATGCAGTTTTTTCTTGAACTAAATAAACTTTGTAGTACGATGAAAAGCCTTTCATTTTTCAGCATGTGGCCCTCGGTGGAAAAAGTTTGGACATGCCGGGTTTCATGTCAGGGATTAGGGGTTAGGGTTGGTACAATCCTTTCCACTTTGGAGGAGACCCGTATGAAAATGTAGGTTGATTGGGCATAGGCAAGAGTTTTGTTATCCCTTGTCACAGTATTGGTGTGGTATTTTGGGAAAAGTTCTTTGGCTGTTTGCGATGTCGCAGGTGTAAAGCAAGCGGGTGACGTGGTAAGATCTTGGTTGAACACTTGAATGCAACTTTTTGAGTTTTATCACTCTTGACCCATGACCTCTAGAATCAAAAAGGCAGGATTCTCTCAATCTCTGTCCACGCCTGTTTTTATACGAAAACACCCCCCGAGCTTTTTTCATTATCGTCTCCATATCAAGCTTGACCTCCAAAGAAAACCTCAGAGGGGTCACAGACGCAGTGGGCCTCATCTTGCAGTGGCGCCAAGCCCCACCTGTGCCCCTGTCCCCGCTTATTGCTTTAGGATACAAGACCCCCTCACACACCTCCATCCTCCACCCCACCAGCACCTCGCGCCCAATCCCTTCTTTAGGTTCCCCCATTCCCACCTACAATGGCCTCTCCTGTCAGTGTAATCTTTCTATTTCACAAGGTGGTCTCTCGGGGGTTAAGGGTCCTGGAGATGGAGCCGGGATTTGTCTCTCAATTGATGGCGCTGATGTTGCTGCTTTCTGACTAACAACCCTTATCCTGGGCGGTAGCCATGCTACACCGTTGTTATTATTTTTTTAAAGACCATACACTCGCAGGAACAGTGTAAAGGATGCCAGCCAGCACATCTGGACGAGTGGCGTTGGTAAACCGCACTGTTAAGAGCTGCGCGGAACCCCCGGCCGACGGGCAGGGCTTTTGGGCAAGTGGTCAGTGCCCTCGCCTCCCATTATGCAGGTCGTGTGTTCAAGCCCCAGGGCGGGCAGTGCGAATATATCGGGCTCCCGCTATACAAACATTGATGCTTTTTACACCTTTTCAGTGGAAACTGGGGCTTCAACCATTCCTTGAAAAATTCCAGTCCCTCCATTACGGAAATAATCAACATTTTTTTTTTCCGTCTCGAAGAAAGTAAGATTGACGAGGCGGGAGAACGAGACAAAAAGACACGGAAATGTAGAAACAGACGTGGCTAAACAGCACGCGGAACATTGGAGCGCGTATCCGTTGTAACGCGGCCCTTACATATCACAACAGCGCTTCTTATTTGACTTTGCTCCCGAATGGAGCGGAAGATCGGAGACGTAAACTCAAACGAACGTAGTCCTAATCCGTGCAATGGTTAGCTTTGGTTACGTGTACTCGCTGTCGAACGCACGGCGTGACTTCATTTGGGATTTAGCACTACTCCTAACGCTTCATGCGGACCAGACCCTACGTCCAGCGGCCCAGCCCCACCCAGACCTTACCTCCAGCGGCCCGGCCCCACCCAGACCTTACCTCCAGCGACCCAGCCCCACCCAGACCCTACCTCCAGCGGGAAAATTGAGTTTGAGACCCCTGTTGTGAAGATTACGTCGTATTTCCGTCCGAAGTTTAGGAACTATAAATCCAAAGATATCAACATAATGTCATATGTAATTCAGGCTTAGTAATGTCCTAGTGAGGTCATTATTATTTACTGTCTGTCATTTTCCAGTCTGGGATAAATAAATGCATCTACAAAAGCACCATCATGTAGTCCATCAGACCCGAGGAAAACTCTTTGTTTCTATGCACAATGTGGATTAAAGAAAGAAAATTCTTCATTTTGGGGGAAAAAAATCTAACCAGCTGGTTGTGCATTGGGTAGCATGTTGGGCTCACAGTCAGGAGGTTCAGAGTTCGAATCTCCGTTGGGCATCTCTGTATGGAGTTTGCATGTTCTCCCCGTACGTGTGTGGGTTTTCTCCGGGTACTCCGGTTTCCTCCCACATTCCAAAAACATGCATGTTAGGGTGATTGGCGACTCTAAATTGTCCAAAGGTATGAATGTGAGTGTGACTGTTTGTTTGTCTGCCCTGCGATTGGCTGGAGACCAGTCCAGGGTGTACCCAAAGTCAGCTGGGATAGGCTCCAGCACACCTGCGACCCTCATGAGGATAGAAAATGGATGGTTGTACATTATTTAGTGAAATGTTTTATTTTTCATTGTGTATTTATAATTGCTACTCAACCAAGCAAAAATACGTTTTTTCCCCCAATTACTTGATCGATCGAAAAAATTCAGTAGAATACTGGATTACAAAAATATTCCACACACACAATGCTGATAGTTGCTAAAAAGCCTACAAAAGGTCAATCTAAAATATTAACTGTGGGACTAATTGGTCAGTGTAAGCAACAATATAAATCCCACTGAATGCCGTGCCTTATTTTTCCGCTGCAGCGTAATAGCGGCAGAATCTCGCCCCCCATCATTGATGAGGACGAGCGTCAACGCTTACTATTAACCCCCCTCTTGTAAGCTCAATGATTACCAAGCGTCTATGGATTTTCCACCAGCGCACCTCTGGACGTTGCTACGTGTATTGTATTATACATGTACAATGGTGCATTCCTGGAACATACTACATCTGCATAACTGCATCTCACGTAGCACTTTGACTAAGCTCATGTTTTAGAGACTGATTGTAATGCTTGCAAAACAACCATTTCCCCCTCCAGACAGACATAAAACAAGTATGAGTGAATGAAAAAAACATCATATAATATTCATTAGGGGTGGCTCTTAGCCACTCTTGTTTAGGACTTAAAGACTTGTAGTAGTGACCCGCATTGAACGCCGCCGCAGATAGCAAATTAACCTCTAGCCTCAGCGGTGCTAGCCATGCCCCGCTAACAAGAGACCTGTCCAGACACACGAGTGCATCCTCCCCCAGTCCTCCATCTTTGTCTTTTCAGCCCCGCCGGACATCATTTTTCTTGTACCTCCTTGTACCACTTGTACTGTGTGACTGCGGTTTTGGCAGACGTTACACTTACTCTCTAAGAGTACGTTTTAAATGAAAGTTTTTATTATTAAGGGAGAAAAAAATCCAAACCTACATGGTCTGGTGTGAAAAAGTGTTGTCACTGACTAATATTTAAATTTGTTTAAATGTTCTGAAACATTAAAAAAAAAAATAATAATAATAATTCAGGAAGGGGGCAAACCCTTATGGAGAAATTAAAATGCTTGTAAATGTGGTTTACATATTGTCTTCTTTGATAAACATACTATAAAATAATTGGCACGTATATTGCGCATGATAAATTAATAAATTAATAAATAAATACATATATATATAAATATAATTTGCCAGATACAAAAACCCCTCAATTAAACATTTTTATTTGGAGTTACAGGAGGATCGTGCTATCACTAGTGCTGCCAACAAAGATCTGGCGACATTCCAACACCCCTTGTTGACATATTTTCTCGAAGCAATTAGCGACAAATATAGCAACTTTTTAAGGGGTCGTTGGGGAGTTTTCTGGTATTTCGGGACTGGTGATGTTGACAGGTCCGCCACATTCAAAGGCAGTTACAAGCTGGCAGTGTACAGTCAGCTTCCACGCCACACTGAGAGCACCTTTAGGCATCGAGAGTGACAATGAATCACGCATGCGTGAATCTGCTGGGGTGGAGCTCACCCTGTTTTAGTCAGCAAATGTTTCTTCATCTTCAGTAAGCCTGGATAAAAGAGGAGGGTGTCTTTATATTTTATTGTTAGTATATTGCTACTCTTTATTTGTTAACTGAAGTGGATTATTTTACACTTCTTAGGGTAAATGTAAGTACTTGATAAACCTGCTGTATTATTGTGAAGCTAAGTTGCAATTACCTATAATCACCAGAAGAGTGTGCTACTCACACACCACACATAAATGTAAGCCCTAGGAAAAAAACACAGCATAATCTGCTATTCACGGTTCAGTTGTGCTTATTATTATAAGATCTCATGATGGGAGAACTTTGAGGGGCCAAGATAAAATATTAAAGTTATTTTCATTTTGATAATTTTAAATGAACAAACCTAGAATCAAGTTTCCTGTACTTCCATCCATCCATTTTCTTCCGCTTATCCGAGGTGGGGGCAGCAACCTAAGCAGGGAAGCCCAGAGGTCCCTCTCCACGACCACTTCGTCTAGCTCTTCCCAGTGGATGCCGAGGCGTTCCCAGGCCAGGTGAGAGACATAGTCTCTCCAACGTGTCCTGGGTCTTCCCTGAGGCCTCCTACCGGTTGGATGTGCCCTGAACACCTCCCCAGGAAGGCGTTCGGGAGGCATCCTAACCAGATGCCCGAGCCACCTCATCTGACTCTTCTCAATGCGGAGGAGCAGCGGTTCTACTCCGAGTCTCTCCCGGATGACAGTGCTTCTCACCCTATCTCTAAGGGAGACCCAGCCACCCTGTGGAGAAAACTCATTTCGGCCGCTTGTACCCGCGATCTTGTCCTTTCGGTCACTATCCAAAGCTCATGACCATAGGTGAGGGTAGGAACATAGATCGACCGGTAAATCGAGCGCTTTGCCTTTTGGCTAAGCTCTCTTTTCACCACGACAGACCGGTGCAGAGTCTGCATTACTGCAGACGCCGCACCAATCTGTCTGTCCATCTCGCGTTCCATCCTTTCATCACTCGCGAACAAGACCTTGAGGTACTTAAACTCCTCCACTTGAGGCAGGACCTCATCTCCGACCCGGAGATGGCACTCCACCCTTTCCCGGGCGAGGACCATGGACTCGGACTTGGAGGTGCTGATTCTCCAGCCGCTTCACACTCAGCTGCGGCACCGATCCAGTGAGAGTTGAAGGTCACTGCTCGATAAAGCCAGCAAGACCACGTCATCTGCAAAAAGCAGAGATCGAATCCTGCGGCCACCAAACTGGAACCTCTCAACGCCCTGGCTGCGCCTAGAAAGTCTGTCCATGAAAATAATGAACAGAATCGGGGACAAAGGGCAGCCCTGGCAGAGTCCAACCCTCACTGGAAACGGGTTTGACTTATTGCCGGCAATGCGAACCAAACTCTGACACCAGTGATACAGGGAACGAACCGTCTGGATTAGGTGGTCCGATACCCCATACTCCCAGAGCACTCCCCACAGTATTCCCCGAAGAACACGGTCGAATGCCGTCTCCAAATCCACAAAACACATGTAGACTGGTTGGGCAAACTCCAATGCACCCTCAGGGACCCTGCCGAGAGTATATAGTTGGTCCACGGTTACACGACCAGAACGAAAACCACACTGCTCCTCCTGAATCCGAGATTCGACTATCCGGCGGATCCTCCTCTATAGAACCCCTAAATAGACCTTACCAGGAAGGCTGGGGAGTGTGATCCCACGATAGTTAGAACACACCCTCCGGTCCCCCTTCTTGAAAAGCGGGACCACCACCCCGATCTGCCAGTCCAGGGGCACCGACCCTGACGTCCACGGAATGCTGCAGAGTCGTGTCAACCAAGACACGCCCACAGCATCCAGGGCCTTAAGGAACTCTGGGCGGATCTCATCCACCCCCGGGGCCTTTTTACCAAGGAGCTTTTTGACCACCTCGGTGACCTCAGCCCCAGAGATAGGCGAACCCGACTCAGAGTCCCCAGGCACTGCTTCCACATTGGAAGACGTGTCGGTGAGATTGAGGAGGTCTTCAAAGTATTCCCTCCACCGGTCCACAACATCTCGAGTCGAGTTCAGCAGCACACCGTTCCCACCATACACGGTGTTGACTGTGCACTGCTTCCCCTGCCGAAGACGGCGCATGGTGGTCCAGAATCTCTTTGAAGCCATCCAGAAGTCGTTTTCCATGGCCTCTCCGAACTCCTCCCATGTCCGGGTTTTTGCCTCAGCGACTGCCAGAGCTTCAGACCGTTTGGCCTTCCGGTACCTGTCAGCTGCCTCCAGAATCCCATGGGCCAAGACGGCCTGATATGACTCTTTCTTCCGCTTGACGGCATCCCTCACCAATGGTGTCCACCAACGAGTTCTGGGATTACCGCCACGACAGGCACCGACCACAGCTCCGATCGGCCGCATCGACAATGGAGGCACGAAACATCGCCCACTCTGATTCAACGTCCGCTGCCTCCCTCGGAACATGGTCATAGCTCTTCCGCAGGTGGGAGTTAAAACTCCTTTTGACAGGGGACTCTGCCAGGCGGTCTGACCGGCATCCTCCCCCACCATCGGAACCAACTCACCACCAGGTGGTGATCAGTTGACAGCTCCGCCCCTCTCTTCACCCGAGTGTCCAAAACAAGTGGTCGCAAGTCTGACGACACAACCACAAAGTGAATAATCGTACTGCGGCCCAGGGTGTCCTGGTGCTAAGTGCACATGTGGACACCCTTATGCTTGAACATGGTGTTCGTTATAGACAATCTGTGACGAGCACGGAAGTCTAATAACAAAACACCGCTCGGGTTAAGATCAGGGAGGCCGTTCCTCCCAATCACACCTTTCCAAGTCTCACTCTTGCCAACATGAGCGTTGAAGTCACCCAACAGAACAAGGGAATCCCCCGAGGGAGCACTCTCTAGTACTTCCTCTAAGGACTCCAAAAAGGGCGGGTATTCTGAACTGCCGTTTGGCGCATAAGCGCAAAATACAGTCAGGACCCGTCCCACCACCCGAAGGCGTAGGGAAACTACCCTATCGTTTACTGGGTTAAACTCCAACGTGCAGGCTTGGAGCCGGGGGGCAACAACAATTGCCACACCCCTGCTCGTCGCCTCTCATTGCTGGCAACACCAGAGTGGAATGAAATCCAGCCCCTCTCGAGAGGACTGGTTCCAGAGCCCTTGCCGTGCGTTGAGGTGAGTCCGACTATATCTAGCCGGAATTTCTCCACCTCACGCACAAGCTCAGGCTCCTTCCCCACCAGAGAGGTGACATTCCACGTACCGACAACTAGCTTCTGTAGCCGAGGATCGGACCGCCAAGGCCTTTGCCTCCGGCCGCCACCCAGCTCTCTTTGCACCTGACCCCTTTGGCCCCTCCCATGAGTGGTGAGCTCATGGGAGGAGTTTCTTGTACTTCTAAAAGTAATTGAGGTGTTTTCCAAATTAACATTTTATCTCCTACGCTTTTTTCTTAGAGCATTTTACAACATATGCAAATAAGATGCAAATTAGACAATGGCATCATCTAGCGACTTCTAGGACAGCCAATAGTTTTTTTTTAACTGAAAAGATGGCGATTTGGTCAAATCTAGTGACTTTTTTAGGCATCGTTGGGGAGTTTTCTGGCATTTGGGGACTGGTGCCATTGACAGGTTCGCCCCGTCCGAAGGCAGTCAGAAGGCTAGCTTCTGCGCCACACTGCAAACCACGATACCATAGGGGTGGAGCTTGCCCTGTTTTACACAGCGAGATCAAAAATGCAAATGTTTCTTAATCTTCAGTAAGCCTTGATAAAAGCAGAGGATGTGTCTATTGTGTTTATATTTTAATAATTTTCTATTGCTATTTACACCACACTGAGTCATGTTAATGTGAGTCATACAATAAACACAGCATCATTCCTTATTCGCTGTTCAGTTGTGATGATTTAAAAAAGTGTCTCACTTTGGGAGGCCAAGATCAAATATTAAATGTATTTTATTTTGATTAAATGATGGCCAAATTTAAAATAACAAACCAAGAATCAAAGTGTATTTGTAGTTCCTACAAGGTTATGTTTTTTTCCTACAGAACAAAATATGCAAATAACATGCAAATTAGACGGTGGCGTCATCTGGTGACTTCTTGGACAGCCAATCAATACTTTTCTTACTGAAAGGTTGGCAACACCAAACATAGTAATATAGTATAATCTAACTTTATTTGTAAATATATAATTGTATATTATGAACATGGCCTATAAGCCGTTCACATCCGGGGGGTAGCAGTGAATTTACATAGTCTCCTCCCGCCGTAAAAGGACAAAGAAGCAGAAGCAGCAAAAGAAAAGTTGGCCACAGCGACCTTGTGATCTTTTACGTCCCATCTCAGCCGCCGTACTGGTCCCCAACTCCACGCTCGCGTCGTCCAGACTACGTTTAACAGACAAAACAAGGTAATGTAACGTCTCCATCTCCAACAATAATGAAATGTGAACTCGTGTACAATCCAATTTCAATCCTATTACCAACGCAACAAGAACGCCTTCGCCCGGATGTAATTGCTCGCTTTTGCAGTCCCATTATCCGGGTTAGCCGTCCCATTAGCCGGGTTAGCCGCTAGCTGGCTAGTAGCTGTTAGCGGTGGTTTACTGACATGTAACATGTAAACAAGTCGCTCACCAAACACCGACTAGTGGCGGGTGTGCTTTTGGTTTTACTGGCAGATAAAGTGTGCGTGTGTGTCCGAAGTGTAGCAGCTAGTTGAGCTAGCAGAGGTAGCTGCTAATGTGGGATGCAGGCTAGCCAGGTTGGAAGTAGCAGCTTGTGAAACTGTGTGTGAGTAGTATAATAAGTATAATAAAATAATATAATAACAGTATAATAGCTGTAATAATAGCTACTAGTCTGCCAGGGCAGCAGCTCATATTTTTTTTTACCAGATTTACCTGAATAATAGTAAAAACCAGCAGCTGGCAGAGCCAGGCAGTCACCAGTCTGCTTAGCGGAATTGAAATGTTGACGTTCTAGAATAAACGCAGTCAAATGCCAAGGGAAACTCCTTTGGATTATGAAGTTTCCCTTGGCAAAGCAATTTTGCTCAGCGCTTAAAGGCAGCTTGACTCCCATTCAGCTGTCATGATGCCGGACAAGACACACAAGGAAAAATAGTGTTGATATTTGTAGCAACTCGTGTTGTTTTTCTGTGTAGACTTTCCAACACACACCAAGGATGAGTCTCAGAAAGCAGACGCCCAGTGATTTCTTGAAGCAGATCATCGGCAGACCAGTGGTGGTCAAGCTCAACTCCGGTGTGGACTACAGAGGTAGTATCAAGATGAGCGGCGGTGATCAATTTTGATCATTGCCATTGTGAAATACAGTTTAAAAAAAGAATCCGTACATTCATGCAGGTGTCCTGGCCTGTCTGGATGGTTACATGAACATCGCCATCGAGCAGACAGAGGAGTATGTCAACGGACAGCTGAAGAACAAATATGGTGATGCGTTCCTACGAGGAAACAATGGTAAGAGTGCACATTGCATTCATCGCTGAGGGGTTTTTACAAACATTCGTTTTCTTAAGAATGTACTGCAATAAAGAGCAAATATTCCAGGTTGTGGTTTGCTAGTCATTTAATATCTTCTTTTTTTTTTTTTACACAATGCTAAGTTAAAACAACTGTCCAAATTTTCCACATGAATAGACCTTTTTATTAGTTATTTTTAGAACAGCATTTAAAATATTATTAAGTATTTAAATACTTTTATCAACCAGACATATTATGATACTTTGTGATAGTTTACTAATCCTCCATATTATATATAAATAAAACATTTAAAAGTACTATCCATCCAGCCATTCATTTTCTATGCTGCTTATCCTCACTAAGGTCACGGGGGTAGGCTGGAACCTATCCCAGCTTTGGGCGAGAGGTGGAGTACACCTTGGACTGGTTACCAGTCCATGGATGGATACAATATACATAAAATGTTATTATTTTAGATGATATTACGTAAGTATAATAAAATTAAAAGAAATCAAGACAATATCAGATAAACAACTCCATTCCATTCCATTTAATGGAACAACTCCAATGCATATTAAATGTTATGTAATAGATGTGTTTTCATTTTCAATCATTTTGTAATGTATTAATTTGTATTGTTAATTAAATAAGCCTATATTAAATTTCTATCATTTTAAATTCTCACAAACCATTTTCTTAATTGCCAGTCCAGGGTGTACCCCGCCTCTCGCCCAAAGCCAGCTGGGATAGGCTCCAGCATACCCACGACCCTAATGAGGATAAGCGGCATAGAAAATGAATGAATGAATGAAATGATTATCTGAAGTATAATTCCTACATTTATAGACATATTTTAAAGATCTATTCATAATAATGGATCATTACACATAAAATATAATTAAAATTTCATTTTCAGTAATTTACTTTTTTAATCACAAAATATTAATGATTTAAATCATTTTATGTGCTTTAAAAAAAAGAAAAAACTTGTTTAGCTCCCTTTTGTTGAGTTTAACTCATCAACATCCTTGAATTAAGGAAGTGTTATCACTGCCATGTTGCTCATAAACAAAATACAATGAAATGTACATGTGAGTCTTTGCTTTGTCTCTCCACAGTTCTTTACATCAGCACACAGAAGAGGAAAGTCTAGCCCAATGGCGTTCTTTTTTTCCTGTTTTGGTTCTTGTGGGAATACTTTTTTGTTTGATGAACCTTCAATACTGAAGAATGTTTTGTGTTTTTTGTAAAAGTGGAAATTTTTATTAAAGCCTCCTGATTTTTGACTCAGATTTTAGTTTGCAAACATGATTGGTTTTGTAAAAGTGATTTAAGTAAGTGCAATAATTAAATGTGTTTGCAATTTTGAAAAATTGTTCCCAATGGAAATATTAAAACTAGAAATAATTTAAATCCAGGCTCAAACTGTCCCATCATTAAACGTGAAAATGTACACAAACTGAAGTTTTAAGACCTACAAGTGTAACAATGATCTAACTACAACCCCTAAAGAGCATATACGGGTGTGGCACGCTGAGCCTTGCGGGGGGCCTTTGACGGCATGCATCTCATATCATTTCACATCAATATCTGTCATACAAGTGTAAAAAAGTTAACTTGTGTATATTAAAAGGTAAACATTTGCATACCCGCCATGAACGCAACATTTAATTATGGAGGGAGATTCAGTCTACTCTCCTTTTCCATGTCATCTGTTTTCCTGTTTTGTGGTTATCATTGCCTTTTTTCATCTTTGGTGGTGATGACACAAGTTGTCTGCTACTTTCTTGTGCTATGCACAAATGTCAACCCAAAGTGTATACTGCAGTCCTTTCAATAGCAGGACAGTGCTTGAGTTTTTGTTTAATTCATTGCATCCTTAGATGAAATTCCCTGAATAATATCTCAAGCTTCTCCTCTGCCACTGGCAGTTTAGCAAAGCATTAATGAAACTAAATCATTCCAAGTTTATATCCCTGGAGCGAGCAATAAAGACTGTTCCCACTACTGTTTTAACCACAAGGCTTCAAACAGATAATATTTTGTGTGTGTATAAATTTGTAATTGATCTTGATAAAAACTTGCTTGCACAGAGAAACTCATTACTGGATGACCTTTTGTGTTGTGCTCATTTCATAGCAACTGTGGAGGAAAATACAGAGCCAGTCTATCCGCGTTT
This sequence comes from Oostethus manadensis, assembly GCA_024372805.1. Classification (NCBI taxonomy): domain Eukaryota; kingdom Metazoa; phylum Chordata; class Actinopteri; order Syngnathiformes; family Syngnathidae; genus Oostethus; species Oostethus manadensis. The sequence goes on from QODF01000076.1 coordinate 411,542, forward strand.
TTAACATCAGATAAGATTTTTGACATGCTACCTAATGCTTCCATTTGACAAACAGCGGCGGTATGTTATATGCTTCAGTCTGCAGTAAGCGGTGCCTGTGTAACTGCTACACAATGCGGGGGAAGTCCATCACATGGCCATTCAAATAGCCATTACCTCAAAGCACAATGGGAGTGTGACTGCAGGAGCGACGCCACCTGCAGGCTGCAGGCATATATATATATACATCAATCTGTCAATCTGCCACTCCGAGTCCGCCATACACCCACGTATGCAAGAGACCTGACTATTTGTTGATATAGTGACCATTTGTGGGAGGGCCAGGCCTCTTAGGTTGGATTTATATCGAATATAAAAGTAAAACATCATTTTGAAGGGATGGGAGAATCACTCTGGGAATGTTCTGAGATCCTGTGTTAAAGCCAATAAGAGCAAATGAATGTTACTTATTAGGATTTGTACCATAGCTGACATGTAGTCTTAGTATTTCTCTTCTTTAGACTGCAAACGAACAGCGCCTGTGCTGGTGCCAGCCAAGTAGTTCACTCCATTTGCTGCAAAACACAATCAGTGGCATAATCCTTAATGATTGATTATTCCCTGCACTACAGCAGAGGTTGAATACCCAACAAAATAAAATGAATATTGTAGGAGAAAGTGCAGAGAAAGGGAAAGGCCCCACAGTCGTGTGTGTTAGACTGGGCAGAGCTACAGCCTTAGCTATGTTTAAAAGAAGCTCTTAGCGCGGGTGGAGGACAAGAAGTAAAGTCACTATCACGCAGCCGTGCACATACATTTTGGGAACGTCTTACACGATGGGGTCTATATTGAAGTTGCTGACAAAAGCGGCTAATAGGTTGGATGGGACCAGTCACTCTGGCAGAAGGACCCGCCCACAGCAAAGGCTGTAGGAGGGTCCATGAATAGACATTGCTTTTTCCATTTAGCGTCAGGCATCCGGTAAATACAGAGAGGAAAAGCACCTGGAATAGACAAAGACAAAAGAAAAAAATCGATCATGAAATGGAAAAAACAATGACAATACACAAAAAGCAATGACAACATGGAATTAGAACGCACAGAAAAGAAAGAGATGTTAGTTCACATCTCACAGAAGGATTGTGGATGATGATCAAAATTTCCAAAAAGTTATTTTTGGCCACAAGGACCACTCTGTTAAGTAAATTTCCCCTCCCCTTATGTAAGTTGGTAATCTCCAGGTATGAGATTGTATATACATTTTGTTAAACCTAACACACCAGTAGAAGGTTAAAAAAATGAATTGGAAAATATACCCGACAGAATAGAATCACTAAATTCTGATCTAAATGGCTCTTCTAACGTACTCCAGCGGCCTTCCGACGAGAAGGATAAAGTCAGCGCCGAGAGTTGGAGTCCACAGCTTTTGTAGATGTCTTCCAGACGGGTGAGGGGTGAGCGAGTTACAGTATCCCAGCATTCCTCTGTGGATGAGTGTTTACAATAGCCATTCAGTCACATTGGCTTGTAGACACCTGGGGGCCCTATATGAACGGATGCAATTTTTTTACATAATGATGAAGTACGTTCACATTATGAACTATGAGAACGTACTTTATCTTATTTGTCCCTATAATTACTTGTTCTAAATGCAATGTTTTATCCACTCAGCTAGCCAATGAATAAAGCAGTATATAAAACAGTGTTAACCTTTATCAGTCGCCGCTAGTGTTTGAGCAGGAACTGATGTAGCCTGCTGGAATGCGAGGTGAAATATCTTCCAAGACAACCTCAACAGTCCAGCTGCCATCGATCCAATGCCGTGCAAAAGCATTCACAGAGGTGACTGAAACGGAACGGAAGGACAAGGCGTCTATTAGCGTGACTGCTGCTGTATTTGAGGGGAAATATGCTGAATGTAGTTTTAAAAAGTTAGCTGAAAAGCAGTGTGGCCCCGTTCAGCTTTAGATTCATCAAAAAGAAAGCTGCATGTTGTGCTTTTTTAAAAAAGTGCCTTTATAAACATCTTTTTTTATTTTTATTTGAACACATGCGCACTCCGGCCCCCGCAAGGAGACAAAGAGCTGCCAAGGTCAGACTTGACTTGGGGACGACAAACACGTTATTGACCATGACCTAGAGTTTAAAAAAGCAAGCAGGAGGGAGGAGCTATAGGGAACGATGTAGGCATTGACTAATGTGTACACGCTGAGATGCATTATGGCGCCCAATGATGGTGTTAGTACAGGCAAATATTTACCCACCGGAGCAATAACTGAGCCGCTGGCTGTGCGGCGAACCCAATTAATTAATAGGTTTCATGCATGTAATGTGACATCATGCTACCTAACAAACAACTACAGATATGCACATAACACATAGCATTGTATTTTGCCACGCCCTTTACAGCTTCTTGACGTGGCTGTAAACAACATTGTACAACTCGGGTAAGCAAGTATCTGAGAAATATTTGTGACTATGTGGCTCAAGGAACTCCACAAATTTGGTGAATCCACCATCTTGCATGACAGAAAAGGGCTGATCCAATCCAATGTGATACACGCCATCATTTTCCAGTTGATGGCTTTCGCCCTGGGAATTGGAAGGAAGATGTCTTGGTTCCGCCTGGCATAACCAACGCTTTGCAGTCATTACAAATTGCAAGTTTACTATCCAAAGTAGACACTTGAAAATAATTCCAAACCACAGAAATAGCAAGGCTTTTTGATGAGGTCATCATTTGTAAATATCTCCGTTGTATGCGAGGCCATAGGTCTCTATACAGCTCTCTTTAAAATGGCTTTTCATTATAGATAGAAAAAAAAATCACATTTTTATGCCAATATCAGGCCAACAATATCGGGGGGCATCCCTTAGCCCGGTGCTACCAAGAACACTGAAAATCATTTTATCTTCAAAAGGGGGCGCTGCAAATAAAGTTTGGGTACCACTGATTTATAGCAAAAAAACAAAATCAAATAAATTTGTATTTAATTTCTGTAATTTAAAATTTTTCCAAACAAAAATCAAAATTATTTTATTTATTCATTTTTTTAAATGATGTACAAAATAATCATATTAATAATTTTAAATAATGATTTAGTAATGCATATTAAAATATAAATGAATGAATGCATTTTAATTGTCAATCATTTCTTTATTCAGATATTTTTAAACACATTTGAATACGTTTGTATAAAATGTCGATCATTTTAAATTGATCCCTCAAAATTTCTTTGTTGTTAATATTTTACATAAAACAGTCATTACTTAATATTTTATGAATTTATTTGAATAATTTTCAAATAGTCATAATATACTATATTGTAAATTTTCCTTTTCAGTCATTCTTCATTTGTTTAGATATTTTTAACAAATTCAACTCAAAATCATAATACATTTGAACACACAATTTAATGAATAAACATTTTTGTTTATTAAGTAAATTCAGTTATAATAATATCATATTGTAATAATAAAATACTGTACCTTCATTATTATTATTATTATTATTCATTTGCTGTGGCGACCCCTGAAGGGATAAGCTAAAAGGAAAAGATTATTTATATTTATTTATTTAATGCATTTTACCATTATTATTTGGAATCTGTCCAGAAACCTAGTAGTTAGCGTAAACAAGCTACGTGCTACAAGACAAGACAGATACTGGAAAATATTGTAATAACCATCTATTGCTGCAGAAAGCAAAGCTAAATGCTACATAACCATCTTCCATCCATCCATCTTCTATGCCGCCTACCAGTACAAAACCATCAGTCGGTGGCAAATATGCTATTTTTCTGGTACACATTAATATGGTATTAATGTGTCAATCAAAGGCCAGCATGAATGATATGTGGACTGTGCAGCAGGTGTGCCTAATGTTGTGTCCCGGATGCATCATCCACTGCAGAGTTCTGTCCACAAAGGTGAGCGATGGAGGCGAGAGGACAAAGGAGGCGGGACGCGGTGACAGGCGCTGCAAAAAACACTGTAAAGACAGTTAAGGCTTGCAGCACCACCATCTGCTTGAGCTGCAACACTACACAGCCATGGAGGGAGGTGTGTGTGTGTGTGTGTGTGTGTGCATGCATGGGGGGGAGTGGTATGACTGTGACCCTGACTGATCACTGCAGCATGACTGTCTTGCCTTTTTCACATCAGACAAGGACAAATGGTGGCTTTTGTCTCATCATTTACATCCATGCAAATGTTTGGAAACAGCAACATTAGCCAGGCGTTTGGGTAATTGCATGAGGATGCAACTCATCCAATGACAGCAGCCATATTTGGGTGGTTAGCCTGGCAGCAAAACAACAAATTACTTTCCACCCCACCCCGCTCTAAACATATTACAGTTCTGGGCAGCTGCCAGACACTCTGTGGATTACTTTGCACGGCAGACAAATTGGCAATCGGCGTGCCCGAGTAATGGAGGCTAATTGCTTGAGTGCAGGGTTAGTTTGTGTTTCAAACAAATCTCCATCGGGTCGCGGGCAAACCCGGGCCATTATATTTTTAAAAAGCCACCGAAAATTGCTGTTTGGCTGGTGATTAGTTGCACCCAGTAAAGACTCACGTTAGCATTAGCTGTACGGGAAACAACAACTCACCCATGGAGCATAAGATGCTTACTACCTGGTACATTAGACCGGTGACACCGCACAGCAGGGCGATCCAGACTTTTTCCATTAAAAGCCAAGGATGTCCAGTTAAGATGCTAAACGCAGCTAAGTACTGTACATACGTGCATATTGTAGGTCACAGGTGTCAAACCCGAGGCCCGGGGGCCACACCTGGCCCGCCACATCATTTAAAGTGGCCGCGAAAGCCTGGTAAGAATGTGCTTCAATAAATTACCTCATCTCTCTTGCTGAATTGATTTGTTTTGTCAATTTGGACAGAAAAAAATGCACGGCATGCAGCTGCACATCTTCTGAATGAAAATACCGTCACATCACGCAACAACATAATCCGAGCCTAAATCATAAATACTACGATGTACACATAAAATCAAAGCAAAGTATCTGGTATATTGGTAAAAAAAATAGCTAGAACTATAAAGTATTATATAAAAAGAATCATCTAATGCATGGGAAATTGCATAACATCATGTGGCAATTACACATTCGTATACATTTGCAGTAAATTCGCTGTCATTATGGGCCCTCTGAGGGTAGCCAGAACTGTGATGTGGCCCTTGATGACTGTAGGAGTGACACCCCTGTTGTCGGTCAATGTACTGTATGCTAAGCCGGTGGTTCACAAACATTTTTGCAGGGCCCCCCCTTTCACAGTAAAATACGGTAATAATGAAGCGTCTTCGTGGTAGCCTCATGCCCCCCCTGTCATAATACCGGGCCCCCCCTAGGAGAAGCCCCCCCCCAGTTTGAAAGTCACTGCGCTAAGCTCTCTGAACAACCTTTGGTTTTATACAATAGGTGAAAAAGCAAATTATTACTGTAAATATTGAGTCATACATCTTATTAATGATTCAGTCATTTAATGAGGGCCAATAAAAAAGAGCTGCGAGTCAAAAATGGCTCCTGGGGCGCTACTAAAGTCTGGACACAAGGGCAAAAATGTATAATTTCATGAAATGAAACTTTTGGAATATTAACACGTAACATCTTCAAAATGGTTTCTAACATTTGTGATGCAAAGGTTCATGCAAGATTCACGAGAACTCGATCCAATAAAACCTCAATAACTCTCTTCGTACAGACTTTAGGGACACCCTGCAGGTATCGCCACTAATGCGATAGGGGAGCAGATTGCTGCTGTTGAAAACGTTTTTGCTGACTGCAGTGCATTTTTGTAATCAAGCATATCAGGACTATTAATATCCTATATTGCGCAATAATTAGATGTGGGGAAATATAATTTCTTCTGACTGCAGCACATTTCTTTTCTTAAAGATTTTAAATTCAAAATTTCTAAAATTGTGTCAAGACGCTTAAAAAATGATGTATTTCACAATAATTGAAATGAAAAAAAATTTTTTTTTGCTGACTGAAATGCATTAGTGTCCTTCAAAAAATATATTACAAGATAGTATAAGATAGTATATTTACAATAAATACATTGAACAAAATGGACTTTTTGCTTTTTCCCCTAAAATGCTACATTAAGTAATAATTAAGAGTAAAAAAACATTTTTGCTGACTGGAGTGATTTATGATTTTTATTACTTTTTAAAAAAATTCTGCTGTCATCTCATTTGAAAAAAATGTTTTTATTGATGACTGTAGTGCATTGTTTTCCTGTAAAAAATATGTTAGAAATTCTCAGGTCAAGAGGGGACTAAAATACTATATTATGTAATAAATATATGAAAAAATGATGTTTTTGCTGGTTGCAGTGCATTGTCTTCTTGTAAAAAATATCAGCAATAGTTTTTGCTGACAGTTCTCATGTCAATATGCTATAAAAATCATGTATTTTACAATAATTACGATGAAAAAAAGTGCTATATTATGCAATAATTAGGTGAGGGAAAAATGTTTTGGAAGAAAAATGCATAAAAATGCTGTACTTCACAACAATTACACTGTACTGCTGGTACTGCTGAGTTGTTTTCTTTTGCGGACTGCAGTGCAATGTTTTTCTGTTCAAAATATTAGAAATTATCCTGTCAACGAGCTTATCAAAATGCCATATTTCCGTTTTGCTGACTGCATTGTATTATTTTCTTATACGTTCTTATGTCAGGAGGCTATATGAACGCAATATTTGACAATAATTACACTGAAAAAAACGTATTGTTACGTTATTGTTACGTTTTGATAACAGTAGTGCAATGTTTTCTTGTAAAAGAATATTTGGAAATTCTCATGTCAAGAGGTGTTTAAAATGCTATATTTTACAATAGTAAGGTACTAATAAAATGTGGAAAAATATATATATTTTTTGAAAGCAGTGTATTATTATTATTATTATTATTTTTTTTTTATTATTGCATCAAGAAGCTATAAAAATGCTCTATTTGACAATAATTAGATTAAAAAATACATTTTGCTGACTGCAGTGCACTCATATTTTTTATATTTATATTATATATATTGTAATTTACCCCTCCGTGAATCACCACCTTACCGCGGTGGAAGGGTTTGAGTGCCCGAGTGATTCTAGGAGCTATGTTGTCGGGGGCTTTATGCCCCTGGTAGGGTCTCCCAAGGCAAACGGGTTCTAGGTGACGAGCCAGACTAAGAGTGATTCAGAAGACCCTTATGAAAAAAACTAAGAGGAGTGACTGCACCTCGCCCGGACGTGGGATACCGGGGCCTCACCCTGGAGCCAGGCCTGGGGGGGGGGCTCGCAGGCGAGCGCCTGGTGGTCAGGTCTTCACCGATGGGACATGGCCGGGCCTAGCCCGAAGAAGCCACACGGGAACTCCCCCCCCCCGCAGACCCACCACCTGCAGGGGCAAGCATAAGGGTCCGGTGCTGTGTGATTTGGGCAGTGGTCGAGGGCGGGTGTCGGGGCGACCTGGTCTTCGGCGGCCAAATCTGGTTCTTGGGACATGGAATGTCACTTCTCTGGTGGGGAAGGAGCCCGAGCTTGTCGAAGAGGCGGAGACATTCCGACTAGATATAGTCGGACTCACCTCAACCCACAGTTTGGGCTCTGGAACCAAATTCCTTGAGAGGGGCTGGACCTTGTTCTTCTCTGGAGTTGCCGCAGGGGAGAGGCGGCGAGCTGGTGTGGGCTTATTGTTAGCCCCCCGGCTTGGTGCCTCTGTGTTGGAGTCATCCCCAGTAAACGAGAGGGTTATTTCCCTACGCCTTAGGGCTGGGGAAAGGGTCCTGACTGTGGTTTGTGCGTATGCGCCGAACGGCAGTTCAGAGTACCCAGCCTTCTTGGAGTCTATCAGAGGGGTTCTGGAGAGCACCCCAGCTGGTGACTCCATAGTTCTGCTGGGAGACTTCAACGCCCATGTGGGCAATGACAGTGTGACTTGGAGGGGCGTGGTTGGGAGGAACGGCCTCCCTGACCTGAACCCGTGCGGTGTGTTGTTGCTGGACTTCTGTGCGAATTACAGTTTGTCCATAACGAACACCATGTTCGAACATAAGGATGTCCATAAGTGCACTTGGCACCAGGACACCCTAGGTCGCAGGTCTATGATCGACTTTGTGGTCGTATCATCAGACCTGCGTCCGTATGTTCTGGACACGCGGGTGAAGAGAGGGGCTGAGCTGTCAACTGACCACCACCTGGTGATGAGTTGGATTAGATGGCGGGGAAGGATGCCGGACAGACCTGGCAGACCCAAACGCGTAGTGAGGGTGTGCTGGGAACGTCTGGCAGAATCTCCCGTTCGTCGAGTCTTCAACTCTCATCTCCGGCAGAGCTTCGCCTGCATTTCGAGGGAGGACCGGGATATTGAGTCCGAATGGGCCGTATTCCGTGCCTCTATTGCTGAGGCAGCCAGTTGTGGTTGCGGCCGCAAGGTGGTCGGTGCCAGTCGTGGTGGCAAGCCCCGAACCCGATGGTGGACACCGGGGGTTAGGGCTGCTGTCAAGCTGAAAAAGGAGTCCTATCGAGCATGGATGGCTTGCGGGACTCCCGAAGCAGCTGACAGGTACCGGCAGGCCAAGCGGCACGCGGCTTCGGCGGTGGTCGAGGCAAAAACTCGGGTGTGGGAGGAGTTCGGTGAGGCTATGGAGCACGACTTTCGGTCGGCCTCGAAGAGGTTCTGGCAAACCGTCCGACACCTCAGAAAGGGGAAGCAGCCCCCAGTTCACACTGTTTACAGTGCGGACGGGGGCTTGCTGACCACGACTGTGGATATAGTTGGTCGGTGGAAGGAATACTTCGAGGCCCTTCTCAATCCCACTGACATGCCTTCCATAGAGGAAGCAGAGTCTGAGGATACGTACGTGGACAGTTCTATCACCGTGGCTGAGGTAATTGGGGTAGTCAAATCACTCCCCAGTGGCAAGGCTCCGGGGGTAGACGAGTTCCGCTCAGAATTTCTCAAGGCTCTGGATGTTGGAGGACTGTGTTGGTTGACACGCCTCTACAACATTGCATGGAAGTCAGGAACAGTACCTCTGGACTGGCAGACCGGGGTGGTGGTCCCCATTTTTAAAAAGGGTGACCGGAGGGTGTGTTCCAACTATAGGGGGATCACACTCCTCAGCCTTCCTGGGAAAGTCTACTCCAGGGTGCTGGAGAGAAGGGTACGACCGTTAGTCGAACCTCGGTTAGAGGAGCTGCAATGTGGTTTTCGTCCCGGTCGCGGAACACTGGACCAGCTCTACACCCTTGCAAGGGTACTCGAGGGTATGTGGGAGTTTGCCCAACCAGTCTACATGTGCTTTGTAGACCTGGAAAAGGCATTCGACCGTGTCCCTCGTGGTGTCCTGTGGGGGGTGCTCCGGGAGTACGGGATTGATGGTCCGCTTCTACGTGCCATTCGGTCCTTGTACAATCGAAGCAGGAGCCTGGTTCGCATTGCCAGCAGTAAGTCGAGCTTGTTTCCGGTGAACGTTGGCCTCCGCCAAGGCTGCCCTTTGTCACCGATTCTGTTCATAATCTTCATGGACAGAATTTCTAGGCGCAGTCAAGGTGTTGAGGGAGTCCAGCTTGGTGACCTTAGGATCTCGTCTCTGCTATTTGCAGACGATGTGGTCCTTATGGCCTCATCAGGCTGTGACCTTCAGCGTTTACTGGAGCGGTTTGCAGCTGAGTGTGAAGCTTCTGGGATGAGACTCAGCACCTCCAAATCCGAGGCCATGGTTCTCAGTCGGAAACGGGTGGACTGTACCCTCCGGGTTGGGAGTGAGGTCTTGCCTCAGGTGGAGGAGTTCAAGTATCTCGGGTTCTTGTTCACGAGTGAGGGAAGGTTGGAGCGTGAGATCGACAGACGGATCGGTGCAGCATCTGCAGTAATGCGGTCGCTGTACCGGACCGTCGTGGTGAAGAGAGAGCTGAGCCGGAAGGCAAAGCTCTCTGTTTACCGATCGATCTACGTTCCCACCCTCACCTATGGTCATGAGTTATGGGTCATGACCGAAAGAATGAGATCGCGGATACAAGCGGCGGAAATGAGTTTCCTTCGTAGGGTGGCTGGACTCACCCTAAGAGATAGGGTGAGGAGCTCGGCCATCCGGGAGGAGCTCAGAGTAGAGCCGCTGCTCCTTCACATCGAGAGGAGCCAGTTGAGGTGGCTCGGGCATCTAGTCCGGATGCCTCCCGGGCGCCTCCCTGGTGAGGTGTTTCGGGCATGCCCAGTCGGGAGAAGGCCCCCGGGAAGACCTAGGACACGCTGGAGGGACTATGTCTCACAGCTGGCCTGGGAACGCCTTGGTGTCCTCCCGATGGAGCTGGAAGAGGTCGCTGGGGACCGGGAAGTCTGGACTTCCCTACTGAAGCTGCTGCCCCCGCGACCCGGACCCGGATAAGCGGAGGAAAATGGATGGATGGATGGATATTGTAACTTATATTCTAATAAATTGTTATATATCTTATTAGAATATTTGAAAAAAATTGTATGTCAAGAGGCTATAAAATGCTATATTTCACAATAATTTTTTTTTGGCTGACTGCAATGCATTATTTTTTGGACAAAAAATATAAAATTTACATGTTAAAATGCCCACTTGAAAAAAAACCCTAAAACTTTCGGGACTAAAAATAATATTATGAGATTTAAAGTGGTCATTTTTTTACGTGTCATTGTGTCAGAGCGAAAGTAGAGCACAGAGAGTAGAGTTGGTCACAGTCAGGTTAGCTTGGGTTAGCATCATCTCACCGCTACTCTCTAGTGCCCCGCCCCGTCCACGAACGGCTCCTTCATAGCGGTCTCAGGCAATGCCCATAAACGGAAGTTACAACTTTTATTCTCGTGAAGTTACGTTTTTACTTCAGTAATATGACCATCTTTTTCTTGTAAATATTTAAAACTATTGTCGTCAATTTGCGACTTAATTCTCAAAATCTTCATGATTTGAATACTCCATTTAACAGGCATTGCTCGAGACAGCTATAAACACGGGCTTGTTATATTACGACTTTTTTCTTGTAAAATTATGACTTTAAATCTTGTAATATTGTGACTTTTATTCTCAAAATCGTACTTTTTTTTAAATGTGGCCCTAATTTGCCAATACGGTGTGGGGAAAAATAAGCTTTAGCTGACTGTAGTGCATTTCAAAACATATTTTGGGGTGGAAATTCTGATGTCAAGAAACTATAAAAATGCTATATTTCACAATAATTACATTGCAAAAAACTCAAATCAATTTTTGCTGACTGCAGTGCATGATTTTCTTATTATTTTATTTTCTTATTCTCATTATTTGTGGGAAAAAAAAGGTTTTGCAATAATTAGGTTTATTATTACTGTATTACAAACCATTTTAACCACAAATGCTCATGTCAAGAGGCTCTAAATACGCGATAATTCACCATGTACAGGAGCAATAGCAGTGGAGGTCAGTTTGCTGCTAATAAATGCATTTTTTGTACAAAATACATCAACAAGTAGAAGTTTTGTGAGTGGGCTTCTCCACCCAGACTCAGATGGCACACAGAACATTTGCAGAGAAGACTCCTCAAGTTAGCTGGCTAGCACGCAACATATGAAGGCTCAGCAAGAGCTGCAATACTGTTTGTTCTCGGGCCTCCTAAAGGGCCTGCTTTGCTCTAACCTCGCCATCTGCATCACGCCCGCCGCCACTCGGAGCCAGACTGCACGGCGGAAGCTTGTGTGCGCGCATGCTGGAAATAGCTTCCTGGCGGATTAGAATGAAGGGACAAGGTCGCATTTCTGGCGAAGGTCGCGCGTCCTTCAGGCTAAATAAAGAGCCTGGGGCGGGGGTTTGGTGCAGGGGTCACAGGGCGGCCCGGGCAGGCCCTCGATTCACATCAACACAAGATACTGTGGAAACGAATCAATCATCACGCGTGTACCACTAACAGATCGCTAATTACAAATCAAAAGGGTGACAAAACAATCTTTACAGCTAACATTATGCGTTGTAACGTACAACTTCCAACACCGGGTTGCATGTTGCACGGAAACAAGCAGAATTTTTGCCATGACATTGAACTTGTATCTTTTTTACAAAATATCACTGGGAGAATAAAACATGCGATATGTTTCTTACTCCCAAATTATGAAAGTAAGCACGTCAGAAAGTCTTAGCTCTGTAAGGATTCTTGCTTTGACTTAATAATCATAAAAATAAAAAAAAGACCCCCCCCAAAATGCACTGGACTGCATATTACATCATTCTTTCACAACAGTAATAATTGGAACATTTTTTCCCTGACTGCAATGTATTTAAAAAAATGGAAAATCTCGCGTCAGGCTATTAAAGTCGTAATAATTACTTTGAAAAATTGACTTTTTTTGCTGACTCTAATGCAAAAATGGAAAAATTTCATGTCAGGAGCCTATGAGAAATGTAATTTTTCACAATAATTAGATTGAAAACCATGTTTTTTTTTGCTGATTGCAGTTTATCTTCTTGTAAAAAAGATTCAAAAATCTCAAGTCCAGGGGGTATTAAAATGCTATATTTCACAATAATTTGTAGTGGGGAAAACTGCATTGCATAATTTTCTTTTTTTGTGTGTTTTTAGGAATTCTCATGGACCGCACGGTGGATGAGTGGTTAGCACATTGGCCACACAGTCAGGAGATCTGGAAGACCAGGGTTCAAATCTCTGTTGGGCATCTCTGTGTGGAGTTTGCATGTTCTCCCCGTGTGTCGGTTTTCTCCGGATACTCCGGTTTCCTCCCACATTCCAAAAACATGCATGTTAGCTTAATTGGCCACAATTGTCCATCGGTGTGAATGTTTGTTTACATCTGCCCTGCGATTAACCCTGCCTCCTGCCCAAAGTCTGCTGGGATAGGCTCCAGCATCCCCGCGACCCTAAAGAGGATAAGCGGTATAGAAAATGAATGAATGAGGAATTCTCATGTCCATGGGCTTTAAAAATGCACAAGACTTCAAAAATGGAAGTTTTTGCTGACGGCTACATACTTTCTTTACTTTTCGTTTTTAACCAAATAAATTGGGTTCTTGCTCATAATCCTTGCATATTCAAGGAAGACCGGGTACAATTTGTGACAAGCAGAGTGCCCCCTGCGCCCCCCCCAAAAGTAATATCAGTATGACCTTGGGTTTTAGCCACATTTTGTATTGAATATCGCTGGAAAAAACCCCAATAGGGGTACTCCAAATGAAACAAAACCAAAGCAATCAAAAAGATACTGGAGCTAAAAAAAATAGTGAGTTCTTAGAAAAAATAGGATTCTCGCACTGACGTAGAACGTGATCGCCAGCCGAAGCATGTGCGTTCACAGTAGCTTACAGGCTAACTCTAAAACATCTCAGCACCTTTGGATCCCACAGTGACTGGGCGAGGATGTTTGTGACCGTGATCCTGCTCAAGGGTAAAAAGAAAGAAAGCCAGACCAGGAGAGTTACGACTTGTCTGGGCGGTCGCAAGGAGAGTCAACACACACACACACAAACACTCCCACACGTACAGTCTGTGATCTGGACGCGGTCCAGCATATGTGCGTGATCATGTATATGACAACACATTACGAGGCGCACAAAGGACCTTGCTTTCTGGCAGGAACATGAGGCCAATAAATTCAACGTGGCGCCAAACACCCCCCATACACATCTCCATACACCGCCACCCGACTTTTTCTCGGGTGTGTCACTTTGACACTTTTAACAAGCCACACACAAAGTGCTTAGGAAATGCTCTCTGGGGTGACACACACACACACACACACACACACAAAGGGTATTGGTTGGCATGGAGAAAGCTGCTTCGACAAGGGAGACCTCTGACATCTAATGCTTTTTAAGGTTACCTGCAAAATTCAACATGCATTTATTCTATCAGATTTTCTCTTTATTTGTTTATCTATTTCAGTTTTTCTTAAGAATTATTTTTTAATTATAAAACTTATTATAAATCCACATGCAAATGTCAGCGTTCTTACAATGAATGTATTAACTATTTTGAATTATTGACGCCTACAAAAAAATAATATATATCTATATATATATCTATAGTATACTGTATGATAATATACATAACATAACGAAGTTATGTATGCAAAAATACTATTACTATTATTTATAATTTAGTATGTGTTTTTTGTGTGTCTACATAGTTCTACATTTTTCATTTGTGTAATGATGTATACTGTATATTTTAATTAGTATTATTGCTTTAAGTCCATATGCACAATTCTTACACTATTTGATGTATTATTATTATTATTTATAAATTATTACAATTGTTTTAGTTAAAATATCAGTATGTCACATGTTTGTATGTTTGTAGTGTATTTATTATGATTTTGTGTTATTTCTGGTCAATAAAATGTATGATCATATTTGATAAATTACTGTTAAATCAGCATTATTATTGTTATTTATTCATTGCATTTTTTGTGTTCATGGCAACTTAATGTAATCTTGTCTTTGTTTTGAATATATTTCTATTATTACAATTACTGTTATATTTACCTGAAGTGCATATAAATTCAACCATCATATTGATATATTTAGTATACATATTAGGTATATTTTATTGTTATAAGTCTACAAACACAATTCAGCACGCAAAATATATTTTTCCATTATTATAATATTAAAATTGGTTAAAAATCTTCCTATCTTATAATTATAATATTAAATCACAACTTGTTTTTCTCAATGCCTGAGCTCCTTCTGCCATCTAGTGGCCAATATTGGCAGTGCATCTTCCTCCGCCTCCTGACAGAGAGTGAGGCCTCCTTCATCTCGCCCTTTTTTGTAAATTGACCTGGATTTGTTTCCTTTGCCGCAGCATAACAAACAAACAAAAGAAGTCCGGAGTTGCGCCCCCGCAGCAATTCCCATATCCATCCTTCACCCCCCACCACCACCCCAAAAATGGGTCCCCTTTATAAGATTGCCTGTTTGAAGCTGTACAGAAATGAAAAATTAAAAAGACCTGGGTGCTTCAATGTGCCTGGTTGATGAATAATTAAGAAGTATGGATTTCCGGATAATGGAGAATAAAGTTTCCATACATTTGGATGTCATTTCATTGAAGAAGGAACATGCAAGTAGTGTTGAAAGTAATAGCAGTGCAATGTGACTAACCAGATTAAGTACTGTTATTAGTATATTTTTATTGCTACATGGCAAACAAATTACCAGTAAGTGCAGTAGATTCTCAGAAAACAAGACCCAGCATTCATGATATGCACGCTCTTAAGGCTGTGCAATTGGGCAATTAGTTGACAGGGGGGTGTTAAAACAGTCGTGAATCAGGTGGCCCCTACTCAAGCATGAAACCAGCACTTTTTGAAAATGCATTTCTCTTTGAAAACCTGAGGAAAATGGGTCGTTCAAGACATAGTTCAGAAGAACCATGTACTTTGAATAAAAAGTTGATGGCAGAGGGGAAAACTTATGAAGAGGTGCAAAAGAGTTTTAGCTGTTCAGCTAAATGATCTCCAATGCCTTTAAAATGGAGAAAGACACGTGGCAGAAAACGGAAGACAACTATCGAAATGGATCAAAGAACAACCAAAATGGCAAAGGCTCGGCCAATGATCAGCTCCAGGATGATCAAAGAGTCTGGAGTTACCTGTAAGTACTGTGACAGTTAGAAGACATCTGTGTGAAGCTAATCTATTTACAAGAATCCCCCACTAAGTCCCTCTGTTAAATAAAGGCATTTGCCAAAGAACACATCTACTGGCCTAAAGAGAAAGGGAGGAACATTTTGAGGACTGGTGAGAGTAAAATTGTTCTTTTCGGGTCCAAAAGGCTGCAGACAGTTTGTGACACGACCCCCAAACTCAGAATTCAGCCACAGTACACAGTAAAGACAGTGAAGCATGGTGGTGCAAGCATCATGATTATGGGCATGTTTCTTCTACTATGGTGTTGGCCTATTTATCCCATAGCAGGGATCATGGATCCGTTTGCATATGTCAGAACACTTTAAGAGGTCATGTCGTCTTATGCTGAAAAGGACATGCCCTTGAAATGGGTGTTTCAACAAGACAATGACCCCAAAGAGACTAGTAAACCAGCAAAATCTTGGTTCCAAACCAACCAAATTTATTTTATGGAATGGCCAGCCCAATCCCTGGACCTTAATCCGGTAGAGAATTTGTGGGGTGATATCAAAAATGCTGTTTCTGAGGCACAACCAAGAAATGTTAATGAATTGAGAAATGTTGTTAAAGAATCTTGGAGAGGAATAAGAGCTGAAAGGTGCCACAAGTTGGTCGACTCCGCGCCACACAGATGTGAAGCAGTTATAAAAAACTGTGCTCCATCCATCCATCCCTTTTCTATGCCGCTTATCCTCATTCGGGGCGCGGGTATGCTGGAGCCTATCCCGGCTGATTTTGGGCGGGAGGCGGGGTACACCCTGGACTGGTCACCAGTCAATCACAGGGCAGACGTACAGACATTCACACTCTAATGGACAATTTAGAGTCGCCAATTAACCTAACATGCGTGTTTTTGGAATGTGGGAGCAAACTGGAGTACCCGGAGAAAACCCACGCACGCACGGGGAGAACAAAAAAGTTTGTAGAAAATAGTTTTCCAGAGAGGTGATATTCCACGTACCGACAACTAGCTTCTGTA
The DNA here is from genome assembly GCA_024372805.1 of Oostethus manadensis. NCBI lineage: Eukaryota > Metazoa > Chordata > Actinopteri > Syngnathiformes > Syngnathidae > Oostethus > Oostethus manadensis. Next base: position 428,161 of record QODF01000076.1, read on the forward strand.
GCCGAGGATCGGACCGCCAAGGACTCCGCCTCCGGCTGCAACCCAGCTCTATTCGCAACCGACCCCTTTGGCCCCTCCCACGAGTGGTGAGCTCATGGGAGGGGGGACCCACGTTACCCCACGGGTGCAGGCTCGGCCACCGGACGGTCGCCATCGTGCCCCGCCTCCGGGCCTGGCTCCACAGGGGGGCCCCGGTGACCCACGTCCGGGCGAGGAAAAACGAAGTCCAATTGTATTATTCATCATTAGGGTCTTTTGAGGTCCTAATGCACAACCCAATTGCACAACCTTAAGAGCGTGCATATCATGAATGCTGGGTCTTGTTTGTTTTCTGAGAATCTACTGCACCTACTGGTGATTGGGTTTCCATGAGCAACAAAAATATAGGAATAACAGTACTTCATCTGGTTAGTCACATTACACTGCTTTTATTTTGAACTCTACTGTATTTATGTGTGGGGCTGTGTGCTTGTACCTGACCTGTATCCTTATTCCTCGGCGCCCGGAGACGGTAAAATATTCACAGTAAGTTTGTTGCCATGATAAACTTCTAGAAAAGGATTTTTGAAAAGGCAGAGATCTCACCCAAACAGGACATGTGCCCCGCTGGGGGTCCTCAACATATTAATGCCACATCACAACCGGCAGGATCCATATTGCACCTCCGCTACGAGGCCACTCGATAAAAACATGTCGAAATTGAAATGAGAAGGTTCATGTTGTTGAATAAAAAACAACTCTGAGATTGATTTTGAATTCTACCCATAATACACTTGACACGAGAGCTGCATCACATATAAAAAGGATGACTTTTGACCGACACTTATTATGAATATTTGAATTATATATAATTATATGCATATTATATTATAATTATTATGGTGGTAGTTTGTGGCTGTTGACGAGACAATACGTTTTAAAGGACACGCAGAGGTAGATCAAACTGGTACTTCAAACGCAGCCACTTCCATCTCGCAGAGTTACTAAAGGTGGGTGCCTACAGCCACAGTTAATACAGGCCGCCCTCCTTTTGCGATGTTCTGAATTGTGCCGTTTTGTGGTTGCGTTTAAGAGTCAAATTGCATGCCAATATAGGAAAGACGGCGGTCTATTGAATCGAGGGGTTAATTGGAGCATTTAGGCTATCCTTAAAGTGTGTGTGGAAAGACGTTGCTTGCCGGTAAGTCCAATAGCAGAGCAAGTGGCTCCGCTTGCACAATGCATGATAAATCCTGGTAATATAGCGCGCCATGTAGCGGTGCTCTAGTGGGCCACATAAAGTCTATTTAAGGAGGAATTCCTCCTCCTCTCCTCTCCTCTCCTCTCCTCGTTGGCTTTATTTGTCCCCCTGCAGCCATGAATCACACGCAGCTTTCTCCATGACTCATCGCGGCTTTAACTCTTCATCATGAAAGTCTGCTGACAACTTTATGGCCGTTGTGTGTGCGTGCGTGCGCGTGCTAATGAAGTATGAGAAGCATCTTCGACCAAAGAGAGGCAAAAGCTCACGAGTCTTGAATCAGGGCAAGGCTTTTTGTGTCATTGTGATTCTTTCTTTCCTTCCCGGGCATTCCTCCTTTCCTACTTTTCCTACCCCCTTTTGCGTCCCTCCTTACCCTCGTTTCCTAACACCTCTCCTCAGTCCTCACCATCTGTTGCACCTGTGTCCTGATCTTCGTCCACGTTGCGCGCGACCTCTGTCCCTATACCCCAATTTGTGTCCTTCCTTAGTGTGCTTCTCCCTTCCCTTTCCTGCGCCCTTCATCTCGCTGACCTTGCATCCACCCTGTCTTTTTGCCCTCCTTACATCTTAGCCTCCCTTTCTCTTCCACGCATCCTCATAGAGGACTTCATTCATTCCAACCTCCTGTTGCATCTCTCGTCTCTTTACCTTCTCCTGGCAACGTCTGTTCACCAAGCTCTCCTCTCTCCTTAACCTCCTGTATATCCTTTGTCCCTACATCCAGTATCTCCTCCTTTGTCACCTTCCGTGTCACCTCTCCTTTCGCTTAACCTTCCTTACACTTTTTCAGCCCCCTGCATCCTTCGTCACCATCCAGCCTCAACTTTGCTGGCTTCTCACCCCTCCCCTCATTCCTTTCCTGACATTCCTTGACAAGCTGCAGTCCAGGGTCCCAGAAATAAAAGTCTGCCTCCCAGGTGGCTGGACAGAGCCAATGGCGAGCTTCTCCCTGCTCCTGCTTCCCATTTACTCCTTTGCCCTCTGTTGGTTCCTGATGGTAAGTACAACCCTACTGATGCATGAGTTCTTGTTGTCAAACACACTAAACTACAGTTTCATTTCATGACTTTGAGGAATAATGGCTTCATTTATGCTACAAAGTGGAATAAATGTTCACGTAGCACGTCATGCGTCGCCCGCTCCATCACAATCCCGTCACTGGATGAATTATTTATTATTTTAACCGCTGCGAATACAGCAATTTTGTGTTTTGTTTGTAAAGATTTTTGTGTGATGAATGAAGTGGGATTGGGCCCTCCACAAAAAGGCTGGATGTCCACTAGGGGTCAGGCTGACACCAAGTATGGTAAGATATCACACCGGCTTATCAGTACCATAAAAACAATAACCTCACTCCAATTGTAAATGATATATCTTCGTCTGAAATAGGAACAATATTTAATCAGTCATTTTAACCACCTAAAGTAGATTTTTTTTGCCATGCATGTTATGCACATGTCTAAATAAGGTCACAAATGGTGATTTTTGCATCACTAACCACGGCTGATTTTTTTGTTTCTATTCATATTAAATAGATAATGCAATCAGAACATTCCCTCCCTTGAATAAACATACACAAATTTTTTTTTACATTAATACAATAGGGAAGATGTGCTTTGTAAAATCTGATTTACAGTTATCATGCATAAAATGTCAACATATTGAATATAAAATCTAAAAATATCCATTCATCCATTTTCTATACCGCTTATCCTCATTAGGGTGACTTTCGGCGGGAGGCGGGGCAGATTCTAAAAATATATATATCATAAAATAAAACAATATAAATGTAACTATAACTATAACTATAAATAAACATTCTAAAAACTATAAGCACATATTTTCACATTTTGGTGTGTTCAAAAAACTCTAAGCTATTTTGTACAAACTTGGGAATCCAGTGACGAATATTTAGTTACAACTAATACATACAACTGATATTTAGTTGCATGAGCACAGTTTTTTATAACTGCTCCACATCTGTGTGGCGTGGATCAACCAACTTGTGGCACCTTTCAGCTGTTATCCCAGTCCAAGATTCTTTAACAACATTCCTCAATTCATTACATTTTCTTGGTTTTTGCTTCCGATACAGCACACAAACTGTCTGGACCCAAAAAAGAACAATTCAACTCTAATTAGTCCACAAAACGTTCCTCCATTTCTCTTTAGGCCAGTTGATGTGTTCTTTGCAAATTGTAACCTCTTCTGCACATGCCTTTTTTTAACAGGAAGACTTTGCAGCGGATTCTTGTAAATAAATCAGCTTCACACAGATGTCTTCTTACTGTCACAGTACTTACAGGTAACTCCAGACTGTTTTTGATCATCCTGGAGCTGATCATTGGCCGAGCTTTTGCCATTGTGGTTGTTCTTTGATCCATTTTGAGAGTTTTCCTCCATTTTCTGCCACGTATATATGCAGTATATACATATATACTGCATATATTTTACATTTTGGAACTAATAACGGCATATCCTATTATATACACATACATACAAACATACATACAGGTGCTGCTCAATAAATTCAGTATCTCAAAAAAATGATTATTGTGTCTTCAATACTGACTAGTGTCCCATCCTAATCCGCCAATTTAGTCAAAACACCCGCAAAAACTATTCAATCATGGGGAAGACTGCTGACTTGACCAAAAAATTATCAAAGACACTTTGGCATGACACAAAAGGTCATTGATTAAGAAGCTGGCTGTTCACAGATTTAAAGTGTTTTCTGAGGTCCAAGGTCAGTGAAGCCGCCTACCAGGAAGTTTTAGAGCATTTCATTCTTCCGGCTGCTGACCAACTTTATGGAGATGCAAATATCATTTCATTTCAGCAGGACTTGGCACCTGCACGCAGTGCCAAAACTACCAGCATCTAGTTAAAGAACCCTGGTATCCATGCACTTAATTGGCCAGCAAAGTTGCCTGACCTCAACCCCACAGAAAATCCATGGCATATTGTCAAGAGAAAAATGCAATATGACGACAACAATGCAGAAGAGCTGAAGGCCACAATCAGAGCAACCTGGGCCCTCATAACACCTGAGGAGTGCCACAGACTGATCAACATAATTCCGGCAAAAGGAGCCTGTACATGTTCATACTTTTCATTCTAAAATCCTTTTTATTGGTCATAAGTAATATTGTTATCATTTATTTTAAAATGCAAAAGTACAGACACAAGGAAATGGAGCAGATGGAATAAGCTGAGTGCAAACTAACTTCCAACAAACACAGGAAGCAATCCAGCAACAAGCTGGAACTCCAAGCTGAACTAAATTGTACCTGACCACCGTCAGTTGCAGGTCTGCTCCCTTACAGTCGTCGTTCACACGGAACGTAAAGTTGGTGCGCAACAGGAAACAGAAAATGGAGAATAAAAGCACCAAAGGAAGGAAAATAAAATAACAAAGCTAACCTTTCATGAGGACTGTGACAACAAGACAATGGAAATTATTACTCGCAGCTCTCAGTATGATGCGCGGCACTTTTACAACCCTGCTAAGTGCAGTCACCATAACAGATGTGCTGCTATATTGAACTATTATTTTTATGATGTTACATGGTATTATCATCTTTGCAAGGGCAGAAGGTTTGTATTGTATGTACTGTATCAGGACAGTATGAACATTTGCAGCAGTTAACACAGCAGCTGCAGCAACGATGCAGTTGCAGGTATAGTGACACCTTCAATGCACTCCGACAAAGCCCCTTTGTGGGTTACGCTAGAAAAAAAAGCGTCTTCTCACATTCTCACTTCTGCTCCCATGGCCAGCTGGGCCAGCTAATGTTGTTGCTTAATGGAGGAAGTGCACGGCGGAGGTAGATAGGCCCCTCTGGGTAAAAACACATTAACCTATTTGGAGGGCGTGAATGCTAGATGGTGTTATTAGCGGCTCCTCCCAGCTCACCTTCGTCTTGAAAGCGCTTTTTGTGACGCACCGGATCTGTGCTGCACAATCCAGCTCGTCAATCAAATGGGCTATGGAGACCGTTTTTGGGAAGCCCGAAGTCTGCTGTAAAAAGTCCAACTAATCGACGCAGTTAAACTCCATTTTACAGTAAAGGCTTTGAGGCAGGGCGGGGGAGGGGGGTGCAATTAAGCTGATGCCATCCACCAATTAGCCAATTAAGTGTAATTACAGTTTTATCGTTGGCAAAAGACGTCCCATAATGAGTCATTTATCTCATGGCTTTTTCTTCTGCTGCGGCTGTAGAGGACACCCGGACAGCACGGAGGAGGCAGGCATCATTGCCCTTCAAAGGCCTCTTTAGCAGAGGTGTAATGTACAGGTGGGGTTTGGGGGCAACAATTTTGGGTGGTGCAAATTTTTTTGCTTTCTTTTTACCATTTGTCCTGCTCAGGCATGTGGCAGTTGAACCAAAGGTTAACTATGTGAACCATTACCTTTTGACTGACCATTTCATATATATATTGAACTCGTCAAGGAAGAAACCCCCACAGTACCATCGCAATGTTGACCCTTCATTGATGAGATCTTGCCAAACAGGTGGATTGCACGGAGGGGTTTTGTTCGATACCCTGCACGTTCACCAGACCTCACACCACTAGTCTTCTTTTTATGGGGATACCTAAAAGACAAAGTCCACGCAATGACCCCTGCAACAGTCACTGAATCGTGAGCAACCATTGAATGTGAACGCACGCAAATACCAAGGGGATTGTTTTATGATGTGTGCTATTCCACCGCTTTGTGTTGTCGACAGTGTCTGGTCCAAAATGGGCATCAGTTTGAGAACAGGCGGTGACAAAACAATACAATGATGTTTGTAAATTATTTTACATGTTGAAATGTACCCATCCATCCAATTTCTTCCGCTTATCCGAGGTCGGATAAGCCTAAGCAGGAAAGCCCAGACGTCCCTCTCCCCGGCCACTTTGACCAGTTTTTCCCGGCGGATGCCGAGGCGTTCCCAGGCCAGCTGAAAGACATAGTCTCTCCAGCTTGTCCTGGGTCTTCCCCGAGGCCTCCTACCGGTTGTACTTGCCCTGAACACCTCCCCAGGGAGGCATCTGTAATTCTACCCAAATTTTCCTGAAAATATGCCTTAAAAGTCACACGCAAAACCACGGTGGTCAAACCATATTTATGCACGATCCTGGTGATTGTAAAATTTGAATTAAACTTTTCTGGAAAATGTGCCTTAAAAGTCATGAACATGACGGTCAAACCACCATTGTGCATGATGTTAGCAGTGGTCCATCCATCCATCCATTTTCTTCCGCTTATCCGAGGTCGGGTCGCGGGGACAGCAACCTAAGCAGGGAGGCCCAGAGGTCCCTCTCCCCGTCCAGCTCTTCCCAGCGGATGCTGGGGCGTTCCCAGGCCAGCTGAAAGACATAGTCTCTCCAGCTTGTCCTGGGTCTTCCCCAAGGCCTCCTACCGGTTGTACTTGCCCTGAACACCTCCCCAGGGAGGCGTCTGTAAGGCATCCTAACCAGATGCCCGAGCCACCTCATCTGGCTCCTCAATGCGGAAGAGCAGCGGTTCTGCTCCAAGTTTCTCGAGGATGACAGTGCTTCTCACCCTATCTCGAAGGGAGAGCCCAGCCACCCTGTGGAGAAAACTCATTTTGGACGCTTGTACCCGCGATCTTGTCCTTTCAGTCACTACCCAAAGCTCATAACCATTGGTGAGGGTAGGAACGTAGATTGACCGGTAAATTGAGAGCTTTGCCTTTTGGCTCAGCTCTCTCTTCAACACGACACGGAACAAGGTCGAATGCCTTCTCCAAGTCCACAAAACACATGTAGACTGGTTTGGCAAACTTCCATGCACCCTCAAGGACCCTGTCAAGAGTATAGAGCTGGTCCACAGTTCCACGACCAGGATGAAAACCACACTGCTCCTCCTGAATCCGAGATTTGACTATCCGGCGGATCCTCCTCTCCAGAACCCCTGAATAGACCTTATCGGGAAGGCTGAGGAGTGTAATCCCACAATAGTTAGAACACACCGTCTGGTCCCCCTTCTTGAAAAGCGGGACCACCACCCCGGTCTGCCAGTCCAGGGGCACCGACCCCGATGTCGACGCGATGCTGCAGAGTCGTGTCAATCAAGACACGCCCACAGCATGCAGGGCCTTAAGGAACTCCGGGCGGATCTCATCCACCCCTGGGGGTTGCCACAAAGGAGCATTTTGCCCACCTTGGTAACCTCAGCCCCAGATATAGGGGAACCTGCCTCAGTGCACTGCTTCCATGTTGGAAGACGTGTCGGTGGGATTGAGGAGGTCTTCAAAGTATTCCTTCCACCGGTCCACAACATCTCGAGTTGAGGTCAGCAGCACACCGTTCACACCATACACAGTGTTGACTGTCTACTGCTTCCCCCTCCTGAGATGGCAGATGGTGGACCAGAATTTCTTTGAAGCCATCCAGAAGTCAATTTCTATGGCCTCTTCGAGCTCCTCCCATGTTTGAGTTTTTGCATCAGTGACTGCCAGAGCCGCAGACCGGGTTTCCTGCCGGTACCTGTCAGCTGCCTCCAGAGTCCCATGGGCCAAAACGGCCTGATAGGACACTTTCTTCAGCTTGACGGCATCCCTCACCGCTGGCATACACCAACGGGTTCTGGAATTACCGCCACAACAGGCACTGACCACCTTACGGCCACAGCTCCGATCAGCCGCATCGACAATGGAGGCACGAAACATCGCCCACTCGAACTCGATGTCCGCTGCCTCCCTCGGAACATGGTCAAAGCTCTCCCGGAGGTGGGAGTTGAAAACTCCTTCTGACAGGGGACTCTGCCAGACGTTCCCAGCAGACCCTCACAATGCATTTGAATCTGCCAGGTCTGACCAGAATCCTGCCCCACCATCGGAACCAACTAACCATCAGGCGGTGATCGGTTGACAGTTCCACTCCTCTCTTCACACGAGTGTCCAAAACATGTGGCCACAAGTCCGACGACACAACCACAAAGTCAATCATCAAACTGCGGCCCAGGGTGTCCTGGTGCCAAGTGCACATGTGGACACCCTTGTGCTTGAACACGGTGTTCGTTATAGACAACCCGTGATGAGCACAGAAGTCTAATAACAAAACACAGCTCGGGTTAAGATCAGGGGGGCCGTTCCTCCCAATCACACCTCTCCAGGTCTCACTGTCGCTGCCAACATGAGCGTTAAAGTCACCCAGTAGAACAAGGGAATCCCCAGAGGGAGCACTCTCCAGTACTTCCTATTAGGACTTCAAGAAGGGTGGGTATTCTGAATTGCTGTTTGGTGCATAAGCACAAACAACAGTCAGGGCCCGTCCTCCCACCCGAAGGCGTAAAGAAACTACTCTCTCGCTTACTGGGTTAAACTCCAACGTGCAGGCTTGGAGCCGAGGGGCAACAAGAATTGTCACCCCACCCTTCGCCTCTCATTGCCGGCAACACCAGAGTGGAATGAAGTCCAGCCACTCTTGAGATGACTGGTTCCAGAGCCCTTGCCGGAATTTTTCCACCTCACGCACCAGCTCAGGCTGTCACCTCTCCTTCCCCTCCAGAGAGGTGACATTCCACGTACCGACACCAACTTCTGTAGTCGAGGATCGGACCGCCAAGGCTTCCGCCTCCGGCTGCCACCCAGCTCCCTTAGCACCCGACCCCTTTGGCCCCTCCTACGAGTGGTGAGCTCATGGGAGGGGGGACGCACGTTACCTTTTTAGGCTGTGCCCGACCAGGCCACATAGGTGCAGGCCCGGCCACCAGACGCGCGCCATCGTGCCCCACCTCCAGGCCTGGCTCCAGAGAGGGACCCTGGTGACTTGCGTCTGGGCAAGGAAAAACGAAGTCCAATGTTTTTAATCATCATCAGGGTCTTTTGAGCCAGTCTCTGTCTGGTGCTTTCCATACGACCTGTTTGTCATGGGTGACTCTACCAGGGGCATGACAGCCCCCGACAACTTAGCTTCTAGGATCATTGGGACACGCAAACTCCTCCACCACGATAAGGATAAGGTACCGCTTATCCTTATTAGGGTCTTGGGTATGCTGGAGCCTATCCCAGCTAACTTTGGGCGGGAGGCAGGGTACACCCTGGGCTGGTCACCAGTCAATCGCAGGGCAGACAAACAACCATTCACACTCACATTCATACCAATGGACAATTTAGAGTCGCCAATTAACCTAACATGCATCTTTTTGGAATGTGGGAGGAAACCGGAGTACCCGGAGAAAACTCACACACACACGGGGAGAACATGCAAACTCCACACAGAGATGCCCAACGGAGATTCGAACCCTGAACCTCCTGACTGTGAGGCCAATGTGCTACCCACTCATCCACCGTGCGACCCACAACGCACATAAGATTGTGTTTTGTTTTCTTGCAGGAAAATCCTGAAATATTTAATCGATTTTCTCAACGGGCCAGGTTTTGTCTGTTGAGCATCAAGAGGTTGAGAAAAATCTGCATTTTTGACAAGTATCAGCTCGGGCCTTTCGGCAAGCATGCTTGAGAATCTACTTGCCAGTGTAAAAAGTCACGAAGGTTACACAGGGTCACCACAAACTCTACCAATGCACCTCCCCCTATTGGTAAAGGTCACCAGCGCATCAGCTTACTTCGGAGAGAGATCCTCCGCTTTCAATGGTGTATGTGAATTTTGGTGGCTGTGCGCGTTATTTAAATTATTTATCTAATTTTCATTATTCATATTTAGACAAGAAGCTTGTCCGCAGGGAGCAGGTCTCATTTTCAGGCTCCTATTTTGTAAACAGGCAGTCATACTGGCGACAGTTCCTCTGATTTAAAGAGACAGGCCTACTTACCCCGAGTGATGCCTACCTTGGATTCAAATGGAAAACGCTGATCAATTTTTCATAATCCTTCGTGCGGCATCTTGCGTCCCCGCTGCCTGTTTTACCGCTTTGGATGGACGACGGGGGCAGGCAGGTGAGAAGAAAGAAATAAAGTAAACAGTCTGATTGTCCTTTAAGGGTTTCAGTTCTTTGTAAACAGGCTTTTCAAGGAAGATACTCACTTATTAAGTACATGGGAGTTTTGCCATAACAGTACACTGTACAGTAGAATACTAAATAAATAGAACTAAATAAAATAATAAAGTTAAAAAAAAGCATTTCTTACCACTTCCGCACAGAACGGGAGGAGACCATTTTTCTAACATGTCTAACATGTCGGACATGCCATGGCTGACTTAAAGATTTCACGCAGTGCTAAGGTAATATAATGTAAGGTAATGTCTCAATGTTTTGTGTCATTAATGCCGCCTAGTGACCAGAATACTACAGTACATATATCACGTGGATTTCAACATGTTTTGACTAACAATAGACAACCGCAAAGCCGATACTTTTTTTTCCCAAACTTTGAACCCTGCGGCTAATACAGGGTCATTTTATGACATCGAGTATACTTCGGGAATACTGCTAATTGTTTAAGTATGTATTTTGAAAGACAGAAAAATTACCAAAGATAGTCCATAATAACTGCAAAAAAAAGTTCAGGAAACAACCAAAAATGTAGTGTAGCCATCTTTCTTGGCATTCGCTCTCGTTAAGTCGAGCCGGGTATGCATGCACACGCTGCAGTTGAGTACAGTAGGCAACAACAAGACAATCGGATTTGGATTATTCAATAAACACCATAAAGATACCTCCAAGGTTGCAAAGATGATGAATAAAAACAAAAAGGGAAAATAACATATAAAAGAGGGGACATATTGGAATTTGTGCAGCGATCGCGACAGTAATTTAACACCCAGTTGAAGGATAAAGTTTAACCATTACAATCAAGCAGAATCCCAAGTATGAAAATACATACAGTACACCCAAACATAAAGCTTCATTTTCACCGCTGTGCCGTGCAGGGATTGGAACACCAAAATAAAATATTCAATATTAAACACCCTAAAAGCAAACACTAATCATCAAACTTACTTATTTGCCTGTGTAATGTACACAGAGCAATGAACAACACGCTCCCTCTCCTTTCCACTGCTTTCTTCGGATACACTTGTAATCGTGAGCTAATTGTTGAGGGTGTCTGCATATGCGTTTTTTGTTTGTTGTTTTTTTTTTTTTTGAGGGGTATTTTCATTCATTCATTCATTCATTTTCTATACCGCTTATCCTCATTAGGGTCGCGGGGATGCTGGAGCCTATCCCAGCTGGCTTTGGGCGAGAGGCGAGGTACACCCTGGACTGGTCGCCAGTCAATCGCAGGGCACATATAGACAAACAAACAATCACACTCACATTCATACCTTTGGACAATTTAGAGTCGCCAATTAACCTAACATGCATGTTTTTGGAATGTGGGAGGAAACCGGAGTACCCGGAGAAAACCCACACACGCACGGGGAGAACATGCAAACTCCACACAGAGATGCCCAACGGAGATTTGAACCCAGGTCTTCCAGATCTCCTGACTGTGTGGCCAATGTGCTAACCACTCAGCCACCGTGCGGCCCGGGTATTTTCATGACAATGACAATTTTCTTGACAATGAAAAAATATGACTAATAAATAAGGAGTAATAATAAGGAAATAATAAGGAGACCTGTCCTATTACAGGCAGGTCTGGAACCAGTTCATGTCGATTAATTGATTGCTGTATTTTGGGATTACTGTATTTTGGGATTACTGTATTTTGGGATTACTGTATTTTGACACCCGACGATAAGTCGCAGGACCAGCCAAACTACGTAAAAAGTGCAACAATATGGTAACAGCTGATGATGACAAGCTGCTTTGTGTTGTTCAACATTGATAGATGGAAAGTATAGTGCTAACTTTAAGTTGGGTTCCTTGCCCTTTAAAGGGCCCCTTAACATAATTTTTGCAGCCAAGAAAACTTCTCTACTGAGTTTTGGAAGTCTGTGTGTTGGTCCGGATTGGAACGAAGAAGCGTAATAGATAGATTGGTTGGACTAGAAAACCGCGCGTGTGTGTTTGTTCACCAAAAAGTGTGAACAAAATCGCTTTTCAAAGGGAATGATGTAGAACAACATCATGTCATCTTTGGGATATATTTATATATTTCCTTTCGGGGCTGACATTAATTTTGAAAGGGCGTTTTAAAGTGTCTGCGCTGAAAAGAAACACGAAAGACACGAAGCGGCGCGGGTGTCAAAATCGGGTTGAAGAATTGATGAGGACAGAGCGCGCTGGCGTCGCGGTGTTCGCCGGGGTGAGCGGATTGACGGAGAGGACAAGTGGCGTTCGTTTTCAAAAGGAAATGTTCCGCACCCGTCGTCACGGTGGCAGCCGTTGGTGACTTGTGGATCACTTTTAATGTATTTGTCACTCCCCTTTCCTCTTTCTTTGTCTTTGCCAGCTCCTCTGCCATCCAAACAGACACATGTGGCACACCAGGACTGGAAAAAGTGTGTGCACATGGAGAAGAAAGACGGAGGAAGAGAAGGGGTTTGGGTGGGGAAGGGCGGGGGGTCTTTATAAAAGATTCATCACAAACGTCTTTAATCCACTATTGCATTGTCAAGAAGATGTTATAAAGCACACAAAGTAAATGGATTCTTCCCTCACTGACGTAAAGTCCTTTCTGCACTTGGATGAAGGGAGGGATGGTCAGGAGGGGGTGTAACCGTGGCAACTGGGTTGTGGGTAGGAGGGGGGTGGGTGGCGGTACCCTAGCGTGACACCAGTGTGAGCAGATGAGCAGCACTCCGGGTCCCGACTGCATTATCTATCTATGCCCTCGTGCTGTCCCCAGTTGCATCCCGGCGTGTTGCTTTCATGCCCCAGGAGATCCAGTAGACGGTGCTGCGACAGAAAGATGCAGGGATGCTGTGAAGGTGGTTAAAACTGATGTCCAGTTCGTCCAGAAGCTTCAGAGCCAAGATCTGCTTGGGCAGCCCCATCACTTAAAAAAGACACAGTGAAGATGTCCGACTGTAACAGCTGAGCAGGAGTAGAGTTTTTCTACCAAATGAATGGTATGTGTGGTCATGTGACCTTTACCATCAAAATGCGCCACAAAGCAAGGAGCTTGCTAGCTCAGTATTGCATGTCCGGGTTAATACTTCCAAGATATAAATGTGCAATTTGCAATGACTGTAAAGTGCTGCTTATACACCTTCCCTGCTACGAGAGTCAACAAAACATTTTTTGCCTGTTTCTCATAATATTACTTTCAAAATTAAACCATCATATTTTTTCCTTAAAATTCCAACTCCGTGCTACCGAAACACAGATGGCATTCGGACATCATTTTCCTCAGTTGCCTTCAAACTGAAATGAAGGGAAGACTGAATATATTCTGCTCAGTCCCGACTCTCCCCATCGGTGGTCACTCCAGCTGTTAGCAACTTGGGTGTTATTTTTGACTCCAAACAGGTGAATGCCGTTGTGAAAGCAAAAGTCAAACCCTTTTGGTCCCCTGCTGACCTTGAAAAAGCCATTCTTGCCTTTGTCAGTTGCAGGATCGACAACTGCAATGGCCTCTTTATCTTTAGCTGTATCTCTTCTCCGTAGACTTCATCTGGTACAAAAGGCTGCCGCTCTCTTCCTCTCCAACCCCTCAAAACCATTCCCGCATTACACCCATTCTCTGCTCCCTACAATGTCTGCCAGTTCACTTCAGGGTGGAGTTTAAGGTGTTTCTGGTTGTGTGCGAGGCCCTTACTGGTCTTGCTCCATCCTACTTATCCGACTGTTTACCAGCCAGTCAGGGCATTGCGCTCCTCTGAGCAAATACGTAACTCCCCAGGCCCAGATATAAGAAATGGGGAGATCGCTCATTTGCTGTGTCTGCTCCTTGGCTCTGCAACTTAACACTGAGCTGTGAGTTTTCAAATCCCAGCTAAAGAAAACCTATTCAAACTGGCTTCTGAGGCATAGTGTGTGTTTTAGAACGATGTGTGTGTGTGTATTTTATTTATATTTGTATGACTGTGTGATTTGTTGCATTGTGTAAAAGCGCTTTGGAAACTATCTGGCTGTTGGCAAGGCGCTACACAAATAATAGCAATCAATGATTGATTGATTGACATGAATTTTCTTTAAAAAATGTTCCCGTTTAAACTTTTTTCTCTTAATATTTTGACTTAATTAATGCAAATTTAGAACACTTTTCCCCATTTCATTTAAAAAAAATGTTTTCAAATATTTAATCCTTTTTTTGGGTAATTTCCTTGTAATTATGACTTCATTGCCAAAATATTTTGATTTAATTGCCATATCTTTTTCCTGCAGCCTAATTTAAGAAATATGTTAATTTGTTGGGGCTGCATGGTGGCTGAGTGGTTAGCACATTGGCCACACAGTCAGGAGATCTGGAAGACCTGGGTTCAAATCTCCGTTGGGCATCTCTGTGTGGAGTTTGCATGTTCTCCTCGTGCGTGTGTGGGTTTTCTCCGGGTACTCCGGTTTCCTCCCACATTCCAAAAACATGCATGTTAGGTTAATTGGCGATTCTAAAATTGTCCATCGGTATGAATGTGAGTGTGAATGTTTGTTTGTCTATATGTGCCCTGCGATTGACTGGCGACCAGTCCAGGGTGTACTCGCCCAAAGCCAGCTGGGATAGGCTCCTGCATTCCCGTGACCCTAATGAGGATAAGCGGTACAGAAAATGAATGAATGTTAATTTGTTTATTTTTCATGATATTATGACTTCAAAAAAAGACATCTTTAAAAAAAAAAAAAATTCCATTTTATGCTACTAAAATGTTTTTTTTCCTTAGTTCTATTTTAGGTCTAGGTCGATCGATTCCGGAATGAACATAGATATCTGGAGAAGGAATGTTAACAATGTTTGCATCGGTCTACTTGAAGATGTAGTATGGCGACAGGGGTGCGTTACCAACTCCTTGGTTTGTCAGGTAGGCACCCTTCTTCATTGGTGTTTCCATGATAGGCCCATGACACCTGAAGTGGGTTCATTGGCAACACCTGGTGGCCCTGGTGTTCCCCTATCTGCTTTCAACCCTTCTGTGGCCCTGGTATTACTTTGTGGTTTAGGAGATGTGTCGTCTCTTCATTCAGAGCCAGACTAGCTTCCTCTGCTGCTCTAAATGAGCTAATCAACCAGCCATCATCTAAAATGATGTTATTTTTTCTCATAATATTACGACATTTTTCCCATAAAATGATGCCTTTTTATTTATTTTTTTAATATTTTCACTTTGTGTTTTTTTTTTTTGTGTTAAATGAAAACGTCCGCGGGCCACAAACTTTGGACAACCCTGCCCTAAAGCTCCACAGACCTTTTCAATGTAGGTTTACCAACCAAAGGTCCAAAAGTTGAGACTCACTAGACTGCATACATTGGGTCCTCTTAATTGGGCCATTGAAAGCCAAACCTGTGAGGCACTTCAGTGAGGTGGCCATTTATTCCTCACTGCGGGCACTGACTGGTAAAACAATATGGAGGCCACCACCATGCAGGTTCATAACGGTAACTTTAGCTGCAGGCTCCCAGCCAGCAATATCACACACCCTTCTTGAGGATACGTTCACCCTCCACCACCACCTCCACTTCCAGGATTTTAAGCGCAGGTCCATTGCTGCTCTCTCTGCCTTTCATCTCCTATCAAATCAGCCTCCGTCGTCCCGCAGCAAAGTGACACAAATTCTCCCGTGCTTTTAGTGGCACTTTGGATGAAAAAAATCACGCCTTTCTACTCTTGGCTCCCAATCCTCGATCGCGTTCCATATCACATATTACTTATTTATTATTCTGTGGAGGAGAAGAAGAAGTCACAGAAAGGTGGCCTACCCATCCCGTACTGTACTAAAATAGGGGGACAGTCTATTTTTGTTGCTCAATGTAATTATAGATGTACAAATAATAAACACCTGTCCAAAGTGGGGCCCACAGCGATGACGATCCATGAAACTAGCGGCAGAGGCTATTTTTTTCCAAAATTTGAAGGGGGCATTACTAAAAAAATTGGGGGATTTTGGGTTTGGGACTCAGTATAATTTATTTTGCCAGACCCGGTGGGCTCGCAAATTTGGGTGCGTTTACATGCATGTAACAATGGGAGAAAAGTTGAGGAACACAAAGTAAAAACTAAATAACCATAGCAGGTTCAATAGGGCCTTTGCACTGTTTGGTGCTTGGTCTTTAAAAAACAGCTGCAATTTTATGACAATAAAGTCATAAGATTTATGGGACTACTGTTGTAATATAATAAGGAAAAATAATGTGATTTTAGAAGCACAGATTTGAACTATTAACAATACTGTATATTAATATTTGTCCATACTTAACTCAGAATAAATCACACTTAATCGCAAATAGAAATACATTTTTATCTGTAATAAGTAGGAATGTAAATCTCTTTGTGGTAAAATAAATTTGATACGTAACTAATAAAAGGGATAACAATTTTGGAAATACGGGCCATCATTTCATTAAAAAATCATGTACATCTAGAAATCTGCCAATTTTTGCATGTTGAAATGTGAGCTGCGCTTTTTCCCACTTTGTTTGACGGTCCTTGAACAGACCATGTAACTTTGTCCTATGCTGCACAAATAGGCTACTAAAATATACTTCAACCTTTTTCTTTCGCCTCAAATCCAGAAATGCTGATACTACGTGGGAACACCTAAAGATAAGATTTGATGACTTAATGAGTGCTAATGTGCACATTTCTTTGGTACACAACCTCTCTGAAAAACATAGTAAATCCAGGCTTGTACTGGTGGATGGTGGATCTGTATTCTTTTAATGCTTTTAATTTGATGTTGTTCCTGTTGTAGTTTGACACTATGATAATAAAAAAGATATATTAAATTGCCATAATATACGTATGTTGTACTGATGATGTTTCCCGGTGACTTGCTGGTGCCCTGCTAATGGTAGCACGTCTAGCTCTTCAGCCATGGTCACTCTGGCATAAGCCCCCATATAGCTGTCCTCAGCTATGCCTGCTGGTAACTTGCAGCTTGTACCCAAATTGCTCGCAGTTTAAAGCAAATACTCTGTTGAAAATCATTAGTTGGGACACTTGTATGCCAAGATACCATCGCAAAAATGACAAGAAAACGTCAGTACCTTCTCGCTTCTTCTCGGCAAGTTAACAAATCACAGGGACAGTAGATACAAATAACTTAGGAAATTGTAAGAGCCATCTGCCAGGGGTTTGAAGCTAAATTTACCAATCAAAACCCGTTTTTTCGTCTATTTCTGCTCAATATTTGTTCCCGCTTGTGGCTCCATAAGCGCCGCTCCTTCTTCAAACTACCGTGTTGGCCGAGGGCCAAGCAGGACATGCGCACATTAATCATGCGTCAAAACAAATTGTGCCGTTAAAGTTTTTGTTAACTTCTGTTAACGAGTTAACTTTGACAGCACTAGTTAGCCCAAGTCACAATGTCATTGCCCACATGGGCGTTGAAGTCTCCCAGCAGAACTATGGAGTCACCAGCTGGGGTGCTCTCCAGCACCCCTCTGATAGACTCCAAGAAGGCTGGGTATTCTGAACTGCCGTTCGGCGCATACGCACAAACCACAGTCAGGACCCTTTCCCC